>BSBK01000077.1:600000-1070000 GCA_027943335.1 Chamaecyparis obtusa
AAGGATGTTTAGAATGGTCCTAATCCTCTTAGACAATCCTAAACCCTAATCATGCTTCCTACACATATCCTAACCCTATTTAAGCATCTAAATGCACCAAATACCTCCATCAAACAATTAATGAACATATTTATAGTTTATACAAAGTTTCCATATAGTTTGTACAAAATTCCATATGCCTGAAATTTGACTAAGTCTGAACTTTTTTAGAAAACTCTAAAAATTAGAAGTTGCATCTTAATTCCTAAGAAGCTGAAACCTATCTCAAACTTCCTTGAAGGTACCTAATTTCTTATACAGGTATAACTTAAAGTATAAGAAATTAAAGTATCGTAAATGTTATACTTGTATAAACCAACCCAAAATAACAAACATTCATCACTCCTACAAACAAAATTAACCCTATTCCACATGCAGCATTCAAACAATAATAAAAACTCAGGATTCAATAATTCAATCAAAACTTGAAACAATACTAATCACCCAGGATTCAAAAACAAACCCTAATCCAAACATGGGAATAAAACAATGTTATACTCAGGATTCTATAATCTTGTATAAATGGCTAGCTAGCATAATAAATGATAGAATATTTCTATTGCATAAACGGCTGACATAATAAAATAAATTAAAAAAAATTTGCAATGACAGAATATTATAAACGACTGGCATAATAAAAATAAAACAAAAATGACTGACATAATAACATTTGTATTGTATAAACGACACAAAATAAATTCATATTAAAATGACAGAATGTTTGTATTGACAAAATATTACAATAAACAAATAGTATAATAATACAATAAATGGATGACAGAAAATACAATAATATATCATTTGTATAATGTATAGACGGCTAGCAAAATAATACAATAATATAGCATTTGTATAATGTATAGATGGCTGGCAAAACAATACAATAATATAGCATTTGTAATACAATAATATATCATTTGTATAATGTATAGACGGCTGGCAAAATAATACAATAATATAGCATTTGTAATACAATAATATATCATTTGTATAATGTATAGACGACTGGAAAAATAATACAATAATGTATCATAAACATTCTACAACATAACAAAGCATATAGAGAAGCATTCATCCAGATAAAAACATTCATAATAGAAAGATAATTATCTCTCAGGATGGATTCCAACCTGGAGTCCTACGGGATTTGGTTGATGAAGAAGAGCCCTATTCTCTCAGTCTCCTTCCAGCAACCCTTAGACTCCTTTTGGATGAAATCTCCAGCCTCTACCTGAAACAACCAAATGCCAATCTCAGGGAATTATGAAATTCTCTCCTCACAATATAATTTTTTCTACAAGCATAGTACTCCTCTTATTATTATTTCCTTCTTCAATCAACTCCCCTCACACAGGAAATATTTCCTATATATAGATTGGAGGGAGTAGTTGCACAAGTATTTCAACCGATGCAACTATCCACCCGTTAATAATATGGTTAATAATATGGTTTGTAAAACCATTCCCGTGAAGGGATAATCATATTTTATTTAATAAGGTTTTAATTTCTGTCTCCTAAATTTAAGGATGACAAAATAGAATATTTAACCTTAAGAATAACTGACTAATTGACTTAGCTATGGTAATAGAATTTACTAATCCTATTTACCATTTATGAGAATAACATAGATTTATTATTATCTAAAAATAATTTTCTTTCTCACAATAATTATATAATATATATATATATATATATATATATATATATATATATATATATATATATATATATATATATATATATATATATATATATATATATATATATATATATGTATGTATGTATGTATTCATAGGCATATGTGTGCACCCATATGCTTATGGTACATATACCATAAGTAAGACACATTATTACAAATATTTAATATTATGAATATTATTATTATAAAACATATTATTTATTCATACACTAATCCATATTCTTTTACAAAATACAATAGTGATATATAAGGTGAAATATACCACTATTATTAAAACATTTATTATTATTATTTCCATAGGAATTTTGTTATCATGAATATTATAAAATAATATCATAGAATTATTATCGATATTAAAATCACAAGATTTGATCACATACTAACTCATTCCTAACAAGGTACACTAGTACATAAGTAGCTACTAATAAAAATAAATTACTAAATCATACCCTCAAATGAACAATAATTCACATCAATAATCTACTAACAAAATTGAACATACCATGAAGACAATTAGATCCACCATACTCAAAACCTCATACTCAATGAAAGCAAATGACAAGAAACCAGCTACAAGATCCACAAAACCAATAAAATGAGAGGATGCAAAAATACATCACCCACATAAGGGACTGACTTAGGAACTCCCCACCTAAGGATAAAAGGATCAAAGGTAGAGTTCCTTCCTGTGGAACCTGGTGATATCTCTGTAACAACAACAATGATCAAGGATTTTGAGGGATCGCTTAGACCTATGAAGCCAGGTGGAGGCAATACCCAGTACCTACAATCCTACATCACCAAGAAGAGATACATATATATGCATATGGATATACATACAAATAAGATATATACAAAAAAATGACCGGGATCGATACATCATGTGGACCTCAACTAAGTGAGTAACTATGACTTTTTCCTAAGTCATGAAAACACATTAGACACACATACCTAAACATAAAACATCATGATAATGGTTAGATTTAAATCCTTGGGTTAGCTCCATAAAACATATAAAGATAGATGGTTTTCTCATTTCATAAACATATAAATGATAACCATAAATGAACATATCAATCATCTGATAAACATATCATCATCCACAAAATATAAATGTAAATATGTAGTTCTAACCATCATAATAGGATGTCCAAATTAGAAAATCCAAGTATCACCATAGGAGAGGGTATTACACCTTTAACCTAGGGAGGTTTAGATTCAAAAGGTCAGCACAACCAAAGAAAAGAAGTGGATGGTAGAGTTACTCATGGAGTACAAAGAAGTCATAGCTTGGAGCTACGAAGACTTAAAAACTTATGATCCTTCTGTCATTGTACAAAACATCCCATTAAACCTAGATGCTAAACCTTTCTGCTAGAGACAAAGGCTAGTGAATCTGATGATTAAGCCAGTAATCCAAAAGGAAGTACAAATGTTGCTCGATGCCAAGACTATCTTTCCTATCCGACATTCGACTTGGGTAGAAAATCTCATCCTAGTAAGAAAGAAAAGTGGAGAAGTGCAGCTCTGTGGTGAATTCTAGAATTTGAATAGATCTTCTGAAAAGGACAACTACCCATTACCTTCCCTTGATGAAGTGTTACAAGTGTTAAATGGCTCCCAGATGATATCTTTCCTTGATGGTTCCTCAGGTATACCAAGGTCATGGTAAAAGAAGAAGACTGGCTAAAGACATCTTTCACAACAAATTGGGGGACATTTGTCTATCATCGTATGCCATTTGGTTTGATCAATGCAAGAGCCACTTTTCAACAGCTATGGATGAGGTGTTTAAAGGCCTAGTCAACAAGTGTATTGTTACTTATATGGATCATCTCATACTATTCTCCAGAAAGCATCTAGAGCACATTGAAGATTTGTGCAAGGTATTGAAAAGATGTCAACATTACAAAATCTCGCTAAAACCTAAGAAGTGTGTCTTTGAGGTGACTCAAGGAAAACTCCTTGGAGACATCATATTCAAAACATGCATTTCAATTGACCCTGAAAGAGTCAAGGCTATTGTCAAATTGGTTCCTCTGAATAGCCAAAAAGAGCTAAAATATTTCTTCGAGAAGATCAACTTCATCAAAAAATTCATTAGTGGGTTTGCAGAGATAGTACATCCATTGAATGACATGCTAAAAAAGGATGCTAAGATTGAGTGGAGCACTTTGGCTAAAGAATCCTTTGAAGAGATTAAGATGTCCATTGCTACTGGTCTAGTTTTGGTCAACCCTGACTACCTTATGCCATCCATTAAAGTCTATTCTTTTGTGTCAGAACATTCATGTGTGGGCATCCTCACCCAAAAGAAGGAAGGGGAAGATGAGAGACTAATAGCTTTCATGAGATGTCCCTTGAAAAATGCTAAACTCAAATACCCCAATCTTGACAAACAATATTTTGCCTTGGTCAAAGCTATCAAGAAGTTCAGACATTATATTCTCTGAAGTAAAGTCATTGCCATTGTTCCTGATCCAGCTATCAAATCCTTACTAATGCAAAATGAGATGGGAGAGAGAAGGGGGAAGTGGATGGCTATATTATAAGAGTTTGACATCTAGATCCATTTCTTAGCACTTGCAAAAAAATTTCATGGCTATATAGTTTTCTCTAGCCTCTGCAAGTGTTTTCCCTGCCTCTGGCCTTAAACCCTAGGTTCAAAATTCATATTTCTAGCCGTTAGAAGGTTGAAACCCTAGTTTATCTAGGCCCTATTCTAATTCTTCATTACTTTTTCAGGCCACTTAAGTGATTCATAATGCATGTGCACTTTATCTTTCCCAGTCAGTCACTCAATCTCTCAATTCAAAAGGTATATTCCTTTCGATCTAGCGATCCCCCAATGCCTTTAGTCATACAGTCCCCTAATGTCCATAGAATATTCCTTATCCTTTTGAGACTTAACAATTTCCCTTTGGTCGCTAGATCTCTAGATATGAAGTGGTGGTGTATTCTTTGCAGTTGCCAAATCTCTAAATCCTCAAGCTATTAGATTTTCATTCACTGATCTCGTAACTATGTGTTCACACAATCTCTTATGTCTTGGCAGTTTCCTATTAGCATTCAGTGACTTGGAAAATAGTTAGTCTTTCCTTCACTCACTCGATCTCATGAATTGGTGGTCAGGCCCTTTAAATTTCTAAGATTGAGTGAGGATCATCGATGGATATGAGGATCAACGACAGGCATTTAATCTCTAGTTTTAACCTAGAGTCAAGAAATGTTTCTGTGACTTGGAGATTGCCTCAGTCATGTGTTCTCGGGACTTAACCCTAGTTGAGAAAATGATTCAAAGATTTGGCGAAGTCTTTGGTCACGTAATCTCCAGGTGGGTGGGGGTTAAGTTAAAGTCAGAATGTGGTTAATCCTAGTGATTATCTTTTTCATTTGATGACCTTGCAACTATGTGTTCATGCAATCTCTTGATCTTGATAGTTAAGTAAATGACATTCGGCAATTTCATGACTGTGTTGTTTCCAGGTCTTTGAATATACAGGTGGTTAGTGTTTTGGTTCAGTGACTCCATGAGCGGCTTGTGTCTTCTCTTTAGTCATTGAATCACAAGATGGTAGGCCCATGTCAGATAAAGATTATATAGGTGGACCTAATGTCAAAAGATGCTGAGGTGTCTGATGACTATTGGTTGTAGGAAAGTGAGTTGGTAGTTGTCAGTGGGCTCGACGTCTTCAGTTATGGAGTAAGTTAAAGATTGACATGATCTTGCGGTTATCATTATACCACTTGGATAAGATGCATGATATTTAAGCCAGTGGTATAATGACAGCCTTCTGATTCTCTTTAGGGAATGAAATGTGAAGTGGGACCTCCTTGCTAGTGGGCAGTGACATGCTCTTTCCTGATTGGTCGATGTGTGATAAGAACAGTGGGCCTGAGGTTTTCAGTTTGTGAAGTAAGTTAAAGATCAACATGATCTCGTAGTTGTCATTATACTGCTTGGATAAGATGCATGATATTTAAGTCAGTGGTATAATGACAACCATTGATCTTAGTGTGCTCAGAGTTTATAATGTATTTAGTGATCTAGTGACTATGTGGTCACGTGGTCTCTAGTTCCTGACAATTAAGTGCCTAACCTCCAGTGATTTAGTGACACAGTTAGTCTCGTGGTCACTGAATCAAATAGTTAAGTCAAGAATTATTTTGTGACTTAATATAGACCATAGGATGGAATGGAGAGGAGGATCGATGGTGGTCGTAAGATCTCAGAAAGAAAGATGAAAAGTCAAAAGGTTGCCATGATTATGAGACTCCTCGTTAGTCACTGGATCTCCAAGTTGCTAGATCACCAGATAGAAAAGTTAAGGGTTTCTTTTAGTCATGTAATTGCTAAGTATAACTTAAGGTTAATGAGATGTCTGGTGATCTTGTGACTAATGGATAATTGTAAACCAAGATTCCTATAGAGTTAAGGTGTGAAGCCTAGGAAAAGTGAAATGATTTGACGGTGCTAATATAAAGTGAGCCTAGATTTGAATGCTGGTCATTGATGAGCCATCTCATGCCATGCATGTAGCCATTTCTTCCAAATTTAAAATTATTATGGGTTTTAGCAACAAAAGGACTGGAATTGAATGCTTAAGTGGCTAGATTTGGTAGATATGATTTTTTCAATTGTTGTGGCATGGTCCAGAGAGTTTGATGATTGATTGCAAAAGATTTGTACCATGAGGGAATAGGTAGGCAGTTGCTTGAGACATGTTGTAGGTGAGTGATCAGATTGATAAACATGGTGAATTCATGATCTTCGGTACATTATGTAGAGATTTCTCATAAATGAAGATCATTATTGGATCTGATCTCTCAAGGTTGCTTGGGTCTTCTACCAATGTAATAAATTCTTGATTAAATCTAGTTGGTTTGGTGGGTGAAAACCCTAACCTCTGCCCTAGTCATCTGTAGCTTTTTGCATCTTGATTTTTTGGGATTCCAAGATGACTAGTGGTATATATTGTAGTAGTTTTGATTTTTGAAGGGTTCCAATTTTTGGTAATCTAAGTGGTTCCAATTTCCCTAGTTTCATGAATGTTCTGCCCTATAAATATTTCCTTCTTCTCTACATATAGGGTGTTCCCTCTTTCCTTTCTATTTTTGAGAATATAATACAAATTGTAATAGTCTATCTTATGTATGAGATTTCAATATATTTGTATTGCTATCAGATTGTCTCCATTTGAGTTTTAGGCTTATTGATTGAAGCATCAAGGGTGTTTCAACCTTTCTATTTTCATTTCCTATGTGTCTGCAATAGAGTTGTTTTCATAGAAACAACCAAGTTTAGGACTGGTTTTCAGATGTGTATGAGCTATGGTATCAAGGGTATTTCATGCTTGTCTTTTAGTGGATGCTGATTAATGTATTGCCTATTTATAGGTCTCTTCTAAGGGGAGGGTTAAAATCCTTTGAATAGGTGATAGCACATCTAGGTACACAGGTGGATTGTTGAAGTGAGATCTGATCAGTGGTGTATGTTTGGTGTAAGGCACTAACATATTAGGATGTATTGTCTTCTTGTTTCATAGCTCTCTATTGTAGTGAGGTATTTGACTCTGTTGCCCATTGGATAAGGCACTGGTCTATGAGAGACTTAGGGTATTTTAGTGGTCCATTCAACCCAAAATTTAAATCATTCAAAGTAAAGCACCCTATTTCCCTTTTATGTTGTTAGGGTAGGTCCTTTCTAGTTTTCAGACTCATTCCATGCAAGTAGGTTATTGCATTCGGTTTGGTTCATTGGGGTATAGGATACCTATAGGAGTCTGAAGGCTATTCCCCAATAATCTATCTACAGGCCTTTTGTTTATCAAGAAGAGTCATGAGTGTGCAGATAAGGCAATACCTACCTAAGTGATGTGGAGCTCAAAGAAGAAGGAGGATGCTCTTTGTCCTCATCAATTGGACCTTTTTCCCTATTAGACTTTGGAGTGGAGACTAACTAGTTTGTAATCATAGTGTAAACCTAACATTGTGTGGAAAAAGAAAAGCCAACACCATCCAATGAAGTTAGTGAGAGGTCAGGGTCTTACCAAGATGATGGCAAAAATAGAGAAAGGTTTAGTGTGCCAAGTGTGCACCAATGAAGGAGTGATCACTGATGTCTAGTATCAAGATATACTCTATTATTTTCATCAAAAATGTTTCCTAAAAGGATTGAATGGATCCCAGAGGAGAGCTCTAAAGAATAAAAGAAGCTCCTATATGCTGAAAAATGGAAAGCTCTACAAGTGTCATTATGATTGCCTTTACCTACATTGTTTAGACTAGATAGAAGTTGAGCAGGTCCTCACATAGTTTCATGACAAGTATGGCACTAGAAATAGGTCAGTTGAAGCCATGACTCATCAAATATTAATATCTAACTATTATTGGCCAACCTTGTCCAAAGATACTCACAAACATGTGCATTCATGTTATGTTTGTCAAACCAATGTCATACGCAAGAGACATTTGGCAATGCCCCTACAACCATTTTACGAGGTACATCCATTCACCCAATGGGGGCTAGATTTTGTGGGAATGATTAACCCTCCATCTTTTTTAGGACATATTTACATCTTAACCGCCACCAATTAATGCACATGATGGATAGAGGCACAAGTTCTGAGAAATTGTACTACAAAGATGGTAACCAAGTTCCTAGAAGAATTCATCATCACATGGTTTGGTATACCTTTCTTTCTGGTATGTGATAATGTTCCCTATTTCTCATCTACATCTCTCATTCAATGGGCTCTCAAGCATCATGTAATCCTCAAATTCTCATCCAATTATTATCTTTAAGGGAATGGGGTTGCCAAATCAACAAACAAGAACTTAACAAATAATCAAATGTCTCTTGGGTGATAACCCTTGGGATTCACACACTTAGTTGAAGTACACCCTATGAACTGACTACGTAAGAATAAAAAATGCCTTAGGGAATTCCCCCTACCAATTGGTCTATGGATTGCAACCCATTTTTCTGATGAACCTAAAAATTCTAATTATGAGATTCATGGATCAATACGTCAAAGGTGAGGATCAAGTGAAGATTCACCTCATGAACTTATTGGATATAAAAGAAAAGAGAACAATAGCTTTGGAGAATGTGGCCAAACCTCAAGATGTCATCAAGTGTTGGTTTAAAAAAAGAAAAACAATAAAGGCCTTCAGGATTTTTGATCTACTTTTGATGTGGGATAAAGCAAAAGAAAAACTAGAAAACCACACTAAATTCCAATGTTTGTGCATAGGCCTTTTCCAGATTGTAGAAATTCTAGGAGAGAATACTTTCAGAATTAGTTCTCTCGATGGAGAATTGATCCCATTTCCCCTTAACAGCCATTTTATCAAGAACTACTTTGGGTCTTGATGGACCTTTGATCCTCCTTGTATATTCTTTTAGCTTAGAGTCTTGTCTTTTGTGTCTTTTCCTTGGGTCTTTTGGTTTGCATCTTCTTGAGGGATAGGTGTTTTCTTGAGCTTAATGATCTACATCAAGTAGTTTGAGCAAGAGATAAGAGTCTTCCTTTGTCAAACCATTTGATTTAGTTTTTTCTTGTAGCGAGATAGATACAAAGGTCAAAAGTGAGGTGTTTTCCTCTTAGACTTTTTGAAAGGGTTCATCAGAATAAACCATCCTCAACACTAACATACATTTAAAATTGATGCCAGACTAGGAGCCTCTAAGATAGGATTCTGGTCAGAATCCGATAATGCCCATGGTCATGGAGAAGGTTAGAGGTCAGAACCCTCTCCAAAACTAGAACATAGACTAAAAGAAAAGAGCAAGAAAGTAAAAAGGGAGGAATGCGTAAAGACAAGGTGAACAAAGAAGAAAGCTCACAAACTAGGGTAGCGTAGTCTAAGTGATGCCCTGGTTTCAAAAAAAAAAAGGAAAAAAGAGTTAATCTTTGATAAAAGTAGAAATAAATGCACAAATGAGTTAGCCTGATCATTTCCTTAGCTCACCCAAAAGTATCAAGAATTGAATAAAGAAGAAACAAATTATCCAAAATGCAATGGTGCAAATAAATTAGTTTCAATATGACACATGTTGATTCTATGAGCCCTCCAAGGAAGTTTAAAAATTTGAACAAAGATCATTTGTAGGAGGAAAAGGGTGATTTTAGCAACCTTTACCAGGGCTATAAATGCCTACTTGACAATAGAGAAAGGTTAAATTCACTTTTGGCCAAATTTAGATTAGTGGGCAGTAATCTGATGATGATTGGTTGAGAATTAGGAGAGGCTTATGGTGAGGGATTCCTAGAAAATTTGAATACACATAAACACATACTAGATGTAGATGTAACAATTTTCTCGATCTTGATGATAATAGAATAATCACTCTAGTTGAAGACCTTGTGTCTAGCTCACTGTAAGGTGGAATTATTTCAGGCTGGAATGGCTTTGCATTACTCAGCTTGATTCCCTTTCTTTTTTCTAGGCTATTTGTTTTGGTTCCACAACCATGCTCCCCTTTTAAGCCACTTGGCTTCAGGGCCCCCCCTATTTCTGGCTTGCTCTAGGTTGTTTCTCTTCTTATCTATTTTGTTTTTTATCTTTACATCTAGTTATTCTTTTTAGTCTTCTTTGTGTTTCACACTTTCACACTTTTAGAGGCCCGAAAGTGTGAAAGGCCCAAAAATATGGTAAACCAAAGGCATAATCCTTATATAGGGTTTTGGACTTTTGAAGGTTCGACCACCGGAAGGTTCAATTTTCTGAAGAGAATCATCCTTTCAACGATTTGGATTTTCAGATGTCTGGGATTTTTGAAAGGTTGAAAGGCCGATTCATGGAGGTGGCTAACGTCACCCCCACCAATTGCCTATATAAGGTAGAGAACCCTCATTTTTTCTCAATTTTTTTTTTTCTCGTGATTTTAATTTTTGGAGCTTTCTGGCGCATGTCTTTCCCTTAGTTTTTTCTATTCCTCAGCTACTTCTCTTCTTTTTGGCTTTCATCTCATGGTGTGCTTGAGGTTGGTGTCTTCATCCTCCCTTTGACTTTTCTCATTTGTTTCTAGTTTTGTCTTCCATTTTTTCTTTCTTAATTTGTGCTTGCTAGGGTTTGTCAGTTTTGGTCAGTCTTGTCCTACTTCAGGGTCACAAGGTTATTCCCCTTGACCCCTAAGAAATGGGTTTGTGGTTAGACCCATTTTTCAAGCTTGTTTTCAAGCTTGAAACTCTAAACCCTTGATCTTCATAGTTCAACCCTAAAACTTTCAGACTTTCGCAATCAAAAAATTGGAAAGGATCTATCTTCAGAAAATTGGTTGTCCACTTTCGATGTTTTGGTGGTTTCGCACAGTGAAAAATTTAACACCTCTGAATCGCCGAAACTTGATCTTTAAGACATCCAAAGCACCGAGCCTAGAAGTCTAACTAAGTCTTCCTTTTTCAGTGTTTTGGCCTTTTTAGGCTTTCTGAGGTCATGTACCTCTGAAGTTTTGAAAGGCCAAAATTTTGTTTGTAGAGACTTTAAACTTGAGTAATTCAGTTATTTATATCTCAGAGTTTCTTGCATAATTTAGGTAGTATGATGATCTCTGATTTGTGTCCCTTGGCTCTTTACAAAAATGGAAGAGAAGTTCAACTCACTGGCTCTGAGATTCCAATTCAAGGGATATCACACACCCTTGAAAGAGGGGAAATTGCATGTTGGGATCATGAATACTAACATTGGGAACATTAGTTGGAATGGCTACTTGGTTAAGTGTGCACAACTAGCAAGGAGATCTAAGGACTGCACTTCATTAGTGTACCATTCTCTAGTAAACATAGTAGCACACCCTCCATCCATCATGTCACCAAATTTGATCAACACTCTAGAAAGTCACTACATACCAGATGAAAGAATGGTCAAGAATAGCATGGGCAAAGTAGTTTTGGATCTTTGGCCAAACAACATAGAAGATGTCTTCCACCTACCCAAGGGGGTAGGCAAGTTCTATAACTTCTCCATTGGCAAGGGAATGGATTTTTACAACAAAGATGTCTCATTATCCCATGAGATTGTAAACAAGGAGTACCTCATACAACCTCTACCCAGAAATAAATTGGAAAAGATAGACATGTGAAGAGGATACATGAAAGAAGACATCTAGGCATCCATCACCATGATCAGTCTAGTGTATGGACTACTAAAGTTAGTGCAATTGGAACCGTGGATGATCCTACTCATTGAGAAAATAAAGGATAGGTAGGCAAGATTTGATTAGGCCACCATCCTTAGTGACAACTTGGATCAGTAGTTGATCATAGTAAAGAATGATCCACACTTCTACATGACATCCTATGTTGTGTACCTATTACCTACAAGGGTGGTGTATCTGGGATTGGTGAAAGTTGATGCTATGGGTGATCAAAATGCATGGCCATTCATAGTATGCCCACAACTAGTTCAAAAGGAGTGCTACACACATGATAGCCATGAATTTTGCATTGTCAAAGATGCTTTTGTATTTTCTATCATATGCTCCATAGAAGGATATTATGCCAAAAGGATGTCAATAGAAGCTGTTGTGAAGGTGAAGGTCTTGGGGGAATTCTATATTTAATTCAAGACCTTTACCTACATTCAGGAGGAAGGAAGCACCATGGCTCCTAAGAAGCTACCAAGATATCCATCAGATAGGGTAATCTTGTTAGAGATGGCCTGATAATCATCAAATACCCATGAACATATCCAACATAAGAAGAAGCACTGTTGGGATTTCTCAATGTCCATAGGTCCCCATTTTTTACAAGATATGAAGATGTGTAAGTCACTAGCCTTTGAAAGGGATGAGAACCCTCTACAAAACTAAAATCTCATAAGGATCTGATTTGATCCAATTGGTACATACAATCACATAATGGGAAGATATTATGTACACAAGCCCCACATTGAGGACCATTGGATAAATTGCCTTGATGACTATGAGGTTAGGATATGTGACTACTGCCAGATGAGCTTATAGCTAGAATAGAGTACCCTACTAATGAGGATACCCTCAAAGGTGAAGGTAGATAACTCTGAGGATGTCCTAGATCATATTTACTATTTGGATAAAGTATATACTGGGGCCATTTTTTATGCAGAGGTCGACATGGATGAAAATGATGATATAAACTTCAAGGAAAGATATGTCATCAAAGTGACTAAGGAATGGATCACCGTTCCATTTCCTATGGATCTAGTGTTAATGAAACAACAAGTAGATCAGCCCTCTAAGGAAAAGAAGAAGAAAGGGGAGAAGGTGTTGATGCCACAATTCAAAGAGGCTACGCAAAAGAAGCTGGAAACGGTGTATAGACAAGAGTGTCTTACAACATATGGCTCTACTACCCATTCAAAAAATTCCAAAACTAGATTGACTTGAAGCATAGCACCTCTAGAGACACCTTCTTCTAGCATTTTTGAACCTCCAAGTGCACCAAAGAAGGCACCTAAATTCAAGGTGACTGGACCTAGGCCACCCAGGATAATGAAAGGGCACATGTAGAAGAGAAAGAAAGACTTAATGCCCACTCATATGGAAACCCTCTAAGAAGAAGATGAAGATGAGGAGGATCAAGTGCCCCTTAATAGAAGAACCTAGTCTTCGGAATTCCTAAAAAGAAGGTAGGTATTGGAAGATGATCTACAAGAAGACACTGGAGGAGGATCCAAACGGAAACCTATAAATTTGGATGCTCTAGGGGATGATGAATTTGACATCTCTAACTTTAAGGGACTTCATGGTTTCCAAGAATCTAATTAGCAGGCTCCAACTACAAGACAATCCTTTTATTTTGTTTCCCTCCCTACACAATTCACTAACCCTCTTGGTAAAGTAAGAGAGGAAGTCTTGCGAGACTCTCAGGAATTAGATGAGGAGGTTGCGACTGAAATTTAGAAGGAAACTATAGATTCAGGAAGAGATTCTTCTATAGATATCACCTCTGAGGAAGACATAGCAGTAAAAATTCCCTAGGTTTCACACTTAGTTCCACCTCCACCTTCACCTATGCATTAAAATCCACCTCCACCTATGCATCCAACACCACCTACCACTCTACTTTCACCTCCAGTTCAAACTACTCCATTACCACCACAATCTCTACTTTTTTATGTTCCCATTCTAACTCCGCCTCCTCTGCCAATGCCTTTACCCACTCCCCCTACCACTCCTACTCCTCCCATACAGAACCCTCCTTCCCAAGATCCCATTCCACCACTGGTCCACACTGAAACACTAGCACAAGGGCCTTAGGAGCTAGAGAAGGAATTAGAGGCAGATAGTGAAATTCTGTCAGAAGGACAAGATGGATTGGAGAAACAAGTTGAAGAGGAAGAACAAAAAAATTTGGAAGAGGAGTTGAATGTGATGGAAGAGAAAGAAATAGAAGGAGGAGAGGAGGAGAGTCTTGAGGAGATGGAGATAGAACACCAAGCTACTACCACAACTTTGGCTACACCATATGAGCCAATTACTACCTTTTCAAAGCCCGCTTGGTTCACCAAGGAGATTCAACCAAGGGTAAGGGTATACATAGATGATGATGACAGTGACATGGCATCATTGGGATGAGCATTCCACTGAATATGATCTAGTGCCTAGGCAAGGACCCTTTCATATGTAATGCAAGATCAAGTAGGTAGGTGGAAGGCTCAGGTGGCTTTCCCTACAATGAGTATCAGTATGGCTAAAATCACTCTGGATTATTATGTGCTGGAAGAGGTAAACCTAGGATAGCCAACTAGAGAAGGAAGTAAAACTCTAGCTACACTAGGATTAAAACATGCCTTAGGCTTCATGGACAAGGATGAAGAGAAGATCAAGGAATTAATGGAACCAAATGAGGAAATGAATAAGTTTATCCTCAAGACATTGGGTCCCATTAACCCTAGTAACTCTGAGGCATCATTACAGGCTATTTTGGAAAAGGGGTGATGTAAGTATAGCACCAGATGTCCCATATTCTCTTGTTCAGACATGTATAGATTGGAAGGTAGATTTTAAAGAGTTTTCTGGTATGACTCTCAAGAAAATTTTGAGGCCTTTTAGGATTATTCTTCAGGGAATCACATTTTTGGTTGAAATTATGAGTGAGGAGGATGGTCTAAAGGAGAAGATCTAGAAGTGGCAAAAGGAACTGGAAGATCTCATAGTAATAAGGAAGCAATGCTTCCAAGTTTTGGTCAAGGTATATGAGGGGTCAAAGCTGGATAATTTTGAAGAATGGATCTAAGACATCACTGGCACTTTGACCATTTTTGGAAAGGTGCTGAAAAAGATGAATAAAATCATGGATGGAGGTCTATTTTTTGTGGGGGAAATGCATAAGTTTTTTGAAGGATTAGACCTAGATTTATATGAAGAAGATTATGAGAAAATAATGCATCCTATAAATTTCATCGTAAATCAATATCTGGACATTTTTAGAGGAGTTAGTACAAAAGAGGACCTCTAGAAAATGTTCTATTAGAAGGAGGAACTTCAGAAGATGTTATCTCGAGAGGAAGAAATAAAAGGGTTTGCAATGGAATTGATCACCTTCTAGGAGAAACAACAAGAACTCCTTAAAGAAGTCAAAATGGCCAACTTTGAAGAGGTGCAAGAGATTGTGGATAGGTTCTGCAAAGCTCACGTAGAAGTCCTCCCAAGTCGATAGGCACCTAGTTTTGACTTAGTTAAATTTTGTATAGAGAAAAACATTTTTCACACTTAGCCATTTTTTAAGGCCTTGATTTTTGGCATTTCAGCCCTAGAGGATTTTTTACCTCCGAAAGTCTGGAAGAAGAGAAAGGGTCACCTCCACACTTAGTAAATTCTGGAGCTTCATTTTTTGGGGGCAACAGTCGAGATCCAAAATTTTTGGCCATGACCGCCGTTTAACTTTAGTCTTCTCCAAGTTTTTTTTTTAGTTAGAAAGATCATGTCAAGAGGGTTGTTTCTGCATGATTTGAGGGCCTCTTCCAGTTGAGTCCACATAGGAGAGTCATAATGGAGAATAAAGGCTAGGATCGTAAACTCTCATGAAGAACATGCATGAGTTCTAGTTTTGTTCTTGAGTTATTTTATGCATGATCTACTCTAGTTTTGTAATGCACGAGGTTTAATTCCTTTCTAGGGTAGTTCTAATTAGTTTTAGAGATAGTTTCCTTCATGTAATCTCTAGTTTAGACTTATTTTCAAGTTTTAGATGCAACCAAAGCCCTAGCTGTGAAAATGAGAGCACAAATCTATAAATTGTATGAATTCAATGTAATTATGGTCAGATTTTTATTGCAATATAATACACACAATTGGTGCTTCAATTGTGGTTTGATATTCTTCTACCTTTGCAAAATTTATGAATGTGTGTATTGCGTATTTGTTTATTTCAAAGAACTGGTTGATTATGTGGTGATTTAGATCTATGATTCGATGGGTTTTGACTTATTATACCTTTGCATTTATTTCCATTGATGATTGCATCTACCTAGCTG
This sequence comes from Chamaecyparis obtusa, assembly GCA_027943335.1. Classification (NCBI taxonomy): domain Eukaryota; kingdom Viridiplantae; phylum Streptophyta; class Pinopsida; order Cupressales; family Cupressaceae; genus Chamaecyparis; species Chamaecyparis obtusa. The sequence continues at coordinate 616,202 of BSBK01000077.1, forward strand.
AGATTTTGATTTCATTAGATCTCTATTTTGTGGGTTTTCCTCATCTTCTTGGTATTTTTAATTCACGAAGTAGTGTGATATTGGTTTATGTCCATTATTTTCTTTCATAAAATTTCTTTCAAATTATCGTTACCTTTCCTCTTACCTTCCTTGCATATTGGTTATGATAGATTAATTAGAATAATATTGTTTTCATTTAAAAGATCTAAAAATCACAAAAAAGAAAGTATTGTTGTGCTTAACATTTGTTTTGCAGGCTTTTTGAGATACGAACTAGCAAAGGCCTCCTAGTGAACAAATTCATGTTTATCTTCCATTGAGCTATCCAAGTGGTTGAGACCTAACCAAGAAGGAGCCTTGAGATTGACTAATATTGTTCTTCCAAGAGGGAAATTTTATCATGTAAATTCCTAGCCATTGTCTCATGTAAAAATGATGCTCAACAATACACTTGTGTGTATATGACATCACAAATTTGCAGAGGGGTTTTCTCACAACCCAAATGAGTTAACCCAAGGTTTCACCAAACCCTCATATGAATCTATAGTAAGGTGAAATTTACAAGTTTATACAAAGGTTCATATTTGTATTTAGATTTACCCATAATTTTACTCTTTGTTTTAATATATTAGGTTACAGTGTTCTATAGTATGTATTTTTTTGAAGAAAAATATACCAAGATAGGTTCGGATCTAAGATCTCTATTTGGGTATAGATATTCATTCTTTTTTCCATCCAATTAGAACTTTGTTAAAATATATATACATATTTTTTTTAAATCCTAGGTTGTTTAAAGATTTTCTTTTCTCTTATACAGAAACAATATTGCAAGTATATCTTTTGAATATTCTTCCAATACTTTTTGGATAGCTATTTATTTTGATGTAACTATACATATAGTTTTTTTTAAAAATAAATATAAAAATAATGGAAAGAAAAAAATTAATTCATGATGGTCTGTCGGCCGTATGCACGATCTGGCAGCTGCATTTTGGGCAAAACCTTGTTGTGTGAGGGTATGGGAGCCGAGCCCACACCACCACTGGTGGAAAATGGAGGGGTTTTAAACCCCCTACCGCCCCACCAGTGGTGGCAGGGCTCCCCTATCCCCCACCCCCAAGGGGACGATGGGTAGGGCCTTCTCCCTGCACCCTGCAAAGGGAAATGGCAAGGGTTAGCCTCCCTCCGCGGGGAGGGGCTTCGGACTGACCCCTTTAATTAATTTTTTTTTTTTAAGTTTTTTATTTAAAGTTTGTTTTATAAAACAAACTTTTGGTACTTTGTTAAATTTTTTTAGGGGTAAATTTAAAAGGTTTAGCATAATTGAATTATTTAAAAGAACTAATTTTAATTTGTATGACATATGTAATTAATCCTATTTTGTTTAATACGTCTAAAACATAGTAAAAATAAAAAATCTAAATCATCATGTAAAGAAAAATGTAGATGTACATTAATATGTTGGAAAGAAAATAATATATTTTCTTGTATGCATATGCCCAGCTATCTATTTTTTTTAAAATAAAAAATAGAGATATGTTTTTAACATCAAGTACAACATAGGAATTTTTTTTTTTGAATGAACTTATTGCAAGCTACAATGTAAAATATCTCTTTTCTTTAAAAAAAAGGAAAAGGAGAATTATATATAGCATTCCTTTATGACACTTTGAAGAGAAGGAATATACTTCTGCAACAAATATGCAACTAAAACTATGGAATTATTAAATCACAGGACATACGATAAAAAAACTCCTCTCATAGGCATTTATACTCAAATTACATTTCTAATAATTACATAAATCTGAAAACAAATGCATCACTCCTCTATTTATTTCAAGAGTTTCATTGTAGAATTTAATTACAAAGAATCAACACTCTTCATAGAGTTATTTTCTTTTACAAATGACAATAATTACTAACTAAAATATTTCCTTTACTAAGGAATTTTAAACAAGAATAATCCATGTTGAAAACACTTAAAACTAAATATATCTTCAACCTTCATCCAAGCCAAAACCTACAAACATAGGCATTTCATAGATGACCATGGAGGCTCACCTCCTAGCCAAGGAAATTTCAAGGCCACCCTTGAGATAGGAGAAACAAGGTAGGATGGGTGACAGTCAAACAATTCACACACATAAAATTATAAAAATTAACATAAGGTACTCTATATCTCATGGTTTTCACAAAGGATCACATTAGATCCATAAATCATTGAAGGTGGAAATAAACCATTGGAGAAGCCATACTTAAACAAAACAACAAGCCTTTTTCCTTTTACAAAACATGCCTTCACAAGGCTTACCTTCAAAACCAACTTGCTCATCTCATAAAGCACAAATTAACTTCCCTTATGACCCCCAACATGAAGAACAAAAGTAGGCTACATGGATAGTGATACAAAAATTCTTCTATTCCCTTCCTCCAAGAGGAAAGGCTCTACACAAATGGAAAATTTTCCAACTAACCCCTTCACCCTCAAGACTCTCAAATCCTCCCAAGGATGATTATAGTCTTGCCCTCCCAAGACACTAATAAATAAACCAAAGAAAAACAAGAAAAACTTCATGAAACAATTTGAAAATAAACACAACACACTTATCTCATGAATTTACATAGCTAAAATAATTACATAAGACAAAACTTTTTCATGATAGGTGCACTAACCTTTCTCCAAGCAAAAATGGCAAGATGAACTTGATGAAGAGCTCAATTTCCCTTCCTAGATTTCCTTCTATCAATTCAAAGCCTTTCTCCTATTCTCTCTCTAATCTGATAATCACTACCAAGATGAATTCTCAAAAACCAAAATGCAAGAAGTAAAATTGTTCTCCTTTTTCCTCACCTTTTGTTAAAAAAATATATTCCTTTCATCTCTACCCCCATCCCAAAGTGAAGTAGATTTCTTGGTTGATGTATCCTTTCCACTTGCCCCTAACTAGGGAATGAGAGGATAACTAATAAATGGGGGAAGGAACTAATCTTTTAACCATACCCAATTTCATCACTCTCAAAGAAGGCTCTTTTTAAGAGGCCATTTGGAAGCTTTGGGTGATGAAAACAGAAATGTTATTTGGCGTACCTATGTATGTGCATTAGGATAGCTAAAACTAACCTTACCTACTCCCTAGGGATCATTTTAACCTCTCTAAAAACCATGTGAATTTAACTCATGAAAATGGGAAATGATGTGACTCATGCCTTGTTTCCCTAATCAATTAAATACACCTAGGGACTCACAAGGTGACCTAAGGGTAGAGTAAATTCTAACCATTCCACTTAGGCATGCCAACAGATATGCACAAGTGTCAAGTGACACAACTAAAAGAACACATAGATCCACTTAAATTCACACATGGCATGCCAAATGGATTAAAAACAATTACATTTACACATATTATTTTCATCCAATTATGCACATATAAATACTTACAAAATAACATTCACTCTTACATCACATTTATGAATTTAAAACACATAACAATGAGGTCATTCTCTTCATAGAGTTGACCTTTTCCTTTTATTGTTTTCACATTGATCCATCCTTGTTTCCCCACATTTCTAACCATGGTCATAATCCTACACACTCGATCACATATTAGTATCACATGAAATCATTATATATATAATCATATGGAAAGAAAAGAAGGATCTGTAATAACATTCAAATACGAATACATTGATAAACTACATTTCATAATTTAAACATATATATAAACCGGTATCATCTTAAAATGGAAGCACTTCCATGTTAAGAGAGTTTAGCCCTCTGAGTAAGTGGTTTGGGGTCATATCAGATGCCTTGAATTGATCTTTTCTTTGATCTGGCTTTCTCCCCACTTTTCACTTCTTTTCTACTTCATTCTAGGTGAAATTAGGGTTAGGATCCCAAGGATTCTCCTTAATTTCCCTCTTCCATGGTTCTATTTTCTAGGTAGGACTTAGAAATAGGTCCTCCTAGCCTTCATCATACTCATCATAGGATTTTATTCCTAACCCTAGCATTTTGTCCCTTTTTGGTATCATTTCTATGTCTTTGAGCATCCTCGAGACCTCCTGTCCTGATTTTGGATGGATCTGGGCCCACAGGGTCAAAAGCGAGGTTGATCTTGACTAGGTTAGGATCAAATTTTATCCTGACTAGGTTAGAATCAATCTTGATCTTGACTAGGTCAGTTACAAGCTTTATTTTCTGCCACCTCTCTTTCAAATTTTCAAATTCCTTGATTTTCGGGTGTCAGGTTTCGGGGATATTTATTTTCCCACCTTTGGGATGGCCATTTTAGGTTTCAAAATGGTAAATCCTCAAATTACATTTAATCTAGGTATATTTTCTAAAGGTTAGGACCTAATTAGGATTTAATTCTCCAAGGTGGCCCCTATAGAGGATTCTGCCCTAGTTCACTGTAAAAGCAGGCCTTCCTCTCTCATTTTCATCCATCATTCACATCTTCTTGGCCATCAAGCAATCAAGTTTTGTGGGAATATCTCTCAAGCTCTCAAGGTGATCAAGAAAGAATCCATTCAAGCATGCAATTCCTCTTCTCCATCCAAGTTCTCCATTGAAGATCAAGGATTCAAGCATTCAAGTCATTGAAGGGATATGGTTCAAGCATTCAAGATTCATCATTCAAACCCTAGATCTAGCCACCATGATGATGTGATTTTCTTTCAAGATCCTTTGTTCATCTTCTAGATCCATTCATTCTTCCCTCAAGGTGGTTTCAAAGCATACAAGAATGGAGGTTTTGTATTTACTTTCATGGTTTTGATTTACATTTTCCATTGTTGTGTTCAAGCTTTCAGATCGATATATTTGTTTACATTTAAAATACAATTACATATCTATTGAATTGCATAGCTTCATTGTTAGATCGATTTATAATACTTGCTAGCATTCTCATTTCAATTTCAATATTAAGGTTGATTCCAAACCAAGGTTTGACCAAGGTAAACCCCTCAAACAAACAACAAAAATCCTCTTTTTCTTGTAGGTACATGTGCAAGATTTTAGATCTAAGAGCACATTTGGATACCCTTTTCAGTGAACTTCTAGGATCTATGAAAAAAGTTAGAATCGACCTTCAAATAAATAATCTAGCCTTTGACCTTTTATGAGGGTCAAAGTTGACCTGATCTCATATGGGAAAAATATTTTTGGGTTTTCTTCGTCTCAGCATTTCCAGTTCAAAATAGTTTGCAGATTTTCCCGAAAGTACACACAGACATAAAAAAATTGGCATTTTCTAGATTTTCCCTAATTTGAGGTTAGTACTTGCATTTCAATTATTTCAAATTCTAAACACTTCAATTCTACCATAGGGAAATATAAGGTTTTTCTCTCTCTTTCATACTCTCCATTGATTGATTTAATTGTTCATTAACCTTTTGTTTGATCAAATTGGATCTCTCCTTTGGGAATTTGGATTTAGGAGTGGATCTAATATTTCCCCCATACATCACACACATTCTAAATAGAGGTGATTCCATTTTACCTCTATTCATTTTGGTGAACCCGACATACTTACTCTCCTTTATTTTGTCAAATTAGATGCCCTATTGTGTTAGATTTTAGATGCTTTCTTGCATTTAGATTAGATCTGGTTTATGCTCTGGCATTTTAAAATTCAATAAAAAAAAAAAATCTATATATTCAATAAAATCCAAAAATATTTCTTTCACTTCATTTTCTATGGCGATTGTTAAGATGCTTTGGTGTGTAGTTATGTTCTTCATTACTCTTATTTTAACATCTCTTTATAATACCTATGATGTTTATGAGAGTATCATTCACTTCATTATGTTGATGACCCTTCACTTTTCTCTTGCTTATGCTTTTTTGAAGTTGACTGACACTAGTCTACCTACATTTAAAACCTTCATTAAAGATATATGTAGTAGCCTTATTAATCTTTTGGATTATGTGAAGAATTGGGTAGATGATACACAATGTCCTACTCTTCCTAATCCTAATCCTATCAATCCTAATCCTAATCTGATACCTAATTCTCCATCCATTCATCCTCACTCTTCCCATACTTATGATGGGATTCAAGCTATAGTTCAGGATGTGGATGTGAAAGATTTCTTTGATTTACCTTCTCCTTTGATTCATGATAATATTAAAGGAAAGGGTAAAGAAAATTCTTCAAAATATATTATCCCACCTTATACAACCTTTACTCATGAACATGATAAACAATCACCTCCTGTAGAAGCTTTACATAATATGTACACTACCGGATATAATATGGTGACTAAACAAGGTTATAAAGGTTTAGGGCTTGGGGTTAATGAGCATGGTATTAGATTTCCAATTCATATACCCCGTAAACCAGATATGTATGGTGTTGGTTGTTCCAAATCTCAAGTTAAGGTAGGTGATGCTAAACATCATCCTCCTCTTCATATTCTTCACCCCACACCTATCTTAGAAAACATTAATACTCATCAAGAAGTGGCTAAGAAGGTATATGTTGAGCTAATGAATTCCAAGAAAGAAATCTTTAGACCTATGCTGATCAATTCTTTACACAAATATAAATGTCATTTTCATTATAGTAACAAACATTTACTTGCTGATTGTAAACATTTCAAGTTATATGCTAGACAAAGAGCTGCTTTAGGAATTATATCTCACTCTCGTGCAGTTTTACAATTCCTTCATAATATTGATATAGGGGATTCCCCTCTAGATATAATGTAGATGTTCTTCCCCTCTTGTCTCATCACTGGGGGCAAGAGGTGTATCTTCATCTAGTCTTCAAGAATCCATTAGGTCTTTTATTGGGGATTAATTGGTATTCTTTCTCTCCTATTTTTCTATGGCTTTGCATTATGTTTTTAATCATCCATAGAATCTATCCATTTTCTTTTCAAGATATCTTTTTGAAGACATTTGATTTTTGAAGGTATCCCTTATCTCTATCTTTGGGGGGCAAGGTACCTCTTTCTTTCTATTTTTCTAGGGAGCAGCTTGCCTTATCTTAGTGGTATTTGTTTATATTGCAATATTATTTCATCATATTGACAGATGTTCTAACTATGGATAATCTTCTTATATGAGAATTTTTTTTCCTAAGTTGTCACTTCTTCTCTATGTTGAAAATTATGTTCTTTATAAACTCTCACCCTTGCTTTGGTGTTAGAGTTGTTTCCCTCATTTAAAAGGTTCCTCTTCCTCTTGTTTGAAGGGGGCTTGATGATTGAATCTTTGTTCCCACCTTTTGAAAGATGATATTTTATTTAAAGAACTCCTCTTTGGTGGGGGGTCTTGTTGATAAGATCTCTTTCTTAGAGGATCCTTTTCCATGAGTGACATATCCTTTTCACGATTATCTATATTCTTGGATGTAGGGGTCAATATCCCTCACTAAGGATATGGTGTACATTGTTGTAAATAGGATATCTCCTTGCCTTGTGAAGTAGGTATCCTCTTCCATCTTCGTTCCTACACTTGGGGGGACAAGGATGCCATCTCCTTGCTTTCTATCTTTCTATGATTCACCTCTTTCCTTGGTTAAGTAGTATTTATCTATTATGTGATATCCAATCATACATAAAAATTTTGGTTTTCATTAAGGATCTTTGTCCTTGATCACAACCTATTTCATTGTTTGACATTGGGTTTCCATGGTTGATATATCTCTCACCTTGGAAAATTAATAGTGTGCTATCCCTCATAAGGGTTACTTTTTTTTCACTTCTTTCATGATATCTCTTTACATTCATCCCTTCCATGCCCTTATAGGAGCTATGACCTTCTTAGCTTGGACTGGGTGTTGTTTGTGGATATTATCTTGATGCTAAAGAAGGCATTATCCTTGTTCCTTTCTTTCCTTAACATGTCAAAATAGTTTGTTTTTTCCATATTAAGTATGGGGGCATATATAGGGCCTCCCTTGTACTATAGTTTTTATTTTTACATGCTAAATCTTGGAAGGTAATGCACATAAGTTGCTAAATCTTGGAAAGACATGCATTCATATGCTAAATCTTCCTATGGTAATGCACATAAGTTGCTAAATCCTGAGGAGACACACATTTTTCAAAATTTTCAATATGCTAAATCCTCTGAAGGTAACGCACATAAGTTGCTAAATCTTGAAGGGACACGTATTTCCAATTTTTCAAATATGCTAAATCTTGGAAGGTAATGCACATAAGTTGCTAAATTCTAAAAAGACACACATTCATATGCTAAATCTTCTGAAGGTAATGCACATAAGTTCCTAAATCCTGAGGAGACACGCATTTCATATTCATAGTGATACAAGAAGGTGGATATATGGATATTCTAGAAGCCATCAGAAGATGCATTACAATTACAAGCACAATTTATGGGTGAACCTGTTGGGCTCTCCCTCCAGGGTGATTCATGGTAAGGTGGGCATCTTACTAGGTGAGGTAATCACTCTTTTCCCTTTCTCTCTTTTTGCTTTCATGCTAGTAGGACTGGATCATGAAGCTATGTTATTTATAGTTTTGTTCTTGTCTTTCTTATGTAAACATTTATGCTTTTATGATGGCTTTCCAAATATGATGTTAGTATAAGAAATGTTTCTTAGCAAGGTTTCTTATGCTAGTTGATTTGGGTTTGTTTTAGTACAAGCCCCTCTTTTGTGTCCTTTTGTCTTTCACACCCTCAGACACGTATGTTTAGTTAGAATCCTTAGACTCAGGGCTATTACCCCTAACTAAGTTTCATTCTATCTCATTTTGAATCCACTTGGATCTTCTCTTTCTTCTTCTTTACCAAGAGTTTGCATCAAGTCCATACTCTTGCTAAAGTGGGGGCTTAATGTATCATCTTAAAATGGAAGCACTTCCATGTTAAGAGTGTTTAGCCCTTTAAGTAAGTGGTTTTGGGTCATATCGTACACCTTGAATTGATCTTTTCTTTGATCTGACTTTCTCCCCACTTTCCACTTCTTTTCTGCTTCATTCTAAGTGAAATTAGGGTTAGGATACCAAGGATTCTACTTAATTTCCCTCTTCCATGGCTCTATTTTCTATGAAGGACTTAGAAATAGGTACTTCAGGCCTTCATAATAGTCATCATAGGATTTTATGCCTATCCCTAGCATTTTGTCCCTTTTTGGTATCATTTCTAGGTCTCTGGGCACCCTTGGGACCTCCTGTCCTAATTCTAGCTGGATCTAGGCCCATAGGGTTAGAATCAAGCTTGATTTCTCCCCCCCCCCCTCTTTCAAATTTCCAAATTCCTTGATTTTTGGGTGTCGGGTTTCGGGGATATTTGTTTTCCCACCTCTGGGTTGGTTATTTTAGGTTTTGAAATAGTAAATCCTTAAATTGCATTTAATCTAGGTATATTTTCTAAAGGTTAGGACCTAATTGGGATTTAGTTCTCCAAGGTGGCCCCTCTAGAAGATTTTTCCCTAGTTCACTATAAAAGGAGGCCTTCCTCTCTCATTTTCATCCATCATTCACATCTTCTTGGCCATAAAGCAATCAAGTTTTGTGGGAATATCTCTCAAGATCTCAAGGTGATCAAGAAAGAATCCATTCAAGCATTCAAGTCCTCTTCTCCTTCCAAGTTCTTCATTGAAGATGAAGGATTCAAGCATTCAATCCATTGATGGGATTTGGTTCAAGCATTCAAGATTCATGATTCAAACCCTAGATCTAGCCTTCATGATGGTGTGATCTTCCTTCAAGATCCTTTGTTCATCTTCTAGATCCATTCATTATTCCCTCCAGGTGGATTCCAAGCATACAAGCATGGAGGTTTTGTATTTACTTTCATGGTTTTTATTTACATTTTCCATTGTTGTGTTCAAGCTTTCATATTGATATACTTGTTTACATTCAAAATAAAATTACATATGTATCGAATTGCATAGCTTCATTGGTAGATTGATTTCTACTACTTGCTAGCATTCTCATTTTAATTTCAATATTAATGTTGATTCCAAATCAGGTTTTGACCAAGGCAAACCCCTCAAACAAACAAGAAAAATCCTCTTTTTCTTGTAGGTACAGGTGCAGGATTTCAAATCTGAGAGCAGATTTGGATACCTTTTTCAGTGAACTTTTGGGATCTGTGAACAAAGTCAGAATTGACCTTCAAATAAATAATCTAGCCTTTGACCTTTTATGAGGGTCAAAGTCAACCTAATCTCATCTGGGAAAAATATTTTTGGGTTTTCTTCATCTTGGCATTTCCGGTCCGAAATAGTTTGTAGATTTTCCCAAAAGTACACACAAACATCAGAAATTGGCATTTTCTAGATTTTCCCTAATTTGAGGTTAGTACTTACATTTCAATTATTTAAAATTCTAAACACTTCAATTATACCATAGGGAAATATAAGGTTTTTCTCTCTCTTTCATATTCTCCATAGATCGATTTGATTGTGCATTAACCTTTTGGTTGATCAAATTAGATCTCTCCTTTGGGAATTTGGATTTAGGACTGGATCTAATATTTCTCCCATACATCACACATATTCTAAATAGAGGTGATTCCATTTTACCTCTATTCAAAACCATATTATATCCTATTTCCATAAGCATCACATGTAAGTATAGTTTCACTTAAACAAGTAACCCTAAATCAAATGCGGAACTAATTCATTAGGAGATCAACTTCATATCCATCTAAATTTATATTTCATAAGATAGTGTAAATCAAAATGGGGAATTCAAAATCAATTATCCTTCTATATCATAAAATTAGGATGAATCTAACATAAGCATATAAAGATACATCTAACATCATCATCCATATAATCATGTAAATTATCGCATAATGTCTACTAATATGAAGTCATAATCAAAATAGGTCTAATATCTCAAAGTAGTGTATCATCTAGATTGTCCATGTTTGAAAATCTTAGCTGAGCTAAGATGGGTTGGGGTAGGACCTCACATCATACCCCCCTAGGCATGAACTTCCTGCTGGAGTTCATCGAATAAATGGGGATATTGAGATCTCATATGTGTTGTGTCCTCCCAAGATTTTGTGACCTCATCATAGTAATCTCATTGAACCCTAACCTGGTCTAGCTCTCAACCTCGAAGGGCTAGGGTCCTACATGCCATTATATGAATGGGATACCAAGCCATTTTCCCATCTAACTCCACCTATAAAGCATCCCAATCAATGATATGAGATTCATCATAAATATATTTCCTCAAAATAGATACATGAAACACATTGTGGATGCATGATAGGATAGGTGGAAAAGCTAAATGGTATGCAACTGGGCCTATCCTTTCCAAAATATCAAAAGGTCTGACAAAGAGAGGGGCCATCTTAGAACCCTTTCTATAATGGATTGGGCTCTTGTGTGACCACACTCTCAAAAATAATCTGTCCCCAACCAAATATGCCCTAGCAATCCTCCCAAAATCTACATACTTCTTATGTCAGTCCTGTACCTCTCTAAGATGCTTCTTGATCAAATCTACCTATTGATCCATTTGTCTGACTAACTCTTGATTAATAGAAACTCTATCCTCAATCTTGTCCCAACTTAAAGGTGTCCTGGAAGGTCTACCATACAAGGCCTAGTAAGGAGGCATACCCAATGATGTATGATGCTCATTATTGTAGGAAAAATAAACTAAATGTAGGTACTCCTCCCACATAATTTGATGATCCATCACATACATGCATAGCATTTCCTCTAACACTTGGTTGACTATCTTATTCTGACCATTTTTCTCTAGATGATAAGCTATGTTGAAGTTGAGCCTCATTCCCAAAGCAGTCTTAAGATCTCTCCAAAAACATGAAGTAAAGAGAGAATACCTGTGGGATATAATCATATGAGGAATGCCATGAAGTCTTACAATATCTCTCAAGAAAACCTATGCCACTAGAGGTTCTATGAAGGTAATATGAATAGGTGAGAAGTGGGATACCTTGGTCAACCTATCCACTATCACCATAATAGCATCATGATGACAAGATGACATAGGAAGACCAACAATAAATTCCATGGATATAACAACCCACTTCCACTTAGGTGGGTTGAAGAAGCCCACCTTGATGGAAATGCATCATCTTAACTCTCTAACACTCCAAGCATCTAGCCACAATCTCTCCAATGTGCATCCTCATACCTGACCAATGATAGAGCTATCTCAAATTTGCATGTAACTTCTTGACTCTAGAGTGTGTTGCATATGGTGCTCTATGAGCCTCAAGAACAATGAAGTCATACAACTAGCAAAAAGAAGGTACATAGATACATTCTCTATGATTAAGAAGACCATTAAAATCTAAGGTATAATATGAGAACTTCCCCTCAAGTGGCCTCTAAGCCTAAACTAACTGACAAACCTTGGAATAGAATCCATCCTCATGTAAGCATTGCAGTATGCACCCCTTCAAATATGTACTAGTAGTCATAGTTGTAAGCTTGTGATTTATCCTACTCAAGGCATCTACTACCACATTCTCCTTACCCTTGAGTTAATGAACATCTAAGTCATACTCGTAAAAGAACTTCATCCACCTCCTCTTCCTAGCATTAAGATTTGGCTATGTGAATATGTACCAAAAACTTTGATGATTTGAGTGAAGCTCAAATCTATGACCCAATAGGAAATGTCACCACCACACCAAAAAATGCACCACCTCTACTAGCTCTAGGTCATGGGTAGAGTAGTTAAGCTCATGATTCTTGAGTTTCCTAAACTCATAAGCAATAGCTCAACCACCCTGCATAAGTAATGCTCCAATCGCATCCAATGATGCATCTATGCATACTACAAAATTTTCTAATGGATCTGATACTACAAGGATAGGTGTTCTTGTAAGTTCTCTCTTGAACTCCTAAAAATCTCTCTCACACCTCTCTATCCACTCCAACTTCTTCCCCTTTCTTTGGAGGGAAGAGATAGGATGGGCCACTCTAGAGAATCCCTCAACAAATTGTCTATAATAGCCTACAAGACCCATGAAACTCCTAACCTTGGTCATATTAGTAGGTGTTCACCAATCCATAATCCCTATAATCTTAGATGGGTCCATTGAGATCCCATCTCCTGATATCACATGACCAAGGTAATGAACCTCTGATTTGAAGAAGGAACACTTAGACAAACTATCAAACAACTGATTATCCATCAAGAACTGTAAAACCTATCTCAAATGCTCCTCATGCTCATGCTCATCTTGTGAGTAGATCACAATATCATCCAAGAACACCACCACAAATCTATCTAAGAATGAGAAGAATACTACATTCATGAGGCTCATGAATATGGTTGGAGCATTCATGAGTCTAAAAGGAACCATGGTGAGCTCATAATGGCCATAGCATGTACAAAATGTAGTCTTGTGGATATCACTCTCCACAATCCTCAACTAGTGGTACCCTAACTTCAAGTCTATTTTTGAGAACACACGGGCACCCTGAAGTTGATCGAACAAGTCATCTATCCTAGGAAGTGGATACCAATCCTTGATGGTCACCTTATTTAGTTGTCAGTAATCCATACACAACCTAAGAGATTCATCTTTATTCTTAATGAATATGATGGGTTCACCCCATGGTGGTACACTACAATGAATATGCCCTTTCTCCAAGATCTCCTCTAATTGAATCTTGAGCTCACAAAGCTTGTGGGTGGTCATCCTATAAGGTGCTCGAGATATGGGCTCTACTCCTAGAACAAGATCAATGTGAAAACCAATACTCTAGGTAGTGGCATATCAGGTAGCTCTGAAGGAAAAACATCTGCAAACTCCTACAAAATGGGATGTTCATCAAGGCAAGTCTCCTTCTCGACCTCCTCCTCTCTATCACTGATGGTGATGGAAAACAACTAACAACCCTTTTGCATGCACCACTTAAGCTATATAGAGGAAATCATACAAAGAGGTATAGGTCTTTGAACCTCTAAGATAGCTAATGACATACCTACATCATCCACACACTTGATCTTCTTCTACCTAGAATCCATCTTGGTGTTGTGGGCATAAAGCCAATCCATTCCAAGAACAACATCATAAGATCCTAGTGGTGTGATACGAAGGTCAACTAAGGTGGTCATTTCCCCAATCTATAACTGGCATCCCCTCACCAAGGAACTAAATGACACCCTAGCACATAAGGCTCACTCAACCTCCCAATTGACACCCTTCCTAGCTGCCACTAGCTTGCAACGCTCCACTATAAAAGGTGTAATAAATGAGTTAGAAAATCCTGAATCAAAAAGAAGAGAAATGCTACTACCTCTGATCCTACCTATAGCCTCAATAACCATGGCCTGATGCTCAACCTGGAAATTATCAACTACTTCAGATACTCAGTGGGATCTTCCCATGTCACCTACAGTAGGCTCTAAAGCTACCGCCCTCTAATTGCCCACTAGACAACCCATAAGATAGTCTCTAGCAATGTGCCCCATGGCACCACATGTATAGCATGGACCTCTATCCTAGATCTAAATCTCCTGAGATCTAGACTATTATTGTCCACCTATCATACTGCATCCACTATAGTCACCTCTAAATGACAGTGTCTGAGATCTATGATCATGATGAGAACCCTATGAATGCTACTGCTTGGGCTTAGAGCCTTGTTTTCCCTGTGTAGGTCTCTGTCTCTAACTCATCTGAGACTATTGCTGCTACTACTATTGAGGTGCTCTGGAAGACCCTAAGTAGTTCTTCTGATTTCCCTTCTAATGGGATTTTTGGAAACCAGAAGTCTATGGTGTAGAATTATGGTTATGTGACCCATCCCGTGCATCGTGAGACCTATTATGCATCTCCTCAACAATCATGGCCCTCTCTATGGCATAGAATAAATCACTTGGAGGTACCATCTACATCCTATTAGCTATAGAATATTTCAACCCCCTAATAAAGAGGTTGACCTAAAGTTTCTCATCCTTCATATATTCCACATAGGGACAGAGCTCGAGGAACTTACCCTCATACTATGCCACAGATAGACCTCTTTGTTGAAGGTCATGGAACTCATTGATATGATGCTACGCTCTGACATATATTGAGATCTAAATCTCTCAAGGAAAGTCTCCCATGTGAGGGTGTCTATGACTAGGTGGCTCTTATACTCCTCCTACCGCCACCAAGTAGAGGAGGTCCCTCTTAGCATGTGTACTACAAATTGTTCCTTTAGGTTTCTCTTTCAAGGACATAACCCAAAGAAACACTCAAGAATCAAAAGCCAAGAACCAACCACTATCCCACCCGTGGATCTTGAAAAAGGTGGTGGTTGTAGTCGTATAAGGTATCTGATCTAGTCCATTGTATCATGGTGAACTCTTAGCACTATCACTAGCGGTGGCTCTATCATGTGAACTGACTCATCTTCATGATCTTTCTGATCCTCAACCTGTCTAGGAAGAGGACTCCTAATCCACTCGCAGGCCTTATCCTACTGACCTCCTAGAGGAATTCTATCCATAATGATGCCTACTAAATTTTGAAGTGCATTAAGGATGTCCTAGTTGGGATTAGGTGGTGGCACAAGAAGGGGCCCCTACTTACCACCTATTCCCTTAGCTACCTTATTTACACCCTCAACTAGCACACGGCCACCTCTAGCTCTCCATCCACATCGATGAGCATTTCATGTGGTCGGAGGCATCCTACACTAAGGTAGAAACAAATAGTGAGTTGAAAAAATAATGGGTTTAGGTTCCTAGAGTTGAAACTGTGCTCGGATACCTGAATGTAATGCCCAAAAACTAGGACAAAAACACACCGACAAATTTTTTTTAAAGAACACTAAACATCTTCTACGTTGCACATAATTTTCACTTGAAACAAAAACTTGAGACACAATGACTAACACAATTCAAGTCATAGGGGAAATCATGGCATGCACTGGCATGCCAACATCTCCTATTCGTCAGATTGTATTAAACAAAGAAAATCCCTAGCTATATGTGGCATAAATAGTCTAAAAGGATTTATCTTAGTTTAAATCCAAATCAAGATATCATAAAATAAATCACCCTATCCCAATACTAGGGTTAGAGAACTATTAGGGGTAGAAGGACGTTAATAAATGTTAGATTTAAAATATAATGAATGAACTCCTTGATTTTTCAAAATACAATTTGATTTAAAAATTCACTAATCATTATAATTTTTTCTCCAAGAGATTTAAAATAACAAATATTATAGTTACTAATCGAAATATTATTAAAATAAAATATTAGGGGCAATTAAAAATATTTCACCTAGGTCCCTTCTAGGAATTTCGATGAATAGACTAATCCCTAATAAACCAATTATTGAAAGGAAGTAATAAGGTCAATTTATTAATAATAATCAATAAATACCCCAGATTCATAATAAGGTATTATATATGTAAATTATGTCATAATCCAAAAGCCTCAATTACTACAAAAATAATTTGAAGATTTAATTTAAATAATTAATTCAATAATAGTATCTTAGATAAATTTAATAAGTCTATTAAAAATAATTAATAGATTTATTTCATACTTGACCAATAAACCCACCATTACTTAATTTTCTAAATTTCAAATCTCCAATAAGAAAATATAATAAAACAATATTAAATTTATAAAAATTTAAAGTGACAATCTAAAGTCAAATAACTTAATAAACTAAAAATAAAGTCTGAAGTAAGGAATAAATTAAAGTGCCACTTAAACTAAAAACAAAAAAATAAATAAATAAAAAGGGAGAATCCCAATGTGGGTATCCCTAACCCTAATTTGGATTTAGGGTTAGGCCAACATTTAAAAGTCTTGAAAACCCTAATTTTGTCATTTCCATGTGTGTAGGGAAGGGCCAGAGGCATGGGGTATGGAAAAAGAAGTTTACTACTATACACACATGTCTACATGTGTGAATATACACACCTAGGGTGTGTATATACACACATATACACTTGTGTGTATATGACATCACAAATTTATAGAGGGGTTTTCTCACAACCCAAATGAGTCAACCCAGGGTTTTACCAAACCCTCATACGAATTTACAGTAAGGTGGAATTTACAAGTTTATATTTAGGTTCATCTTTGTATTTAGATTTACCTATATTTTTACTCTCTATTTTAATATACTAGGTTATAATGTTCTACAATATAGATTTTTTTGAAGCAAAATATAGCCGAATAGGTTCGGATCTAAGATCTCTATTTGGGCATAGACATTCATTCTATGTCCCATTTGATTAGATCTCTGTTAAAAGATATATGCATATTTTTTTAAAATCATGGGTTGTTTAAATTTTTTCTTTTCTCTTATGCAAAAACAATATTGCAAGTAAATCTTTTGAATGTTCTTCCAATACTTTTTGGATAGCTATTTATTTTGATGTAACTATCGTGATCTGGTAGTCACATTTTGGGAAAAACCCTATTTGGTATGGGAGTCTAGCCCACACCACCACTAGTGGAAAATGGAGGGGTTTTAAACCCACTACCACCCCACCAATGGTGACGGGGCTCCCCTTGTCCACCACCCCCAAGGGGATGGTGGGTAGGGCATGCTCCCTACACTTTGTGAAGGGCAGCGACAAGGGTTAGCCTCCCGCTATGGGGAAGGGCTTCGACCCGACCCCTTTAATTAATTTTTTTTAAATTTTTTTAATTTAAAGTTTATTTTATGAAACAAACTTTTAGTACTTTGTTAATTTAAAACTTTTTTCTAATATTCATTTTTTAAGATATGCACCATTTTTAATATATATTATATATTAATATATATTTATTATTATATATATTAATATATATTCTATAAGATATAATATTTTTTGGGGTAAATTTAAAAGGTTTAGCATAATTGAATTATTTAAAAGAGCTAATTTTAATTTGTATGACGTATGTAATTAATCATATTTTGTTTAATACATCAGAAACATAGTAAAAATAAAGAAACTAAATCATCATGTAAAGAAATATGTAGATGTATATTAATATGCTGAAAAGACAATAATATATTTTCTTGTATGCATATGCCCAACTATCTATTTTTTAAAAATATAAAATAGAGACATGATTCTAACATCAAGTACAAGATAGGAAATTTTTTTTTTGAATGAACTTATGGTAAGCTATGATGTAAAATATCTCTTTTTAAAAATTTTTAAAAAAAAGGAAAAGGAAAAGGAGAATTATATCTAGCATTCCTTTATGACACTTTGAAGAGAAGGAATATACTTCTACAACAAATATGCAACTAAAACTATAAAATTATTAAATCACAAGACATAGAATAAAAGAATCCCTCTCATAGGCATTTATACTCAAATTGCATTTCTAATAATTACATAAATCTGAAAACAAATACATCACTCCTCTATTGATTTCAAGAGTTTCATTGCAGAATTTAATTACAAAGAATCAACACTCTTCATAGAGTTATTTTCTTTTACAAATGACAACAATTACTAACTAAAATCTTTCCTTTACTAAGGAATTTTAAACTAGAATAATCCATTTTAAAAACACTTCAAACTTAATATATCTACAACCTTCATCTAGGCCAAAACTTGCAAATATAGACATTTCATACATGACCATGGAGGCTCACCTCCCATCCAAGGCCTTTACAAGGCCACCCCCGAGCTAGGGGAAACAAGGTAGGATGCGTGACAATCAAATAATTCACACACATAAAATTTTAAGCAACAACACAAGGTACTCCCAATCCCATGGTTTGCACAAAGGATCACATTAGATCCATAAATGGGTGAAGGTGGAAATAAACCATTGGAGAAGCCATACTTAAACAAAACAACAAGCCTTTTTCCTTTTACAAAACATGCATTCACAAGGCTCATCTTCAAAACCAACTTGATCATCTCATAAAGCACAAATAAACTTCCCTTATGACCCCCAACATGAAGAATAAAAGAAGGCTACATAGATGCCCATAAATCCATGCTTCTATTCCCTTCATCCAAGAGGAAATTCTCTACACAAATGGAAAAATTCCCAACTAACCCCTTCACCCTCAAGACTCTCAAATCCTCCCAAGGATGATTATAGTCTTTCCCTCCAAAGAAACTCATAAAAAAACCAAAGAAAACCAAGAAAAAACTTCATGAAACAATTTTAAAATCAACACAACACACTTATCACATGAATTCACATAACTAAAACAATTACATAAGGCAAAGCTTTTTCGTGATAGGTGCACTAACCTTTCTCCAAGCAAAAATGGCAAGATGAACTTGATGAAGAGATCAATTTCACTTCCTATATTTCCTTCTATCAATTCCAAGCCTTTCTCCTATTCTTTCTCTAAGCTTCTAGTCACTACCAAGATGAATTCTCAAAAACCAAAATGCAAGAAGTAAAATTGTTCTCCTTTTTCCTCACCTTTTGTTAATACAAAAACATTCCTTTCATCTCTACCCCCATCCCAAAGTGAAGTATATTTCTTGGTTTATGTATCCTTTCCACTTGTCCCTAACTAGGGAATGAGAGGATAACCAAGACATGGGGAAAGGAACTAATCTTGAAACCATACCCAATTTCATCATTCTCAAAGACGGCTCTCTTTAAGAGGCCATTTGGAAGTTTTGGGTAATGAAAAAGGAAAAATTTGACCTCCATACCTATGTACATGCATTGGGATAGCTAAAAATAACCTTAGCTACTCCTTAGGGCTCATTTTAACCTCTGTAAAACCTATGTAAAGTTAACTCACCAAAATGGGAAATAATGTGACTGATGCCTTGGTTCCCTAATCAATTAACTACACCTAGAGACTCACAAGGTGACCTAAGGGTAGAGTAAAGTCTAACCATTCCACTTAGGCATGCCAAAACATAAGTACAAGTGTTAAGTGACACAACAAAAGGAACACATATATCCACTTAAATTCACATGTGGTATTCCAAATGGATTAAAGATAATTACATTTACACATATAATTTGCATCCAATTATGCACATATAAACACTTACAAAATAACATTCACTCATACATCACATTTACAAATTCAAAACACATAACGATGAGGTCATTCTATTCATAGAGTCAACCTTGTCCTTTTACTATTTTCACATTCATCCATCCTTGATTCCCTGCATTTAAAACCATGGTCATAATCCTACACACTCGATCAGAGATTGCTATCACATGAAATCATTACATATATAATCATATAGAAAGAAAAGTAGGAACCATAATAATATTCAAATATGATTACATTGATAAAATTCATTTCATGATTTCAACATATGTATAAACCATATTGTATCCTATTTCCATCAGCATCAAATGTAAGTTCAATTTCACTTAAACAAGTAAGCCTAAATCAAATGCAGAACCAATTCATTAGGAGATCAACTTCCTATCCATCTAAATTTATATTTCATAAGATAGTGTAAATTGAAATGTATAATTCAAAATCAATTATCCTTCTATATCATAAAATCATGATGAATCTAACATAAGCATATAAAGATACGTCTAACAACATCATCCATATAATAATGTAAAATCATCGCATAATGTCTAATGATATGAAGTCATAATCAAAATAGGTCTAATATCTCAAAATAGTTTATCATCTGGATAGTCCATGTGTGAAAATATCAGCCAAGCTAAGATGGGTTGGGGTAGGACTTCACATCATCAAATGCTACCCTCCTCTGTAGCAATTAAGGGGTCCCTCAAATAATCATAATGGAAAGTTGTGTCTTACCTATCCTACTTATACATGCCCCATTTTTTCATACCCAAAACTTATGCGAAAAGTTCTCTTTTCTTAGTGGTACTCTAGTGGAAAGGAAAGGAAAAATAATATCCCTTTGCATACATAACCTTTCATTTCAACAACCTGTTTGCAAAATTACAGGTAGTCTAGCTAGAACATGGGGTAGGTCATTCCTACTAAGGGGAACTCAACTATTTTGCAAACATTCAAGATAAATAAAATTTGACCTAGGAGAGAAAGGGAGAATGATAACCCTAATACATGATAAAGTAAATAGTCTATCATTTTAAATGGCCTAAGAGAACTAATGTCATCTTCTCACACATGCTTTACCATACACAATTTATAGATTCAAATCATAAATGAGAGCTAAAATTATCAGTCCTAATAGTGGTTATAGTTGGAGATGGATTATTTTGCAAGTATCACAAGGAACACAAAGACCTTAGGGAGAAGACCACACAAATAGGAAACACACAAGTTATTTACACAATGCACAAAAAAAAAATGACAACTACCTCTACATTGGTGACCTTAAGATACCAAATAATTAAAACCAATACTTACTAGCCATGTACCTTTGATCATCATTGAGGTTTACCATATCCATGTTGACACCAAGATGAATGTGTTCAACACAATGATTTGTATCATCTATATCCTTTTGTGTTATGTATCATGGTTCATGATGAACATTAATCCCATTTTAGTGTATTGGTTCTCCAACATATTTAGACCATACACATAGATATTCAGTAAAACATTTCTCCACATTCATATCATATTATAATTTGTATTTTTTTTTGTTCTAACTGATAACATATGAAACATTCATAATCAACTATAACATAATATTCATTTTAATACCCATGATAGTTTAGTAAAAATACTCCATAAATAGACCAAGAGTATTGTTTCCAACCATAATCATTATTTGTGATAATAGAGAAAAGCTCATATTTAGCTTAATATTGTATGTCACTCTAGCTATAATAAGATCATGTAGAAGTCTTATAACATTATATTTAACCACATGATGCAATATTTATCATAGACTACTACCCATATTATCCACATTCATGTCATAAATGAAGTTTCCCAGCTCTAATTCCTGCAAATGAGTGTCCCCTAATTCATTAGAATACATGTGCCAAATAAAGCATTCAGAACAAGGAATTGGCATGCTATATTTTGAGGTCTCATTCATATTATCAAAACATATTATCTCATAGGTGGCCTTAAGCATAAATTCAAACATGTCTCTGCAAGAATCTTTTGTCAAATATGGACTCTATTCAACATGAATGCTAGAGGCTCTTTCAATAATGACCAAAATTGCACTTAGTGGAACTCCCTCCATAATTTTGAAAATAAATGTATGCTCAAATTTAATTTCATAGTTCTCATAAGTATTGGAAAATCTATGTCCAATACTATCCATCAACATTTCCATGAGTTATTTCCCATTCAAACTTTGAGCTTCACTATCATAACAACCTTCTAGCTCATTGGAATATCTTGCTGAAATAGAGATGACCTCTTGTTCATCATTGTATACATACCCAAATATCTTAATATTGATACTACCTTCAATCATATGGAATGATTCCATTTCTTTTTAATCTAATAAACTTGAGATAATAGGGGAACAATTTGCACCACCCATTTTAGCACTTGGGGCAACTTGCAAGAATTTAAAACTATCATACATGATACCATAATAATATCCAATATTGATAAGGGTATTTTTGACAAATGGGGTATGGACTTCATAGGACCAATAGATCCTCCTTCAAATATCACTTGTTATGGAGTGCCCTGAGAACTTATAACTAATCAGGGAGCATAGTTCAATTCAAATCTAATCAATGAGCTAATGAAAGAATACAATATCAAGCATAGGAAGTCCAGCCCTTACCATCCATAGGCAAATAGACAGGCGGAGGTCAAAAACAAAGAAATTGAGGCCATCTTAACAAAAAAATTTAGTTACACAGATGAGATTGGAGAACCTAACTCACTGAAGTAGTCTGGGCCTATCGCACAACTTAGAAAAAAACTATAGGCTTCACCCCATTCAAATTAGTATATGGGAAGGTGACAATGTTACCCATAGAATTTGAACACAAGACATTGTGTACAGCTTTGGAACCTGATATCAATCTTCCTACAACACAAACAAAATGCCTTCTCGACCTCAATTCCTTAGATCAAATGCACAAATCTATATTGGAACACATAGAGCTGATCCAAAACCAATGGAAGAGATGGCACGATTCCCATATCAAGAGAAAGCCTTTTCAGGTAGGTGATTGGGCATTGTTGTATGTTTCCTGATTTAAGGAGATTCTAGGAAAGTTACAGACCAGATGGGTGGGGCCTTATGAAATTGAATGCATCTTTGACAACGGAGCAGTCCATTTGACCACACTAGATCCAGTACAATTCAAAGTCCTCATCAAAGGACACCGATTGTGCCTATATCACAAACCCCAAATAAAGGAGGAATTTTTGCAGTAGTTCAGCACGCAAACTTCAGTAACACCATAGGAAACACTTCCTGCAACAAAAGGTGAAAACCTTCTTCCTGCCACTTCAAAATAACATGCCTTCAAGTCTGACCATAATAAAACTTCATTTAATATGAAGTAAATTTCTCCATTCCCTTTTCTTTCTTCTTCTTTCCAGCCCATTTCATTTCTCTCTCTTCCATCCACTCACAATCCACGTCATCCACTTTTTCTATTTTCAATGTTTTCAATAAATGCCACGTCAGTTGATGCATATGGCCACCACAATTGCTCCACTCTCACCACCTTTTATTTTCACATAGGGTAATCAAAGAATAGGTACAACTTCTTCGATCTTTACTCACTTTTAGCACATAGATCTTGGTAATTATATATAGTACTATAATAAATATATAATTTAGGCATTAAGCCAGTTCCCCATCCCATGCTGAATGTGCCAAGTGAGGACAATTGTAAATATTTTTTAGGGGATAAGAGAAGTGTAATAAGTTCCAAGTGTCATTAATAAGCCATCCTTCTCACTTCCTTACATCACTTCAAGTTGTACTTAGGCCTTGTTTTATATAAATTTCTTTTATTCCCACACATTTTCCATACTAAAAATTCTAATTTTCTGAAGTTGATATGACTAAAAAGGATTATAATTAAATTGGGTGGTAACTTGCATTTAAAGTTATAATGTCATCTGTAAAGTGTAATTATTATTGTTCATGCTAAAATAATAGAGGAATCAAAAAGGAAAGTCGGTGTTTTCAAGAAGTACATTTGAATGTCAAGAAGGAAAGAAGGTATTTGCAGAGCACGGAGACTGAAAGATTAACAAAGAAATTGGTGAGCAGAAAATTGAACATTGGATATTGAAAATAAATGGGTGGACAACTGCAGAGGCATGAGCCAGTTCCCTATGTCATTTTACTTGAAGACATCGAAGCAGTTTGGAGATTTAATGCATGTGGCTTGTTGGGGTATTTTCTTCAATTATCAAATTTTAATAAGGAAGTAGCAGCTAAATATATGGGTACTTTTAAGGAGGGGCAGGAAACCATCTGGGATTTAATGGTTGTCGCCACTGAAGAAAGAATAGCAGAGGTCACCGGGTTGCCACTCATTAGGGAGCATTAACCTAATGAGCATGATGCTAGGTCATCTCGAGCTCAATTCTCATGTCCAACTAATCCTCCTCTGGAAATCACCAAGAAGGGATGCAAAAGACTATCTCTTACTCAACCGTTCATTGAATTGGTGATGCATATTATCAGGTACTTAACTTGCGAGGGCAGATTTTCAAATTTGCATGCCCATCATTTTAAACTTTTTAAAACCCTTGACCCTCCCCTAGACACAAAGCCTACGGGTTGCCAACGATAATTGTAAGGCTTTCGTTGGTAGTCCCTAGGGGCTGTCACGTGATGGCTTATGACTGTCATTGGTAGTCCTTAGGGACTGTCACCAGTAGGCCTTAGGATGCCATCAGTAGACCCCAAGGGGCTACTGCAACAGCATGGTTTCTTTCACAGGAAAACATGTGGGACCCACAAGTTCAATTTTTTTATTAAAACATTAACATTTATTTAAAAATATATAAAGAGAAGTTGCTTTTTGATTTTAAACTTTTTAAAAAAAATAAAAGAAGTTTTTATTTTTTATATAGATATTATTAATAAAAACTCATTGTAAATTTTATTAATAAAATATTAACACATGTGGGATTGATTTATTTTTAGAAGAAGATGATTAAAGATTTTGATTAAGAAATATTGGAGATATTATATAGTGGTTGATTTATTAAATCTGATTTTTGGAATCTATGAGAACATTTACTATAATTATTGGAATGGTTTCTATAATTATTATAAAATAACCTTCTTGTTTTGATATGGTCAATTACATCCTTGAATTATGAAATTAATTATGAAATTATATTGTATTAGTAATTTTAATTCCTAGGATCAATTTAATTCGTTAATGTTATAAATTGATCTATTAGGGTTAGAATTTAATTATTTACCATAATTATATTGTGTTAGTGATTATTAAATTAATTAATTTTGGTGATGGAATTTTCTTACAAGTTAGTTTATTTTATCAAATTCTACTTCTATATTCTTGCCTTATGTGTTTTGACTTAAATGGGAGTTAGTATGTTGACCTAATAGGTTATTTCTAGAGGCGGGTTCATGGTTAATTGTTCATGTTTTTTTGCCTTCCATACTTGATTGTAATCAATTAATTTGACCCAAACGTATGAGGAGATTATTCTACGGTGGTTTTTGGTCTTGCATGTTCCTGTCACTTTCGGAACTAGCTATTCAGTTACATGAGTTGTGTTAATTCGAAGTTATCTGTTGATCTTATGAAACCCTAGGGTAGGTTAACTAAGTGTATAGGTGGGAAGTGGCTTGTAATTAGTGTCGGAGCCCGCAAGTGGCTTCCAAGATAATAAGATATCCTATTGCAAGTGACTTAATAAGTGATAATTAAATAAAATTGAGAGTTTAAAATGAATTAATAAGATATTATGTGCCTCGCCCATGCCTGCGTTCCTGATTGAGTTTTGACTAGGATGAGAGTGAGAAGATGCTTGTCGCCTACGTGGACTAGATATAACATAGTTAGTACCTCATCTACACGAGAGGTTACTGATATTGCATAGAGTCACTAAGGCATCAGAGTCTTGAGAGACTACCAGGATAACCTTAGAGTTGGCTCATGTGATGACACTTCCCTTTATGCATCTTAGGTTTCTTACATGTGTTGGTTGCCTCTGGTTGAATATGTTTTACCTTGTTACCTCTTCAGCATGGTGAGAGTGGACCATTTAGGTTCCACAAGGTCGGGTGGTAGTGATTCTTTTACCATTTGAGATCCTAACATTCTTGTACTAGTGTTGGATGATCCCAGTGGTATTTGATCGTTCTTGTTCTTCATTGATGGAGATTTGTTCTTATCTTTCTTATTCTATGTTTCCTTGTATCCTTGTATCAATTATTGAGGTGATATCATGTTTTATTTTATTTTGGTTATTGTATTACATAACATGCGGTCCATGTGCAGTGGATGTGGATTAATATGGATACCTTATGGTACCAATCGTATTTATGTTATCCTTTTATATGATGTTGTATTATCATTCATTTGTGTACATTGGAATTGTAATTATTCTTATTTATAAATATTTATTTTGATATATGTAATTCTATATCATGGGATCCTCAAGGATTGTTAACAGTAATTGAGTTGTGTATATGTACTTATTTAGAGCTCATGGTTGTATTGCTTCAACATTGTTATCATCATTGTTTGTAAACACTTAAGAAAAAATTATTCTGTAAACTTAGTTGCATGTTTAGGTTAACTTCTCTTGGGTTCCTTGGCAGGGCATTACAATGATGGCCCTATTTTCATGAATATTAATGTTAACATAGAAGAGAAGAAGAGTTACACAACCTACATCTCCATGCAGTTACTTTGTGATAATTGGTGTGTTTCCTCTTCAATGTCATGACATCTTGACTTGGTTGATAGAAATAAAAGCATGATTAAATATTTCCTTTGAATTTTTATAATATTTTTTATTTTTTTGGTGTCAACCACTTTTGAAAAACTTATGGTCATAATAATGGATTCGGGTTATTTGTTTTCAAAAACCCAATAATGGTTTTTAATATTAAAATTCTGACTATAGTTTTATTTAGAAAACTACCTAAATGCATTATGGCTAGGATTCTTTGAGCCATGACATCTATGTGTTACAATTATTTTTATTTTTATTTGTTATGAGTGACTATGTTTCTATTCACCATTTTTGTGCCAATGCCTTTGAATAGCTAATAGACTTGATGTCTACTACTCTATTAGCCAAGATATCTACCTCTAAACAAAATTCTTCATTAAGTGTGATTATTTCTAGTCCATTTGTCTACTAAATTATTGTTTACCCTAAGCTCTTCTAAATGTGCAATTCCATGTTTATCACATTATCACTATAGAATTTCATAATGTCATCAAGAAGTGCATTAGTAATTTAACATATGTAATACAATAATTATATTAAAAAGTTAATAATGAATCATACATAGAGATGTATCCTAATTTCAAAAACTTACAATTGATTGTACATTCAATCAAATTATAAATCAAACATTCATCATATAATATTCATAAATAAGAGTTAGCAACAAATATTATGTATAGAGTTTACTAAATATATTTTGATTATTTTGATTAGTTTTATTCCATAAAATTCTGAAGTCGAACCACATATTATAAAAACATATTTAAAACCTTCATGATCATCCTTTTCAAAACTCTAACATAAAACAGATTATTGTTCTCTAACATAAAATAGGTTATTGTTCTTGTAAAAATGTTGATTACGTAGATAAATTAAGCAAGCAAATAAGTATTAAAAGACTCTATTCCAATTACGTTGGAAGAATCTATTCAGCATTACATCACTTAAATTCTATCCAATTATGTTTTGGTGATCTTACCAACCAATAAGAAAGTTTCTCGTCCTTTAAAAATATTCTCATCCAAATCATTATATATGAAGTCTATTCAAATCACAGAAGTAATGAGAAGCGTAAGAAAATGCCTATCATTCCACTATCCAAGCTCTTAGAAGAACGGTAAGCCTTTCTTTCAACGCTCCATAATGACCTAGAGAAGGAAAAACATCAGACTACTTAATTTGTGACAATTTAACATCAGAGTAATGATTTCAGGCGCACTCATTGTTGTGCAATTTAACGGCTCTAATTTGCCATTCCTTATCTTAAGGTAGATGAAAAATTGATTGTAAACATCAATTAAGATATATCGATTAATTAAATGATGTTATATTTTGTAATTACACCATCAGATAAAAGTGGAGAAAATATGCTCAGAACTTATGAATTATTTGACATAATATCTCAAAGAAATGTGATTGTATGTAATGTCATGATTGCAGATATACATTACTGTTTCTAAAATATAGATAAAATCATTTCACTCACAGAAAACATAATTGAACTCTATTAAAACTATTGTAAATTAATATACGGTCAAAATAACAACAACAATAATAACCACAGAATGATATGAACAACTATCAAAAACTAAAACTCAAGTGAAATTTATAAAGCTTTCATCGATTTGATCTTGAGAGAACTGTTTGACAAGCTAAAATGATTTATTTCGAAGTACTCGAATCCTTTATTTCAGAAATTTCTACCACAATACAAATTTATCTAATTGAACTTATTTATTCATAGAATATGAACATGAATAAAACATCTTTTCTAATTTGATGCATTCTTAATAACATATTTTGAAATTAGGTCAATATTAAATAAAATATAATATTTAAATTGATTTTATTATTATTTTATAATAATTTTGTTTCAGTTTTATAAGAAACTTCAGTATGTTAAATCAAAAATTATGATCCGGAACAAAGATATGTTTAAGAATATCTTTGAAGAAAAATCTTTTGTTGAAAAAGAGTTGGCAGATATTAATGATCATATTATTAAGTATGGGCTAGATGCATCAACTTGTGAAAAACAAAAGCATCTTTAGGCTTATTGGGAAATTTTATGTAATAGATAGGAAATATATAGGAGACAAAAGTCTCGCGAGTTGTGGCTAAATGAAGGTGATAAAAATACAAAATATTTTCATAAGTCTGCAAAGTTACAAGGACAGTTGCTAATGCTCAACAAATTAAGAATGTAGGTGTCCACTTCTTTAAGGACTTAATGGCCCCCTCTAATCATTTCTCACTCTCGGAGGATAAGGTAGATTTATTTCTTGAATCTATATATTAGTCATCTAATGAAACCCTTCTCTATTGAAGAGCTTCATTCAGTTATTTTCTCGATGGCTCCTAAGAAGTCACTTGGCCCTGATGGTTTTACAATTTTATTTTTCCAAAAAGTGTTGGCATGTTCTTTCTTTTGATCTTGTTATGGCCATTGAAGAGTCTAGGATGGAAGGTTGTGTTTTAAAAAAATTAAATGTTACTAATATTTCCCTTATCCTAAAGGTCCAAGATCCCTTGTCATTTTTTGATTTTAGACCCATTTCTTTATGTAATTTGATTTACAAAATATTTTCTAAATCCATCTATTTGAGAATCAAGCATTTGATCCCTAAGATCATTTCTCACCAATAGAGTGGCTTTGTACTTGAATATTGGATAAAAGAGTGTATATCTTTACCCCTATTCAAAATATTATTGTGTCTATGTAAGGGGAATATAGGACCTATCCCTAATCCAAATTCTCAAAAGAGAGATCCAAATTGATTAATCACAAATAAGTGATCAATGCACAAATGAATCAAACAATGGAGAATATGAAGAAAGGAGGAAATCATATAATTCGCTATAGAAACTATGTGCTAGAAATCTTAAATGAATAGAAGGAAAATACTAACCTCAAAATAGGGTAAATCTGGAAAAGATAGATTTTTCATGTCTGTGTACAGTTTTAGAGAATTCTACAGCTTGCTCCAGACTAGAAATGTCGAGACAGAGAAAACCCATAAAATTTTTGTCTTTCTCAAGGCAGGTCGACTTTGACCCCGATAGCGGGGCACAATCTTACCCCTCACTAAAGGTCGACCTTGATTTGAAATAGCTCCAATGAAAATTTTGTTCGTGGATCCCAGAAGTTTGCCAAAAAGGGTATCCAGATCTGAACTTCAAATCGTTGTCCTGTAACTGCACCTACAAGAAAAATGGTTTTTATTGTTTAGATGGGGGGTTTGCCTTGGTCAAACCCAAGTTTGGAATCAACCTTGAAATGTATTTGAAATTGCAATATATAAACAAATTAAATGGAACTATTCACCTTGCTTATGTTGAAATCCTTGTGAAGGATTCGAATCCTAGAATCCACAAGTATGGATGCTCCAAATGAATGTAGAAATATATGTAGGATGTCTCAAATCATTGGCATTAGATCTTCAACACCAATCTTGAATGGATCTTGGAATAGGAAGAGGCTTGGATGAATGTGGATGGAGAAATCTTCAACAAGAGGGCTCCAAAGAAATTAAATCCTTCAATGGCTAACAATGGATCTCCTTGATGAACACTTTGAATGCTTGAATGCTTGAGGATGAATGAATGATTGCTTGCTTTCCTTCTTCTTTCTTTCTTGATTGCACTTGAGAGCTTGATCATGAAAGGTGGATGTGAAAATGAGAGAGGAAGGCTTCCTTTTATAGTGATCTAGGGCACAAACTCCTAGAGAAGGCCGACATTGGAGAATTAAATACCAATTAACCTTAACCCCTAGAAATGGACCTAGATTAAATATAATTTAAGATTTTACCATTCTAAAATCTGAAATAGTCAACCCGGAAGCGGGAAAATAAAATTTTTCAAAGCCCGATATCTTGAAACCTCTGAAACTTGAAATTTGGATGCAGGGTCAGGGTCGAGGTCAACTCTCCCCTAGGTCAGAGTCAAGGTCAACTCTACCCTAGGTTAGGGTCAAGGTTGACCTTGAACTAGGAGGTCAATCTTGACCCTAAGATGGCATTTTTCAAATTCTCAGGACCATGTACTAGAAGAAGGCTTGAAATAGGTGGAGAGAGAAGCAAAATAGGAAGAAAAAGCCAGATCCATGCAAAGACCTATTCAAGGCACTTGACATGAACCCAAACCACTTACTCAAAGGGCTAAACATTCTTAACATGGAAGTGCTTCCATTTTAAGATGATACATTAAGCCCCCACTTTAGCAAGAGTATGGACTCGATGCAAACTCTTGGTAAAGGAGATCATAATGAAAAGATAATCTTATTGAAATCAAAGGGACAAAGAAATCCTCAAGCCCCCAGGAAATGAAGTCCTCGTCAACTCCAAGATCAGAAAAGGAGAGACATCTCTAGAAAAGAGAGAGAAGAGGGTGTGATTATCTTGCCCAATGAAAACTTATGTCCCATTGTGAACCACACAAAGAAATGCAACTGGAAAGATGGAATTGAACCGCCTAGTGAATGTGGCTACTCACTAGTCAACCCATCAAGGATTCACACTCAGGAATATTCTATTCCACAAGAGAAAAACTAAAAACAAAAGAGATTCAGTCTTAAGGACACCTTCGACCTTAAGGGATCACAAAAATTTTGAAACTGGAGGGATCAAGAGATCCTTAATAAAAATCCATGCTTTAAGGATTAGTCACTAATCCATATAGGGAGAAAAGTATCTTAATATATATATATATATATATATATATATATATATATATATATATATATATATATATATATATATATATATATATATATATATATATATATATATATATATATATATATATATATATATATATATATATATATATATATATATATATATATATATATATATATATATATATATATATATATATATATATATATATATATCAAAAAGTGCATGTGTGGAATAGGTGAGCAGAGCGTATGCCCCCATGTTAAAGTCATTGCTAACACTTTAAAAGGAGAAATGGCTTTAACAAAAACATAAACAACTCCATTGATTACGTTTCCACTACAAGATGCCCCTAAACAAAGACAAATCAAGCGAAATACCACAAAAACATATAGAGAACATAGAAGGGATCTACCTGCCATGGGGTCAGTATGATCATAAGATAATATATATGATATTATTACAAATGAATTGACATCATTCCCCAAATAAAGTAGAACTATAATCACAAAGGAGAAAAGATCACATAAGAGTTACAAAGAAGAATCTTTTTGGACCGCAACCTGGAGACCAAAAGGAATTAGTGCTACCAAGTTGTGGATCCAAGTAGATTATAGAAGGAAACATTTATGAATAATAAAATAGGTACAACATAACATGGAACAACATATGGAAGAATAGAAATACATATAGAGGAATTGTACAATAGGATTGATTCCTTTATCACCTTGAACCAACAAAGAAACAAGGGTCATATAAAAAAATCTAACAACATTTAGCAAACACATCACAGGACAATCATAGTACAATAGGAAAACACACAACAAAGGCTACCATAAAGAACAAGTTGATCAAGTGCATGGCCTACCCTCCCCATCTTGTTCTATATCATTTAGGGATGGTGGGTAACTCACAAGAGGGACTATATCCAATATAGTATGAATGATAGCCAGTTCCAAACAAGGATCCTCTTGAGAATCTTCATGTTCAATACTAGTTATAAGTGTCAATTGTGATGAAGGCATATTAGGTAAATCAATGTCAATGTCAATAGTCTCATATTCATCATTAACATCATCAAGAGTATCTACTTCATCTAGATTAATCAAAATAGGATCGAAGATACAAATAGAATCATTAGAATATTGCATTTTAACATCATTATTAGCAGTAACTTCTTCTAACACATCATGCATAGGCTGATCAAAAGAAGGTAAAGAATTTTGAAGAACAAAATTGTGAGCCTTAGCTTGAGCATGATGATTTTTATGATGTTCATTAGCAGATTGATTATGTTTTGCTTTACGTGAAATATGTTGAGAACTAGGAGGAACAATTACAGGATCCTTTACAGGTTCTATAGGAGGATTAGTAGGTTTCTTAGTAGACTGACAAGCAACACTAGGAGCTTGATTAATAGAACTAGAAGCCATAGTTAAAGGAGGTATGGAAGGTGTAGGAAAAAGACCACGATTAAGATCCATAGGAGGTAAGCTTAACTCAAGAATCTTATGATGCTTATAGGCTTGATATGAGTAGAAAAGATTATCAGGTCAAGAAGGACATGAGTTAGGTAATGAAGGCCAAAAGAAGTCAAGGGTAGCACAATTATTGGGCCTAGAAGGTTGATATAAACTATGATTAACCGTCTTCACTTCTTCATTGTGAAAAAATTTAAGACACTTATGGATAGGTGAAGAAACAACATGCATGGCATTTAACCATGGCAAACCAAGCTTAACTTGAAATTGATCAAAAGTAGGAAGAACAACAAAGGTAGTGCTCACAATTTTACCACAAAGTTCAACCGACAAGTTAATAGAGCCAAATCATGGATAGAGAAAAACATTACAAGTTTGAATCCACACATCAGATGTATCATAAGAATCACGTTGCATGCTTTTCATAAAAATATTTTCTTCAGTAATAACATTGACTAGTGTAATTATCTAAAAATTGTCATCTAGACTATTAGCCCCTTGCTAGCATTATTTGCTAAATCATCAATTGCTTATTCTTGATCAAATCCTAGTTCTATCATTTATTCAATTATTTTCTATGGGCTAACCATCTTATCCTAAGTCTTTATTTAATTAAAAGGAATCTCCTCCTCTTTTAATTAAATAAAAAGCCCCCCACTTTTCCTCTTATCCTAAGTTGCACAAATAAAGCATTATTCCTATTTTATAAAAAGGGAAAAAACGCTTTTTGTCTCATATGGACACAAAAGTCAACTCTTATTTTCTCATTGGAGGAAACTTTTGCACATGGATTGCTCCTCTTTGATGCTCCACCATTGATTAAATCTTTTGCCTCTTAATCTCCATGGTCCATTCTTTCTCATTACTTATAAAAGGAGAGCTCTCTTCTTCATTCTAGATCCCCAACTTTTTATGCTAACTTTATGCTGAAGGATTTCTTGGAGACTTTAGAGCTTTTGAATACTTTGGAGCCTTTTGAAGATCTTTCTACATTTAGCTTTCATTCTTACATTCTTAGCTTAGCTTCATGTTTATTCTTTCTTAGATTAGTTTCCTTTCAAGCTCTAGCTTAGATCTCACATAGTCTAAATAGGAAGGATTTGTAACACTTGTTCTTTCCTTTTATAGCTTAGTTGCATTGTTCTTTCATTTCCATAGCTTAGCTTGCATTTTCATTCTTAGCATAGCATGAATTTCATCTCCATTTGGATTCTTGAAGATATTAGCATTCTTTCCCTTGTCTCATTGAATCTCCCATTGCATGGTTTACTAGCAAGGTTATTGGCTTAATAGCTCTAGCTGAGAGCATTCTTAACACCCTTGCACTCCATGCCTAGGGAGCTCTAGGTCAATTTCTCAAGGTCTCCAATCTATGGATTCTCTTGGAAGTAATGACTTAGAGAAGTGCACTATTTAGTGTGTACAACTAGAGATGTAGCATCAACAAGACAACCGCGAGTAGGTATTGGAGAAATCCTAGCATAAATGTAAAGGGGACTGTCAGGAGCCTTAATAGTCTTAGAATCATCAAAGGTAATCAAAATTTCCCAAGGTCTTTTATTATTATGTTGTTTTCAAGGTTTAAGTTGAGATTTCAGTTTAGGCTATGGTTTTGGTTGAGGTTGAGATTGAACTTGAGGTTGAAGCTGAGGTTGAGGCTGAGGTGGAGATATAGATTGAACAACATGCTCCAGTTGATTAAAAATGTGATTAAGATCATCCATCTGTGAATCATAAACAATATCCATAGAAGATAGTTGAGAAATGGTATTAGTATTAGGTGTAGGTAAAGGATTTTTATAGATTTGAAGGTTTTGATTAGGAGGAGAGATAGATTTGTTCCCGCTACCATCAAGATTATCAACAGATAAGGAATTAGAGTCAATTAAGTCTTGAACCTTATGTTCTAAAGAATAAATTTTCTCAGTATCATGACCATTCTGACG
Organism: Chamaecyparis obtusa; assembly: GCA_027943335.1. Taxonomy (NCBI): domain Eukaryota; kingdom Viridiplantae; phylum Streptophyta; class Pinopsida; order Cupressales; family Cupressaceae; genus Chamaecyparis; species Chamaecyparis obtusa. The sequence goes on from BSBK01000077.1 coordinate 651,015, forward strand.
ATGATATTGACAAAAAGCTTTAGGATCAAAAGATTTGGATGCAATCGTAGAAGGAAAAAGAGGTTGAATAGGAGGTAAAGAAATCATATTAGCAGTTAACAACCTATTCATAATAGAATGTAAAGATTCAGAGAGAGGAGTAAACATATGATTTAATCAAAAAGTAGTTGATGCAGAAGTGGCATTATGAGATGCAACAACAACTTGATCAACAACTACATTTGCTTGTTTGTTTATCTTGACATAGTTGTTGAATTTTTGAAATTTGTTTGGATTAGGAGAAGCATCACTCTTATCAACTGTAACATGAGCCATTAGATTTTTTCTCTCAAATTGACTCACTTGTAATTGATAATGATGAAGCACTACACAAAGTTGTTAAAAAGAGGTAAATTCAGTAAGAAGAATCTTATCTCTAATATCCTTTTGCAAATTTGAAATAAACATACGTGAATATCAATATCAGGAATAGGATAAGAAATCTGAGCATGTAAATGCTTAAATCTACCAATAAATTCAGTCAATTTTTCCTTAGCACTTTGTTTACAATGCATCAAATCAGTCAAAGACACTTGCAGACCAATGTTATTTTAAAATTGTTGAATAAAAGCATTGGCAAGTTGTGGAAATGAATCAATAGAATAAGGAGGCAAGGAAAAATACCTTTGTAAGGCCTTATCATGAAAATTTCTAGCAAACAACTTGGCTAAAATCTTATGGTCATGAGAGTAACCACTACAAAGGATTTGAAATGTTTTAACATGATGAATAGGGTCTCCTTTTTTGTTGTAATTCTCAAGATGAGGCATATCGACTTGCTGAGGAACATGAGTATGAATGATGTCTCAGGACAAAGAACTTCCCATGTCACATGTAGGAACTCTAAACTTGTTTTGAGTCAATGATGCAAGTTGTTGTGTAAGGATGACATAGTTTGAGCCAAATTGATGATTCTTCAATCATTAGAGGAAATAGGAGGAGTAGCAACATTAGAAACACTAGGTAAAGTGTATGAAGCTATAGGAATGGAAGACACAACTGGAGGAACACTTGGAACTATAGTTGGAAGAGGATTAGAATAAGTAAAAGGAACATTATGATAAGTAGGTTTTGATGTAGGAAGGGACACAGGAGGAACACTCATAGGAATAGAGTCACAGTCACCAAAGAAGGAGTATAAGTAGGAATACTAGATAAAGGAATAGAAGAGGGTTCTATGCTAGTAACCAGAGGAATCAACCCTAAATCTTGAGCTTCTTGAGCTAAAGGTTAAACATTTGAATGAACAAGATGAGTAATACCATGCAAGAGATTAACACCTTGATCACTATCATTAAGAACTTTCTTAAGAGCCTCTATAGCTTGAATAGAATCTTGATTATGGTATTCTTGAATAAGCTAATTACTCATTTTATCAAGTTTGGTTGAAATTTTTTGGACTTGTTCAGGAGGAACTCTTAAAGCATCATCCTCATCATGAGATGAGTGAGAAGAGTTTTTCTCCATAATAGGATTGGAATCATGCATAATCAGATTGTCATCTGGGATCCTAAGGAAAGGAGAGGAAGATTCAGGATCAAAGGCACCCATGAGTCTACGACTTCTTCTAACCAGAATGTTATAGGTAGGACTAGTGGTAGTAAAGATCATATAACAATGCAACACAAATGAACTAAACTGGGAAACAACAAAGCATGAACAGATGAATATTTTTATATTTTAAAGAGATTTTGCAATTTTTTTGTATTTTTGAAATATAAATGAAAGAAATATAATGCAAGATTTAACATAAAAGGAAAATCTAACACAAAAAAGATATATAGGAAAATCTAACACCATAAACACAATAGGGAATCTAATTCCATAAAATAAAAGTGGGTAAGTGTATCGGGTTCACCAAAATGAATAATGGAGGTGAACACACAAGATAATGCAAAGGGGAATCTAATACCAAAAAGAAAGAGTCATCATACGTCGTGTTCACCAAAATGAATAGTGGATAAAAGTGCATATACCTTTACCCCTATTCAAAATATTGTTGTGTCTATGTAAGGGGAATATAAGACCTATCCCTAATCCAAATTCTCAAAAGAGAGATCCAAATTGATTAATCACAAAGAAGTGATCAATGAACAAATGAATCAAATAATGGAGAATATGAAGAAAGGAGGAAATCCTATAATTTTCTATAGAAACTATGTACTTGAAATATTAAATGAATAAAAGGAAAATACTAACCTCAAAATAGTGTAAATCTGGAAAAGACTAATTTTTTATGTCTGTGTACAGTTTCAGTGAATTCTACAACCCGCTGTCAACTGGAAATGTCGAGATAGAGAAAACCCCAAAAATTTGTCTTTCTAGAGGTAGGTCAACTTTGAACCAGATAGTGGGGCACAATCTTACCCCTCACTAAAGGTTGACCTTGACCTAAAATAGCTCCGACGAAGATTATGTTTATGGATCTCGAAAGTTCACTGAAAGGGTATCCAAATCTGAACTTCAAATCACTATCATATATCTATACTTGCAAGAAAGATGGTTTTTATTGTTTGGGTGGGGGGTTTTCCTTGGTCAAACCCCAGTTTGGAATCAACCTTGAAATTTAATTGAAATTGTAATATATAAACAAAGTAAATGGAACTATTCACCTTGCTTATGTTGAAATCCTTATGGAGGATTCAAATCCTTGAATCCACAAGTATGGATGCTCCAAATTAATGTAGAAATGTATGTAGGATGTCTCAAATCAATGGCATTATATCTTCAACACCAATCTTGAATGGATCTTGGAATAGGAAGAGGCTTGGATGAATGTGGATGGAGAAATCTTCAACAAGAGGGCACTGAAGAGATTGAATCCTTCTATGGCTAACAATGGATCTCCTTGATGAACACTTTGAATGCTTGAATGCTTGAGGATGAATTAATCATTTCTTTCTTTCCTTCTCCTTCTTGCTTTCTTGATTGCACTTGAGAGATTGATCATGAAAGGTAGATGTGAAAATGAGAGAGGAAGGCTTCCTTTTATAGTGATCTAGGGCACAAAATCCTAGAAAAGGCCGACATTGGAGAATTAAATCCTAATTAACCTTAAGCCCTAGAAATGGACCTAGATTAAATGCAATTTAAGAGTTTACCATTCTAAAATCTGAAACAACCGACCTTGAAGAGGGAAAGTAAAACTTTCCAAAGCTTGATATCCTGAAACCTCCAAAACTTGGAAATTGGACCTAGGATCTTTGTCGAGGTGGACTCTACCTTAGGTTATAGTCAAGGTCAACTCTACCTTAGGTCAGGGCCAAGGTTTACCTTGACCTAGGAGGTCGACCTTGACCCTAAGATGGTAGTTTTCAAATTCTCAGGATGAGGTACCAAAAGAAGGCTGGAAATAGGTGGAGAGAGAAGTAGAATAGGGGGAAAAAACCAAATCCATGCAAAAACCTATTCAAGGCACTTGACATGACCCAAAACCACTTAATTACAGGGCTAAACATTCTTAACATGGAAATACTTCCATTTTAAGATGATACAGTATCGGGTAAAGAAATGTTTGAAGGTGCCCTTGTAGCTCACAAGACTCTGCATTCTATCAATACTTCTAGCATGTCAGCTTTCATTGTGAAGCATGACATGATGAAGGCCTATGATAAGGTTTGTTCATCTTTTCTATTGAAATTTTTGAGTCATTTGGGTTTTCTCATTGTTGGTGTAAATGGGTTAAGAACTGTCTTTCATGTGCATCATTTTCAATTTTTATTTATGGTTCACCTTTGGGATTTTTTCTAGCCACACAAGGGGTTTGTCAAGGTGATCCTCTATCTCCTTTCCTATTCATAATCATTGTAGAATATTTTAGTCATATGATTTATAGATCCCATGAAATAAGGTTGTGGGAAGGTATTTGTATTCCTTATACTTCTATTTTCATACCCCATAGTCTCTTTACTAACGTCTCCTTTCTTTTTGGCACCTACTCTATTCAAGAATCTAATCATATTAAGAAAGTCCTAGATGTTTATTCTTTAGGATCTAGTCAAATTATTATGCCTCATAAATCCAAAAATTTTATTTTCAATACTCTAGAGGTTGTCTCCAAGAAAATCATCAATATATTTGTGTATTCCCTTTCTTTGCTTCCATCTAATTGTCTTGGTGTTCCTTTTTTCATTGTCTTAGTGAAATCTTCATACTAGAAAATTGTTATTGATAGAGTGAAATCCAAGATCTCTTCCTTGAAGGCAAGATGGCTTTCATTAGAAAAGATTGTCCGATATTTTATTTGGAAAGTGAATTTATCAGAGGAGAAGAAGATTCCTTTAGTCTCATTGAATAAAATGTCTTCTCCTAGACAAGAAGGTGGGGTTGGTATTCATAATATAACCAAAAGGAATAAGGATTTTGGGGGTAAACATGTTTGGAGCGTGTATTCTAAACCTGAATCCCTTTGGTGTCAAATCATGCAAGATAAGTACCTAGATTCTCCTAACCCTTCTAGGATCTTTACTTTTTCTAATCCACCCACTGGACCAATTGTTTGGAATTTCAAGATTTCTTCTAGGGATGTGGTTACCAATTTCCTAACTTCACAAGTTTGTAGTGGTGAATATGTTTTGTTTTGGACTGATTCTTAGGGTGATTTGGCCCCCTTAAATTCATTCAGGTGTATTTCTAGATGTTATTAAGATTTTCACTAGGCAGTGGGGCACTTAGTTCGTTGACTATATTGATCATGTCAAAAAAATTCTAGTAGGGTTTCTTGGAAAGACCCCTATGGCATTCCTTTATCTTCTAACTGTATCCAAAGTTTTAAATTCATTCTTCAAGATCATACTTTGTTCCTATCCAAAGGGAAGGATAAATTTATTTTTTTCCCTTCTAAATTAGGTTCCTACTCAGTCAAAGAAGGTTATAAGATAATTCAGAAGATGTCATCTCAAAGTTCTCCTAGTTGTGCTTATTCATTTTGTTGGAATAATATTTTTCTTCCTAAAGGAGCCTTTGCATGGCTTGCATCGCACAAAAGGATTTTGAATAGTGATAGATTGGTTAGATTACATATTACTACTCAGTTTAATTATCTTTTATGTGATCAATTTGGTGAGAATGTGGATCATCTCTTTATTCATTGTGCCTTTGCAAGAAAATGTTGGCATTTTTTCATGCATAAGTTATCCTTGTCTTTTCCACTTTCATTGACATTATGGGATTTTTTCCAATCATGACCAATTCTTTATTCATCATCTCTCTTTGCTTCTCTTTGGAAATTTGCAGCTTTTGCGCCTTCTTTAGTTGTTTGGGCCATTTGGTGGGAACGTAATTTGTGTATTTTTAGAAATTCTTCTTTTGATATTTCCATTGTCCTTTTGAAAATTAAAAAGTTTATCTCAGAACTTGTGAGTGCTCATGTTTAGTTGTACTTTAATCCAAATTATCAATTTTTCTCTTGGGATAGTAGTGTGGTTTCTTCTTGGTCTGGCATTTCTATCCATGTGATAGGGATTTTTCTTGTATCCATCAATTCTAAAAGAGATAATGCAAACCGGACTTGGGAATTTTCATCAAATTCACATAAATCTACTTCTTCCTACAAACTGAGGAGCAAGGAAAGGCTAACTTGACAAGGCATGCAATCCTTCTCCTCTTTGAGCTCCACACACTTAGGCGGGTGTACCTAATGAAGCATAAATCTACATGTATAACAACTTATTTTGACAAAACCCCACTATGTAGATATGACTTTGGATAGTTCTCAAACTTGTAATAAATAGGAGTTCAAAATTCAACCAATCTTATGTGAGATCCCACTTGCATAAGTGTTCTAAGAACTATAAAAATGGCATGTGTGACAAGGATTAAATCCTTCTTCTTTTCAAGTTCTAGACTCAGGCATGCTAACCTAAAATTCATTTCTTCAAAGAATCACCAAACAACACTTGTATTCTGCAAATACAAGTTATGAACATGTATGCTCTTCAACAAAAATTAAAGATTAATTAATTTTTTAAGAATTGATGATGAGAAGTGCATAACTAGTAAAGAGCAGTGCCTTATCTATTGGGTAACAGAGTCAAATAAACATACATCCCCACAAAACCCTCCAATTCCAAACATAGAAACTGAATGAAATGCCTTACAAGTCACTCTTTTCACTCTAATACCTAGACATCAGATTCATGTGTAAGTTTTAAACCCTTAGAATTTGTCTCAAATATTTACTCTCTCCTTGAAAGAAACTAAGAAAATAAACTCACAACTACCTTTTAACTAGTACATTAACATGCCTTACAAATTAACACACAAGGATTCAAAAAAAAAAACACAAAGACATCACCAATATGGACAGGTATTTCATTGTTCTTCATTAAAATATCTTCTAATTTAGTATATAAATACAAGACAAGAAACCCAAGAAATAAGATGCAAAAGTTAGAATACTGCCCAGTAGTGTTAAATTTCATCATCCCTATAACAATGGAGAAAAAGAAAGATATAGAGAAAAGGGAAGCCAATCTCAGTCCACTAAAACTTGTCTATTTCCAACAGAATATCTTCTTATTCTCCAAATTTTGATCTCCTTCTGCAACTTCCTCATGCTTTCAATCATTCTCTTCTAACTAATTTGATTCTCTAACTTTTCAAATTTGATTTCATTCTTTTGAAAAAATGCTTCCCGTGAATGCATTTCTTCAATCTTGAAATAAAAATATTTCACAAGACTATATGAAAGACTATAGAAAGTGTTTAAATCTGTAATTCCTTGTCTTATTTAATGTCTCTTCTTTATTTTTAGCCCAGAACTCACCATAATTTGCCAAGTGTCACATGCTAGTTTGTTGCTCATTTTAATCATGGCTGGGTTGACTTGGAGATTCAAAGACTACCTTCTATCCCCTAATCTTTGAATGCTTTTCCTTCACTATGGTTTATTTAGAGATCAAGAGACTAGCCTTAATCTTTGAATCTTTGAATCTCTTTCTTAACTGTGGTTTCATCTAAAGACCTGGAGAAACACCTTTATCTCTAGATCTCTAAGTTCTTTTCCTAACTCTAAGTTTATTCAGAGATCTAGAGACCTCCTTCAATCTCTGAATCTCCCAATCCTTGGCTTGACTATGATTTCATTCAGAGATCTATAGATTGGCCTTTATCTCTAAAACTCCCAATCTTTGCCACTTAACTATCATGACCTTGCAACCTAGAAATGTGGTTAACTAACTGCCACCTCTAGATCTCTAAACATTTGGCCTAACTATAGGTTCATCTAGAGATATGACGACCGAGGCATCTCTAAATCTCCCAATCCTTCAGACTTGACCACTAGCATCTGGAGACATGGTACCATGGTTAACTAATTACCATCTGTAGATCTCTGGATCCTTTCAATGATCACAAGTTTATTTGGATATCTAGCGACCATGGCATCTTTGAATCTCTGGATCTCTGAGACTTGACCGCTAGCATCTGGAGACCTAGTGACATGTCTAACTAACTGCCATCTTTAGAGCTCTGAATGCTCTTACTAACTACATCACTATTTGGAGATGATGCAACTAATTGCCACATGTCCACTTCTAGCTCATGGCCATCTCTCTGCAAAATTATGTCATCGGTTACTAACACACTTTTTGAGGCACCACCCATGCACACACATGGAGAGCCTCCTTCTCATTCTTCAAACTACAATGTGAGTGTTTTTACTTATAAAGAGGTCAAAATTTCTTCACCCCACTAATGTGGGACTAAACATTTTAACTTATAATAATTTACTCAAGAAAAAACCTCTTATTGCGTGCCTAGTTGGCATCCACACAACATGGGCCCCAAAAATTTGGGAAGATTCCACTTACCTTCCCTCTTGTTACCAATCATACTGGGTTCTCTTGTATTTAAACAATTGTAATTTCCATTTCCCAACCAATGTGGGATAAAATTGTTGGAAGCATAGTAGTTTTTAATTTCTGCCATTCAACAAGGGACCATAACTTTCAATTTTCAATTTGAGTTTTTTTGAATTTTTTTTTGTAGGATGTACACATGGTCCTCTCAAATATATCAAAAAATCAGCTTGACCTAGTTCATATTTTTTGAGATACAATTAAAAATGTGACTGGCTATAGATTTTTTTCTTTTTTGCGTCCCCAACAAGCCACTAAAGTTTAACCATCATGCAGAGCATCTGGAAGATACAAATAAACACATGTTTATTTTTAAATCATTAATTTTGAACTAGATTAGATTCAAACAAAACTTGATCAACTTAAACTTGAGTTTTTAACAACTGTGTGAAGCTACCAAACTTAATAGACTGCCTCTAGGAATACCTTTAGAAAACTGATCAAAACATATCCCCTAACATCGACACTTGGTGAATATGAACCTTGCAGTATAGATAGTCAATCTTCCAGATGGATTTCCATAAAGATACTCAGGGAAAAAAATTTAAAACTCAAAATCACATGTTTAAACTTGTTCTGAACTCAAACATAGTAAAATGGAGAAATTGGATTTGGAAAGGGACATGCAAAGTGACCAAATAGATTGTTCATGGTCTAAAAATATTCATAGAGGTACACTTTCCTATTTGCAATGCATGGGAACACCCAACTCTTCATGACCTTGAATAGGTACAACTTGTGAGTCCTCAAAGTAAGCCACTTAAATTTTGCATTTTCATACTTAGAGAAACTTAATAAAATGCAAACATAATGGCTTTGGAAAACTATGCAAACAAACTCATGGGGGGCTGAAAATGGGCATGGAGTGTCACTTCCATACCTACAACACATTTCAACAACCCTTATTTCATGACTATCAACTAGACTCAAGATGTAATCCTCTAAAGTGGGTCACTTATGAAAATTTTGAAAACACACAAAGTGCATATTTGGGTAAACACCTCCAAATGACTATCTCAAAAACATACCCAAACTGAAAACTGATAGATGAAACCCATTATACTTTCTCAATGATAGGTGAGGAATACATCCCCTAAGAAGTTCTTCATAAAAAATATCAGGTCCCTTTTGTACTTGCACTTAAACTTGGCTTCTTACAAAATATTTTAGGGGCACTAACTTTGCCTTAGAGAAATTTTTAGAAAATAAACTCTAAAATTTATCCAAAATTTTAGAGCTCCAAATGTGACTTTGATTGGGGATGTGTGCCCCATGCAGGCATGTAGAGGACTTAGAATCTCATGGTTAAAGCAGACCAACCCAAAAATGAAAAATGACTTTCTCTTTCTTCTCTCAGAAACAAGGGAATCCTTATTCAACCACCAAACAACTGAAAACAAAGCAACTTTACAAATGTACAAACATTTACAAAAGACTTCAAAATCTGACTGTGAGAATCAACATTTACCTCTATTAAAAATATAATTCTCATTTCCATGCATCGAAGGTAAACTGAAACCATTACTTCTGCTAACATGGTCAAACATACTGACACAAATCTTCAGCATATCATATAGAAAATAATCATCACCCTCACTCTCATTAAGCATTTGGAAACCACTAAAATATTGAAAGTGTTGATCATTGTGTGACATCAAGTTGTCATATTCTTTAAACTTTCAAACCAGTTGAGGAGAAAAACATTCTGACTCAACTACAGAGCTAGGAACATGCTGGCCTTTTTCAAAAGATGCTTGAATATCAAAAGAAAACTTTTGAAACTCAACTCTAGACACATCATATAACTGCTCAAGAAAATCATTATGAACTACAATTTGTGGCTTCAAATTTAGTTCATCTTGAGAAACATCAACATGTTGGACTAGAAAAATAAAAGACTCATTCTCTATGTGATAGATGATATATCCTTGCTAATTCATTTCAATATCTTTTAAAAACAAAGCATCAACACTCTTTACATCACATTCTTGGAGAAATACACATACCTCTAGCTGAAGCAAATATTTAGTTGTAAGACTTGAGGCCTCTTTCAGCTTCACATAAAACATTTCAAAATGTGGCTCTAAAAAGTTAATATGCAATCCATTAAACATGTCCTCATCTTGGAACATGTTTCCTTGGCACAAATCACTATCACAAGGCACATTATCAGCATTATTAACTTTCCCTTGACAAGACGTTGATCTCATATCACTAACAATATCAAAACCATCAATGTCAATATCAAATAGGCTAACTTCCATTTTTGGTTTAAAAGCAATCTAAGCTACCACGGTTTCATATTTTGGCTCATATGAACCTTCATCTATCTTAGGATCAACAACTTCACATGATAAATCAAAGGATGAAAGCATACAAATTGAAAAATCATTTTCATCCTCATTGTTAGCTGAAATGAAAGAATTCATCATTTTTTTAATCAAATCAGCCTCTTCACAATCATCTCCAACACATGATAACTCATCATCCTCTTCACAAGGCCTCCTATAAACCATTACCTTATCTTCAAGAAGATCAGGGTCATTTTGGCTCCATGAATCCTCTTCTTCACTATCAACACCACTAGAGTTTGATAGAAATTCACCATTTAGGGCCTTAACATCATCATGTGATGAAAGATCTGCCCTCTCTTCATTTTCAATACTTGACTGCAAACAATTTATTTCTGCAGCCTCATAACTAGAAAAACTAGTTTCAAATTTACTAGGTGTGTAACCCCTGTATATATATGAGGAGCAGCCATTACTAGCTAAAAATTATTTACTAACCATGTTAATTCCCATATGAGGAGCAGCCATTACTAGCTAAAAATAATCTTCATTTACATTTTTTTCATAAACACAATTTGAATCAGGGTTAATAAGATCGACAGGGATAGAAATACTTTGACATTGATTTTCACTTCTTGATACACACCTATTGATTTCATTTGATACATTATGACAACAAACTCCAACAGATAGAAATCCCTTGGCAATTCCATATCTCAAATTATTTTCAATATCCATCGCTATCATAAAAGCCTAATGTAAAGTTTTTGGCTCTTTATTTGTCAGCCAGAAGCTCATTTTTTTTAACCAAAAGCACCCAAATAAATCATTAAACATGTCTGATCATTGTGCCTAAGGCTTCTTGGAATATCATTTAATATTTTTTTAAATCTGATGTAAAGCACCCAACTATTCATGACCTTGAATTGGGCATGACTTGTGAGACCTCAAAGTAAGCCACTTAAATTCTACATTCTCACACTTAGAGGAACTTAATAAAATGCAAATAGAAAGGCTTTGGAAAATTGTACAAACAAACTCATGGGGGGCTGAAAATGGGCATGGAGAGTCACTTCCATACCTACAACACATTAAAATAACCCTTATGTCATGAATATAAACTGGGCTCAAGATGTAATCCTTTGAAGTGGGTCACTTATAAAAATTCTGAAAACACACAAAGTGCAGATTTGGGTAAACACCTCCAAATGGCTATCTAAAAAACATATCGAAACTAAAAATTGAGAGATGAAACCCATTATACTTTCTCAATGATAGGTGAGGAGTACATCCCCCAAGAAGTTCTTCATAAAAAAGATCAAGTCTCTATTGTACTTGCAGTCAAAATTGGCGTCTTACCAAAGATTTTAGGGGCACTACCTTTGCCTTCAAGAAATTTTCAGAAAATACAATGTAAAATTTATCCAAAATTTTAGAGCTCCAACACCATGTATCACCCTATTTTCCATGAATAAGAAAATATTCCATCAATAGAAATTCTATTAAGTGGCATCTGCTAGATTTAATGTTTTTTAAGTTGAATTTTTACGAGTCATCAAAGGGGAATCTAGGTGATTTAGGGGTAGGTATCTGTATTCGAGACCATTGTGGTGTAGTTTTGGCTCTTAAATATATGAACATCCCATTAGGTACAAATAACATGGCTAAATCTAGGGCTCTACTGGAAGGCCTCTTGATGGAAAAAATCTAAACATTTGATCTTTACATGTTGAGGGGGATTATCTGGTAGTCATAAATGCTTCCAAGGCTAGGAATATTTAGAATTGCCATATTAATGTTGGAGATTTGCCAGCAAACCAAATTATTGATTATATATTTTTCATTGATGACAACATATGGTAAGCAGCATGTGTGGAAGACTGATGATGAGAGCTTTGAGCATATGATGCATGGATATGTTATCAACATGATACCATAGATGTAGAGGTTGATTCTAAGTAAAGATAGTAGTGTAGTTGTGTATATCAATGAGTGTTTCTGACAGGTCACAGGAACAGTTCTGTATATGATTTATAGTTTGGTTGAATTAGAGCCTTACACATTTATATTTATGTTTTAGACATATGTATGATGTTATTTTCATGGACACAAAGTTAGATATGCAATATAGGTTGAGTTATGAAGTCTCCAATTAACAGTCATAGTTTCCCAAGTCTACCTGGAAGAAGCAATAGTGTTTCTATGATTACGGTAGTTGTGCCTATTATCTTGGTATGTTCACTTGTATTTATGTTACGAAGAAAGTTAAGAATGTTTGGTGATGAGCGCATAATGTAATTCAACATGAGAATAAATTTGGAGTTAATTTAGTAGAGCTGACTGTGTGTAGAATTGTGTCTACTCACATGGAATTATGTAGTCCTAATTTATGTTGCGTGCTTAGTAGAGCCAATTGAGATGTTGTTGGAGATTTGTATTGTTTCTCTAATATGATTTCAAGATGGTTCTAATAGGCTAACTTGATTATATCATTTAGAGAAAGATATTTATAGGAAGTCAATTGTGATTGCTAAGTATGGTGAAGAGTTGAAAGACAAGAGCATAACAGAAAGTGCAAAGTGTTGAGCCATTAGCAGAAGGTCTATGTGACATAGTAGAGATTTTATGCTATTCATTGGAACTAATCAAGATGGTGGGTCTATGCATAGTTCACAAAGATCTAGTTATAGTGTGTATTTGTTAAACATGTAAGGTTGTAGCCTTCACCCCTTTGAGCACTGTGCTCTCGGATAGTACATCCTCACCCCTAATAGATTTAATTGTAAAAGACTCCTAACAGGGTCCGACCCTTGACCAAGTCACTATACTTATTGCATTGCAAAGATCAACTCCTAATAGGGTTGTAACATCTTCTAATAGGGATCATAATACACTAGTGCAATTCTTAGTGGGTGTCAATTCTGACCTAGGTTTTTACCTATTTGGGTTTCCCCATAACCAAAATTGTGGTGTTTTGCTAAGTGTTCTTTCATTTTGTTTATGCTTAATGTTATTATATACTTAATTGGACAAAGAATTGAATCTTTTAGATAATTGATTCACCCCCCCTCTCTTTTATCTCTTCAGACTATTCCTAACAATTGGTATCAGAGCCAAGTGCCTCAGAGAAAAAGTTTAACAGCTTGAGGTTGATCAGATGGCATTCTTTAGAAACTAAAGTCCTAAGTTTGATGGATAGAACTATCTAGACTGGAAGAATAAAATGATGACACATTTACAGTGCATTGCCTTTGAGATTTTTGAAGTAGATACCAAAGAAATTGAGATTCCTTCACTAGCAGATCATGCAAAAGAAGATTCCACCTTGAAGAAAAAGGGGATGTTCACTTCAAATGCTATTTCCAAAGAAGCCCTTATCAGTGCCCTATCTGATAGTGAGTTTTCAAAGATCAAGAAAATGGACAAAGCCTATAAGAGATGGAAGTACCTAGAAGACATGTTTGAAGGAGATATTGAACCCAAGAATGGGCATAGAAATACATGGAAGAAAAGATAAAATACATTAGAGATGCTACCTGATGATAATGTCAAAGCTTACAATAAAATAATTAATGAAGTAGTTGTAGGAATCAGAAACAATGGTGGAGAAATCTCAGAAGAAGATATAATGGATAAATTGATGACTACCTTGACACTAGAATATGACAACAAGATATGCATCCTAGATGAAACTATGCAATCCACAAAAGACTTTAATCAGCAAGCTTTTAGCCTTTGAGATATCAATATTGAAGACAAAGCCTAAAAGTGAAACAACATTCAAAGCTTCAGTACATGGTAAGAAATCCTTGGACACCTCTAGTAATTTTGATGATGATGATGATGATGAAGAGAAAACACTAGATGATTTCATTTCTATGATTTCTAAAAGAGAAAAGAAAGGAAAAGTAAAATATGAAGGTCAATTACCATTCAAATGCTTTTTATGTAATAAGATTGGTCACTTTGCATCCAAGTGTCCTACAAGAGTTAAGAAGTCAAAAAATAACTTCAAGCATAAGTATACAAATGAATGCTACTATGCTGGAGATGAAGTATCAGATGAAGAATTAGTAGAGGATAAAATTAGATTCATTTCTCTTGAAGATGAAAAGAATGCACAAGAGTTAGCACTAATTTCACAAGATGACATTAGGACAGATTGGATTATTGATAGTGGATGCTCACACCACATGACAAGAGACAAAGATAGATTTATACATCTAGATAGATACAAAGGAGGCATGGTTAGATTTGGAGACAAAACTCCTAAACCTATCATTGGTAGAGGAGCCATCACCCTAGATGGAAAGAACAACAATGACGATGTTCTATATGTTGATGGTTTGCAGCATAACCTACTAAGTGTTGGACAGTTGCTTGACAAAGGTTACTAGTTGGAGTTAAAAGATAACAAATGCATCATTAATAACAAAGAAGGAGAAATTATTGCATCAGTGTCAAAGACTAAAGGTAATGTTTTTCAGCTTAATCCTAAACCAAGTTTTTTTGTTGGTAAAGTAGATGACAGTTGGTTATGGCACAAAAGACTATGTCATATCAATTTTGATAACATAGTAAAGATAAGTAATGTTAAGATAGTAAGAGATATTCCTAGCATTGAAAAAATATTTGATGCAATATGTAGGGAATGTGTGATGGGAAAGAATGTAAGGAACTCATTGAGAAGAAATAATAATTCAGTAGAGAACAAGTTGGATATAATACATACAAACCTATGTGGACCAACTCAAACAAGATCATACTATGGTGAAAGGTATTTCATTTTGTTTGTTGATAATTATTCTAGAATGAAGTGGGTTGCTGGTGTAGGAGCACCCTTCTAAGGTCTCCCACCATTTCCATTTTTTTGTGAAAATTCTTCTTGAAGAATCCATGTAATTATAATAAGAGCTTAGAGCTCAGTGTGTGTGTTTGAGATCCTAGGAGGTCACAGTTTAACTTTGTTATGTAATTGCTTAGGGACCCATTGGATGATGTCATCCTAATGTCACATGGTCTTCAATGGGGTGTAAGTCTATAAATGAGGGTTTGGGGTCTTTTTGCATGTGTGTGCCCTATAAATGGCCTAAGGAAGGTGTAAAATCTTAGTGAGAGCAAAAATTGCTCAAGCAAGAGAAGTTGCTCAAAAGTTGCATAGCAACTTGTCTTCTAAAGGGTTATAACCATAACCTAGCAGTGAAAAGCCTTAACCAAATCCCACATCCCTATGGAAGGAATTAAATGTTTGGAAAAATCCTAAACTTGGGGTTGGTGATTAGATTGTATGAAAGTGTGAAGAGAAATCTAGACTGTGACTATGTTTAGTGTGCCCGTCTGCACAAATGGAATGAAGAATGAAAGTTAATGAATATTTGTTTATTGTTATCATCCTAAGAACATTTTATTTTTTATAAGCTTTGATTTCCAATTCATAGTTTAGGTTTACTTTGCAGGTGTGTGAGTTCTTTGTAATTAGTTTGGTTTTACCGGTTCATTGTCCAGTTTTGACTGGTTTGTGAAGATGGGCTTGTAGCTCCTATCCCCATTGTGTAAAATCCATGGAACCATGGGATATGGTAGTAAAGAAATTGTACATTTTAATATATAAAGCAGGTCCTTGGGAATTTTTTGCAAGAATTTATGAGACCAAGCCCTAGGCAAGCTTGAACTATGCCCGACTAGGTAAGGTCGAGATTACAGAGGTTCTAGAAGGCAAGGATGGACATTGCAAGAAAAATCCTTTGGAGGATTTGAAGAAGGGTTAATGAAGTATCATTGGTGAGAAGGAGGAGCTTCTACCAATCTATACAAGGTGGTGAAGAAACCAAACAAGTTCAGTGACCCTGTCAAGCCTAAAAACTCTTAAAAACTCTCATATTGGATTAGGGCATTGTACGAACACTTGGGGTCCCAAAACCTTGAAAATAATTGAGACCTTAGAAAATGATTAGGAGTCTCTTTGGAAATTTAGGCAAGATTGGGTCAAGGTTGTAGGTGATAGCCCTATAAATCTAGAAGGGAGGCCTAATTGTGGCTCATTCCTTGTAGCCTTGTTTTGAGGGTAAATGATGAGATTGGGTAACAAGCTAGATTTCCCTAGCCCTTGGAGTCACATGAATGGTTTCAAAAACACCTTAGGAATTATCTCCATTCTTTCTATGACCTCAGAAGGCATGGAATGAATTGTGCCCTTATAAGCATATGTAAGGGTATGAAGCAAAGCTAAGCTAAGGAGAGTCTAGGAGTTGAAGTATTTCTTCTTGGTGGTTAGATTGGGCTAGGTTGGGGGATTACATAAGAAAAGGAAGTCCTAGAGACCAAAAGGGGTGAGGAGAACACCTATTGATCTAAGAAAGAGATCAAAGATCATAGACTAGGTGAGTCTATCCCAATCTCCCCATCAGATTGGTATCAAAGCTATTCAAGATTTGGGATTAGTTTGAGAGAGTGAATGATTCAACCTCTAGAATTAGTAGGGTCATCTTAGAAGAAGAAGATTTTGACTAATGTAGAGTTAGAAAATAAGGTAGAAGAATAAGAGGAAGACAATAGAATCCTAAAAGAAAGGTTGGCTCAGTTAGAGAAAATCTTGGATGATGTCCAAGCTAAAGAAGAGAAGGTCAATGACAAGATGGAGGAGAAGGAGGCCAAGGAAAAATAAAAGACCATAGATGATGAAGTTCCTACACCTGATACTCTAACAAAAGATGAGAAATTCTTGAAGGCAATTAAAGCCATGACATGCAAAGATCTTGAAGGTGTTCCCTTGCTTACTAGTAGAATAGATACTGAATTATTCATGTAGTGGATTAAGGACATGGAGAACCACTTCAAGTGTGAAGAGATCTATGAAGCACAAAAGGTCAAAGTGGCCAAATCAAGGTTGAGGGGCCAAGCTCTGACTTGGTGGAACTATCTTCAAGAAGAAAGGGAGAAAGAAGGGAAAAATTTGATAGCTAATTGGAAAGCCATGGTGAACAAGGTTAGAGAAGCATACTTGCCTAAAAATTTTGAAATTAAATAGCATAAGAGAAGATTGAACCTTAGACAAGAAGAGATGGATGTTGCCACCTACATAGAGGAGTTTTACATATTGAGCTTGAGATCCAAGGTGAAAGAAGAAGAGAGTATCAAGGTTGCAAGGTACTTAAGTGGATTGAAGTGGATTATAGTAGAGGAGATGAATTTGTTCACTCCAAGTATAGTCCTTGGGTGTCAACATATGGCACAAAAGATTGAAGAAAAATAGAGAAGGAAGCAAGAACCTAACTCCAAAAATAGAGGCAGAGGTAGAGATTCTAGACGGGGTCAAAGAGGAGGTTCTAGTGGTAGAGGAGGTGACTCAAGAAGCCAAGGAGTGAATAGACTCCTTGAACAAATTTTAGAGACTAGTACAAGAGGTACTTTTAGTAGAGGAAGAGGATCCCATGGAGGGTCAAGTAGAGGAAGTAGTGCAAGAAGAAGGAGCTCCTATTTTGGTACCATGAAATGTTACCAATGTGTTCAACTTAGAGATCCTACATATAGGTGTCTTGATAAACCCTCTAGCTCTAATACTAAGAAGGTAGCTTATGCCCAAGAAGATGGAGCCAGCTCATGCAATGAGATTAGCAAGTTGGAATTAGAGATGGGGGAGAACCTTATTTTTAGAAGGGTACTTATTAGACAACCTACTCAAGGTGAGCCCAAGCAAAGAAGAGCTCTTTTTATAGCTAGGTGCAAAATCATAGGAAAAGTATGCAAGGTGATAGTTGATTTAGGATCAACTGATAAGATCATATAAAATGATGTAGTTAAGAAGATAAAACTCACAAAGATCCCCCACACTAACCCATACAAGGTAACTTGGTTGAATCAAGAGCAAAGTGTTTTGGTCAATGAACAAAATTGGGTGGAGTTTTCCATAGGATGGTATAAGGACAAGATTCTTTGTGATGTCCTACCCATGGATTCATGTCATCTTCTATTAGGAAGACCCTAATAGTTTGATAGGAAGGTGATATATGATGAAGAGGAGAACTCAATTTCCTTTAAGAAGGATAGTAGAACCTTTAAGATTCAATCTCTAACAGAGAATGATGAAGGAGCCTCAAGGACACCTAGTGTCTTGTTTAGCACTGGTAAGGAGTTCTTACACCTATTTCATGAATATGAAATAGTGGGATGTGCCATTGTTGTGAAGCCTAAAGAGGAGGAACACAAGTTGTAGACAGAGACACCTAGAGAGGTGAAGCAAACATTGGAAGAGTACAAACATATAGTGAGTGATGGAGCACCTATAACACTTCCCCCAAGAAGGGCTCTAAGCCATCAAATAGACTTTTTACCTGGTGCTTCCTTACCAAATAAAGCAGCATATAAGCTCACACGTGATCAAAACAAGGAGGTGGAAAGACAAGTACAAGAATTATTGGATCAAGGACTGATTAAGAAGAGAATTAGCCCATGTGTAGTCCCAGTGGTGCTAGCATCAAAGACAGGAGGCAAGTGGAGACTTTCCACTGATTCAAGGGCAATAAATAGAATCACCATAAGGTACAAATTCCCAATTCTTTGAATAGAAGACCTGATGGATTGTTTAGGGGGTGCAATGTACTTTACTAAGATGGATCTTAAAATGTGGTTATCATTAAATAAGAATTAAGGAGGGTGATGAGTAGAACACAACTTTTAAGATCACAGATGGGTTGTATGAATGACTTGTGATGCCATTTGGGCTTACCAATGCCAAAAGAACCTTCATGAGATTGATGAATGAGGTGTTTAGGGACTTCACTATTAGGTTTATGGTATTATATCTAGATGATATACTCATCTATAGTAGAAGCAAAGAAGAGCACCTTGAACATTTGAGGTTAGTCCTAAAGACACTACATGAAGTGAAGTTTGCAATCAACTTAGAGAAGTGTGAATTTTTTAAGGAGTTAGTTTACTTGGGGTTTGTGGTGTCCAAGGGTACCTTGAAGATGAACCCAAGCAAATTTGAGGCAATCTTGAATTGGCCTACATCTAAAATAGGGAGTAAATTTAGGAGTTTTCATGGCTTGGTACAATTTTATAGAAAATTTGTGAGAAACTTCAGTGGCATCTATGTACCCATTCTTGACACCATAAAAGGAGGAGTGAGGACCAAGTTCAAGTGGACTAAGGAAGCTGATAAAGCATTCCAATAGCTGAAGCAAGAAGTGGTCACAAAACCTATCCTACTCTTACCTACCTTTGACAAGTTATTTACATTGGAGTGTGATGCAAGTGGCATTGCAGTAGGGGGTGTGTTGAGCCAAGAGGGAAATATTGTGGAATTTTTCAATGAGAACCTCAATGAGGAAAAGAAAAAGTATTCAGCATATGATCTATATTTGTATGCACTAGTTTAGTCTCTCAAGAAATGGAGACATTACCTGCTTCCTAAGGAATTTGTGGTGTTCACAGACAATCAGGATTTGAGATATATTAACACTCAAGAGAAGCTTAGAAATAGACATTTGAAATGGATGGAGTTCCTCTAATCCTTTACATTTACCATCAAGCATAAAAAGGGATAGCTCAACAAAGTAGTAGATGCTTTGAGTAGGAAGTTATTGACTATCCAAGAAGTGCAATTTCAGAGCATAGGGATAGAAAGTTTTAAGGATCTCTATGAAAGAAATGAAGAATTATCCACAACCTACAACATATGAAATGAATTTGAAAATCATTTTCATATTGAGTATGCAGACTATACTCTTCAAAATGGCCTCTTGTTTAAAGGGAATTAGCTATGTGTGCCTAGAGGATCCATGAGAGAAAATCTTATATAGGAGAAGCACAATGGGTGCCTAAGTGGACACTTTGGCATCAACAAAACTATGAAGCTAGTATAGAGGTACTATTATTGGCCTAGGTTTCCAAGGGATGTGAGGAAGTATGTGGAATAGTGTGGAGTATGCCAGAGGGCTAAAGGAGGTTCAAGCAATGCAAGACTCTACCAACCTCTACCAATACCAAATAGGCCTTGGGAGTGTGTGAGAATGGACTTTGTGGTTGGACTCCCTAAGACAAAAATAGGTATGGATAATATATATGTGGTAGTAGATAGGTTTTCTAAAATGAACCATTTTATTCCATGTAGAACTACTCATGATGCTAGTTACATTGCACATCTCTTCTGTAAGGAGGTTGTAAGGATTCATGGACTCCCATTAAGCATTATCTTAGATGGGGATAGCAAGTTCATGAGCCATTTATGGAAAACCTTATTGAAAAGGCTTGGAACTAACCTATCATTTAGCTCATCTTACCATCCACAAACTGATGGTCAAACTAAAGTTGTTAATAGGGTATTAGGAAACTTGCTAAGGTTTCTAACCAAGGAGTATGGGCAGACTTGGGATCTAGTTATTCCACAAGCTGAGTATGCCTACAATGATAGTGCTAATAGGACCACAAGAAGGAATCCTTTTGAAATTTTCTATGGCATACATCCTAGAGGGGTGTGTGAATTAAGAGAACTTAGTTCAAAGGACATCAAGAGTGGCCATGTAGAGGATTTCACTCAAACCATCAAAGAAGTGTAGGAATAGGTCAAGAAAGCCATCCTAGAGTCAACTCAAAAACTAAAAGCTAAAGTGGATGAGAGAAGAGAAGGAGAGAGGTTCAATTCAAAGTGGGGGACTATGTGATGGTCCATTTGAGAAAAGCTAGAATGCAAAAAGGCATGCCTAGAAAGTTGCAGATGAAGAAGGTAGAGCCTTGTAAAATTCTAGCCAAATATGGTGAGAATGCCTATAAGGTAGATCTTCCATCAGACTTAGCCATACCACTAGTTTTCAATGTAGCTGATATGGTCCAATACAAAGGTGAAATAGCAGAGAAAACTCAAAATTAGGTCAAGGTACTACATGACTTGGATGTGAATGCCATGCCTCAAGTGAAGCAGCCCATAGTAGAGAAGATCTTGGAGTCTAGAGTGAAGAAGACTACAAGGAACCAAGTCTACATGGAGCACTTGGTGAAATGGGTAGGTAAACTTGAGTCTAAAGCCACTTGGGTTGAAGAGAGTAGGTTCAAGAATCTAGGCATTGATATAGCTCTCATCTCTCCCACAATACCTTAATTATGTGCTAAGGGGGAGTATGGTATGGGAGAACCCTTCTAAGGGCTCCCACCATTTCCATTTTATTGTGAAATTTCTTCTTGAAGAAGCCATGTAATTATAATAAGAGCTCAGAGCTTAGTGTGTGTGTTTGAGATCCTAGTTTGGATCCTAGGAGGTCACAGTTTAGCTTTTTTATGTAATTACTCAAGGACTTAGTGGATGATGTCATCTTGATGTCACCTAGTCTTCAATTTGGTGTAAATCTAGAAATGAGGGTTTGGGGTCTTTTGGCACGTGTGTGCCCAAGAAATGGTGTAAAGAAGGTCTAAAAGCTTAGTGAGAGCAAAAATTGCTCAAGAAAGAAACGTTGCATAGAAACTTTTCAAAGTTTCTTAGCAACTTGTCTTCTATAGGGTTATAACACTAACCTAGTGGTGAAAAGCCTTAATACAAACACACATCTCAAGGGAAGGTATTAAATGTTTGGAAAAACCCTAAACTTGGGGTTGGTGATTAGATTGTACGACAGTGTGAAGAGAAATCTTGACTGTGACTGTGTTTAGTGTGCCAGTCTACACAAATGGAATGAAGAATGAAAGTTAATGAATATTTTTTTATTGTTATCATGATGAGAACCTTTTATTGTGTATAATATTTCATTTCCAATTCATATTTTAGGTTTTCTTTGCAAGTGTGTGAGTTCTTTGTAATTAGTTTGGTTTTACCAGTTCACTGTCCAATTTTGACTGGTTTGTGAAGATGCACCTATAGCTCCTATCCCCATCATGGAAACTCCATGGAACCATGGGATATGGTATTTTTTGCAAGTATTTATCAGACCAAGCCCTATGTGAGCCTAAACTATGCTCGGCTAGGTAAGGTCAAGATTACAGAGGTTCTAGAAGGCAAGGATGGACATTGCAGGAAGAATACATTAGAGGATTTGAAGAAGGGTTACTGAAGTATCATTGATGAGAAGGAGGAGCTTCTACCAATCTAGACAAGGTGCTGAATAAACACAACAAGTTTAGTGACCATGTCAAGCCTAAAAACCCTTAAAAACCCTTATATTGGATTAGGGCATTATACAGACACTTGGGGTCCCAAAACCTTAAAAATCCTTCAGACCTTAGAAAATGATTAGGAGGCACTTTGGAAAGTTAGGAAAGATTTGGCCAAGGTTGTAGGTGATAGCCCTATAAATTTGTAAGGGAAGCCTAAATGGGTCTCATTCCTTATAGCCCTATTTTAAGGGTAAATGATGAAATTGGGTAACAAGATGGATTTTCATAGCCCTTGGAGTCATATGAATGGTTGCAAAAACACCTTAGAACTTATCTCCATTCTTGCTAGGACTTGAGAAGGTGTGGAAGGAGTGATGAGGAGGCCAAGTTAGGTTTATTACTATAGAATCAACATGACTATGTTCAGAGATCCTTCCTTTAGATTTCTCAGGGCATTCACCACCCTATACTAAAATGAGCCCCAAGGGACTCAATTTCTCTTCCAAACCCAATCCTCATGAAAATGTTACTTCCTCCTTCACTGAATCTACATAAATAGATTCACTCTTCTCATTCTGTCAATGCTCCTACAACATCTTCCTGACTTGTTTACCCTAACTAGACTATTATTGAGCTTGCCTAGGGTAAAGGTTCTAGATTCAAACTTATTGCCACTCCTACCCAAAAAAAAAAAACACTATGTACAAGGACTCATCTCGGATTACATGTAGACACATGACTTTCATCATGGATTCAGGAACCTTTAGGAGCCATTCAACTTTTAGCACCCAAGCTAGTGAAGAACTTACAACTTGTGAGTAAACCAAAAGAAAATGAATTCAACTACTAACTACACAAACTGCAACTTTTTATTAACTAGAAAAATAAAACTATTACAAAAGCAAATCTCTCTTCTTCTTCTGATCTTTTCAACCCTGTTTCCTCTATCTCTCTATTTTCTTTTATTACAAAAAACCTTCTAAATCAGAATCAGAAATATGAGATGCCATAAATGGCTCCTTCACAATTCGGGATAGTTTGGACTGTTGCTTCTGTCGATTCAATTGGTCCAGAATAGTTTCTACTATGCATACTATCATTATAGACAAAATTCTACCTTTACTAGGTAGCAACTACGTAAACTCTGTTGGCAGTACCGAGCACCAACTTTACCGAGCAAGAGTATTTATTGAGAAAATTTTGTGCATGCCAAGTGACTTAATCTCAGGTTCTTGATGCCTTGGCTAGCTCTCTTTAGGCTTATTGACTACTTCTAACACACAACAAAACTGAAAGAAAACATCTAAGCACTAAAGTTTTTATTCACCGACTTGACCCATTTTGTACTTGGTCATCATTGGAGTGAATGAATAAACACTTTACAAACCAACTTAAAGAAAATCTAAAAGTTCTACAGGATCCTTAATCTTAGTTATCGAGGTGCTCCTACATCATACTCCCCCAAAAGAGAGAAATCAACTTCTAGGTGATTGGATGAGGTCAGGGTTGATGCCCAACTTCTTGAATTTAGTCTCTTGCACCAAAGTAGCCTCAGAATCAAATTTCCCTTTCCACTTGACCATTTATTCCATGTAAGTCTTTGTTCTAGTCTACTTGGAAACTCTTGAATTGAGGATCTTTTTTGCCTCGAGCCTTGAGGTAACTAGAAGTTTTAGTGCCTTGAGATCTTCTATAGTTTTTGATAGATAAGAACCTTCTTTTGGAATTTGTCCCTTGTAGGATACAAGATCTACCACATTTCAAATCAGAGATAAACCCATATTAGTGGGAAGGTCAATCTTGTAGGCATTAGACCCATACTTTGCCAAAATTGTATGGGGGCCTATCTTCCTCATCCAAAGCTTACTCAGAACACCTTTTTGGAGTGGTGCTTTATTCAGGTGTACCATAACTAAATCTCCTACTTGAAACTGAACATCCCTTTTCCTTTCTTCTACCTTCTACTTGGTGTGAGTTGTATTCTCCATTAATGTCTTCTTCACGGCATCATGGACCTCCTTCATGGATTGAGCAAAATCTTCTGCATAACCACTATTCTCTGTGTTGTTTCCAAGATTCCTAAGTTCACATATACCTCTAGGATGGATCCCATACACTATTGCAAAAGGGATTTTTCTAGAGGATCTATTGACTATATTATTATAAGAAAATTCTACTTGTGCAAGCAATTGATCCCATGATTGTCCATATTCTTTTGTGGGTCACCTAAAAAAGGTTTCCCAAATTGTAGTTCACTACTTTGGTCTGATCGTCGGTCTATGGGTGATAAGACAAGATAAAGGAAAGGTTTGTACCGAGCTTCTACCACATGGTTTTCCAAAAATGACTCATAAACTTAGAGTCCTTGTCTGATATAATGCTTAAGGGTAACCCATGTATCCTTACTACTTCTCTGAAGGAAATATGTGCTATATAGCATGCATTATGTGTGGTTTTTCATGGTAAAAAGTGAGCCATCTTACTAAATCTATCCACAATCACACAAATACTATCCATTCCTTGTTTAGTCTTAGGAAGTCCAACAAAAAACTCCATGCTGACACATTCCCAAGGTCGGTCTGGGATTGGAAGTGGTTGATACAATCCTACATTTGATGAGGTCCCCTTGGCCTTTTTATAGACTATACAAGTCTCTACATACTTTTGAACATCCTTGTTCATCCTTAGCCAATAATAGTACCTCTATACTAATTCTAAAGTCTTATGCACCCCAAAATGTCCACTCAATGACCCATTATGTTTCTCTTGTATCAAATTATCTCTCATTGAAACTTTTGGTACATAGAGTTGTCCCCCTCTAAATAGAAGACCTTCTTGTATGGTGAAATCAGAGTATTCACTATGAAAGTGGTTTTGAAAATTTTGGCATACCTTATAAATTGCTGAAAAATCTTCATCTACTAGGTACATGTCTTTAAAACTATCTACGCCGATGTTTCTTAGCTCAATTTCTTACACCATGAGTAGTCTCCTACTTAATGCATCCACTACCTTATTTTGTACTCCCTTTTTGTGTTTTATGGTGAAGGTGTAGGCTTGGATATACTACACCCATTTCATGTGCTTATGGTGTAGTTTGTCTTGTGAATTCAGAAAACTCAAAGCCTGGTTATTGGTAAAGACCACAAATTCTTTGGGAAGTAGATAATGCCTCCACTTCCTTAGTGCTTGTACTAGTGCATATAGTTCCAGATCATATGAGGAATACTTTCTCTTTGCATCATTCAATTTTTCACTATGAAAAGCGACTGGCTTTCCCTCTTGACTCAAAATTCCACCAATGGAAACATGGCTAGCGTCACATTTCATAGTAAAAAACTTGTCAAAACTGGGAAGTGTTAGGATAGGTTGAGTTTTTATTCTCTACTTCAAATTCTTAAATCCCTCATCAGCCCACTCATTCCATTAGAACTTTTCTTTCATACCCCCCTTATGGTATCTAAGATTGGTGCACTGATTTCACTAAATTTCCTGATGAATTTTTTGTAGAACTATGCCAATCCATGGAAAATCCTTACTTATGTGGCTGAATTAGGTGTAGGCTAGTTCAAAATGGCTTCCACCTTGCTGATGTCCATCTTCAAGCTACCTTTAGAGATAAAAAAACCCAAGTATACAAGCTCTTGCTTCATGAAATCACTCTTTTCTAAATGGATTGCCAATTTCTCTTCATGTAACCTTTGTATTACTAGTTGTAGATGCCTCAGATCATCCTCCTTGGTTCTAGTGAATACTAGAATATCATCCAAGTATACTACAACCCATTTTCCAATGACATCCTTCAATACTTCATTCATCAATCTCATAAATGTTCTTGGGGTGTTGGATAATCCAAAAGGCATTACAAGCCACTCATAGAGTCCCTTGGTAGTCTTTAAACCAATCTTCCACTCATATCCACCCTTTATTCTTATATGATGGTTCCCACTCTTAAGATATATCTTGGAATAGTACTGAGCTCCTCCTAAGAAATCCATCAAATCCTCTATCCTAGGGATCGAGAATCTATACCGAATAGTGATCCTATTGATGGCCTTGGAATCTATACACAACCTCCAAGTACCATCCTTCTTTGGAGCAAGAACTATGGGAACAACACATGGACTTATGCTCCTTTTGATTAGTCCTTGATTCAGTAGCTCCTGAATTTTCTTGGCTATCTCCATATTTTGTTCTGGGGTCATCTTAAAGACAACCTTGTTGGGAAGTGAGGTCCCTGGAATAAAATCAATCTGATGGCTAACATATATCTCTAGTGGTAGACTAGCTGGTTGACCATAATTTATGATGTCCTGATATTGACTCAGTAATTCATTGAATTCAAAGAGTAATTCTTCCCTCTTGTCTTTCTTGTCATCCTTTAGCTTTAGAACCAAAGCAAAGCCTACTCCATCCTCTTCCTCTAATGTGTGTATGAACTCTTTGTCACCTACTAGCAGTATGTTAGGACTCTCTTTCTTCATTTCACCCTCTTCCAAAATGGATTGTATCTTGAAGGTTACTCCATCCTTCTTGAAGGAATATGAGTTTTCAACTCCATTATGTACTATAGCTTGATCAAACTGCCAGGGTCTTCCTAAAAATAAATGACAAGCATCCATGGGTAGGACATCACACAAAACACTATCCTTATACTTCCCTATGGAAAAATCTACCCAAGCTTTTTCATTAACTAACACATGTTAATCCTTATTCAACCAAGTGACTCGATAAGGGTTAGTGTGAGGAATCCTTTTTAATTTTAAGTTTTCTACAGCTTCCATAGAAGTTATGTTATTGGTAGAAATAAAATCTATGATAACTTTGAAAACCTTACCTAGCACCTTGCATTTGACTCAGAACATAGATCTTCTTTGGCTTGGTTCCTCTTTGATAGGTTCCTTGAGAAGTGCTCTTCGAATCATCAAATTTTCTCCCATCTCAGATTCTAGGGCTACTTCTTCTATCTTGTTGCTAGAAGATTCTCCTTGAACATAGTGTGTCCTCTTCTCACCTCCTTGGGATGTGGAACTCTTCTCGGGACACCTATATGGTGGATGCCCAAACTGTTGACAGTTATAACACTTCATTGAAGAGAAATAAGATCCTCTTCCTTGGTTATTGTTCCTTCATCTTGAACCATTTCTTGAATTTCTTCCATGGTTGTGACCTCCTCTTGTGTTACTGGATTCTCCTTGAATCTCATTTGTTTTGGACTCACTTTGATTTCTTGCTTCAATGTTCCTTCCATAGAATCCTCCTCGGTGACTTTTTTTGTCTCTTCCCCTTCCTCTACTATTTTTATCTTGCCTCTTCTTGAGCTTCTCCTCCACCTTTAGAAAGAGTTGATAGCACTAGTGTACTATCTTGGGACTTATGAGACTAATTTCCTCCTGGATACTCCATTCGAGGCCATTCAGATATCTAGCCACTTTTAGGCTTTCCTCCTCGATTACATGTGATCTCAAACATAACTTGTGAAACTCTTTGGTATAGGTACTGACCTCGAGATCCTTTTGCCTCAGATTTTGTCTTCTCTTATGCAACTATACTACATAATCCTCAGGGAGATATGTTTCTCTTATCTTAGCCACCATGCCTTGCCAACTAGTTATGGGGTTCTTTCATTCTTTAGTCCTTTCATCTTGGACAAACTTCCATCAAGTGAGAGTAGTTCCTCTCAATCTTGTCTTGGCTATTCTAACCTTTTGAGCCTCGGTCACATTGTGATAGTCAAAGTAATTTTCTAATCCTTCTAACCATTCCATGACTACTTCTAGTTCCATTTTTCCACTAAATAGAGGCACACCTTTCAAATACTTGCTACTCATTGCCTTTAATGCCTTCAAGAATGGCTCTTCTTGAAGTACAGGGTTGAGTTCTAGCACTATGTCTTCCTCGGTCATTATCTTCTCTTTTTCATCCACTTCTCTCATTCTTTCCCTAACTGCTACACTTCTCAACTACACTTCTTCTAACTTGGTAGCCATTTCAGCCAACCATTACTTCAGAAGTCTATTCTCCTCTTTTTTCTCTTCCACACCTCTTGCTAGTTCCGCATTAGACACCATTTTGAATGAATCAACAGATGCCTTCTATAGGAAACACTCAAACAATTGTACACCCAAATATTTTAGGGCTCTGATACCAATATGATGAGGAGGTTGAGCTAGGTTTTCTACTACATAATTATCCTGACTCCATTCAGAGATCCTTCCTTTAGATCTCTCTAGGCATTCACCACCCTATATCAAAATGAGCCCCTTGAGACTCAATTTCTCTTCCAAACTTGGTCCTCACCGAAATGTTACTTCCTCCTTCACTAAATCTACACAAATACATTCACTCTTCTCATTCTATTAATGCTCCTAAAACATCTTCCTAACATTTTTACCCTAACCGGACTATTACTGAGCTCACCTAGGGTAAAGGTTCTAGATTCAAACTTATTTCCTCTGCTACCAAAAACAAAATAAATAAAAATATGTCCAGGGGCTCCTCTTGGATTCCATCCAAACATAGGACTTTCATCACAGATTCAGGAACCTTGAGGAGCCATTCAAATTTTACCACCCAAGCTAGTGAAGAACTTACAACTTGCGAGTAAACCAAAAGAAAATGAATTCAACTACTAACTACACAAACTGCAACTTTTTATTAACTGGAAAAATAAAAATATTACAAAAGAAAATCTCTCTTCTTCTTTTGATCTTTTAAACCATGTTGCCTTTGTCTCTCTATTTTCTTTTATTACAAAAAACCTTCTAAATCATAATCGGAAAGTTGAGATGCCATAAATGGCTCCTTCACAATTTGGGATAGTTTGGACTGTTTCTTTTATCGATTCAACTGGTCCAAAATAGTTTCTACTATCCATACTATAATTGCAGACAAAATTCTACCTTTATCGAGTGGCAACTGCATAAACTCTATCAGTAGTACTGAGCACTAGCATTACCAAGCATCATCATTACCAAGCGCCATTAATACCAAGCAACAACATCTATTGAGCATCGGTATTACCAAGCGCTAGTCTTACCGAGCAATAGTATTTACCGAGAAACTTCTTTTCATGCCAAGAAACTTAATCTCAGGTTCTTGATGCCTTGGCTGGCTCTCTTCAGGCTTATTGACTACTTCTAACATACAACCAAACTAAAAGAAAACATCTAAGCACTAGAGTGTTTATTCATCAACTTGACCCATTTTGTACTCAATCATCACTAGAGTGAATGAATAAACACTTTACAAACCAACTTAAAGAGACTCGAAAAGCTCTACAGGACCCGTAATCTTAGTTATTGAGGTTCTCCTACACCAAGGAGTTGTGCCCTTATAAGCATATGTAAGGGAATGAAGCTAAGCTAAGCTAAGGAGAGTCTAGGAGTTGAAGTATTTGTTCTTGGTGGTTAGATTGGGCAAGGTTAGGGGATTCCACAAGGAAAGGAAGTCATAGAGACCAAAGGGGGTGAGGATAAAACCTATTGATTTAAGAAAGAGATCAAAGAGCATAGACTAGGCTAGTCTATCCCAATCTCCCCATTAGTTGTGTTCTTAAAGGATAAATTAGAAGCATTTGAAAAATTAAAAAATTTCAAAGCTAAGGTTGAAAATGAGTCTGGATTAAAGATAAAGTGTCTTAGATCAGATAGAGGAGAAGAATTCACCTCTAATAGATTTTATGAGTACTATGAAGAATGTGGGATAAAGAGATAGCTAATTTCTCTAAGAATCCCTCAGTAGAATGGAATTGCAGAGAGAAGGAATAGGATCATCCTTGACACAACATGCACCATCATGATTGAAGGAAAGGTCACACACACCTATTGGAGAGATGTGGTTAATACTGCAATCTACACTATTAATAGGATTCAATTAAGGCTAGGCAAAGACAAGACACTTTATGAGATATGGTTTTGGAATGTACCTATAGTCAAGTACTTCAAAGTCTTTGGAAGCAAGTGCTACATCAAGAGAGATGAAGCAATTGGCAAGTTTCATGCAAGAAGTGATGAAGGTATTTTTCTTGGTTACTCTACCAAAAGAAAAGCTTATAGACATTTTAACTTGAGATTAAAGAATATCATTGAAAGTTCTCATGTTAAGATTGATGAAAATTTTATGATTCAAGAAAGATATCATGATTATGCACCTATGATTGAAGAAGAACCTAGACCTACCACTAGAGAAATAGTTGTTGATGAAATGTTTGATAGCATTGATGTGTTATTCAATGACCCTAAAATAAGTGAAGAAGAATCTCAGAAGTATGATGTGAAAGCCACTCCTAATGTTCCTAAATTCACATCCAGATATCATTCAAAGAAAGACATCATTGGAGATTAGAGTAGTAAAGTCATGACAAGATCAAAAGCAAAAAGTTCCATAGTAAATGAAGAGGTATGTTTACTATCACATATTGAACCCTTAAGTGTTGAAGATGCATGTAATGATTGAGATTGGCATGAAGAAATAAAAGAATTTGCTAGATCATATAATTAATAATTATACATGGGAATTGGTCCCTAGGCCTAGTGATAAGAATGTGATTGTGATGCAAAGTGGGCAGCAAGAAGCTTCAAAAAATGAACAAAGATAAGGGAATGTACCCTTATACACCAAAATTATAGAGAAAAGTACCCTACACCTATCATAGGTGTAGCAAGGACAAGGAATAAGGTTATCCAAACCCCAAAACCCTAAGGGAAACCTACTCACTAGGTTTCACCAAGTCCCAAACACTAATAACCAAGATTGGCTATGCAACACTCTAACCCAATTTATGAAAAATCCCCATGAAATGTCTCACAGGACTAGGGGTGACCTATACTCAAGGATTTGGCCTATTTAGGTCCCCTTTTATTAGTTCCAATGGTTCTTTCACTCGCTAGCAACCCATACAACATAGTTGCTTCACAAACCCAAGTTTAGGCTTATAGCCCTTCCTAGAAGTGATTTTGACTCTAAACCAAAACACTCCCACACAAAATATTGAAAAAATTGGAGATTTTGATACCCTTTTGGGCCTAAGGGACCATATCCAAGCACCAAGATGTGAAACTAAAAGGAAATTAGGAAAGTACCTAATCTAGGCAAGGCAATTAGGCCTAATTAGGTCTATAATTGCACTACAAGTGCTATTTCCTTTGAACAACTACCCAAAACAATAATGGTAAAATGTGAGGGCATACATAAGGACCTTATATCCTAAATTAGAGGTCTTGGTGAATCCAGAATCAACAATTATGATGACTATACTTAGTCGCTTGAAGGTGCACACATAGAGATGCACACCTAGGGCATCATGGCAATTCCATCACCCTGCAAGTTACCACTCCTAACCTGCATATTCTCAAAGTACATAAAAAAAACTTGAATTCCAACAAGGGGCATTAGATTCCCATGGTGGAATCAGATTCCTACTTGAGGTTAACTTATCAATGGTGGTTCCATGTTTGTAATGCCCACCCTAGCATCTTCCTATGTTAGACTGACAACACTATTGCTTTGACACTTTGCATTTTATGATGGACTATGATTATTATTTAGTTGGAATTTTATGGGAAATTTGAGCATATATATTTGGTTACTATAGTTTATTTGGAAATATTAAATGAGTTATAATTTAATGATGAATGGCTAGAAATGAACTATCAGTAAAATGTTTTACATTGATTTGTGTTATGATGTTTTATTATGATATAACCCTACTGACCCTATTATGGTTTTATGTTCACTGGTTGATGTGAGTGTAGGATGAGGAGGAGCAGTTGTAGTTACTCCCACAAGAGATCCACATGATGTCAAACTCTCCCTCCTTGTTTGTCACTATTTGTTTATATTTATATATTTGTATATGCATATCAGTTGATGATATAGGATGCAGGTACCAGACATCATCTCCACCTAGCTACACAGGTCTGAGTGTGCCTTCAAAATCCTTGAACTGTTGATGTGTGGAGATTTAACCAAGTTACTCACCAAGTTACCCATGGACCTAGAATTCCATTTAGGAAGTGATCCTAGTTGGGAAGTAGTATGCAGTTTTTGGTTATGGACTTGGATGGATGTTGGTCTAAGTTTATGTTATGAGTTAGAATTAATCTATTTTATATGTATAATAAATAATTATGTTATAATTGTTTGTGTTTTATATAGGTATGTGTCTATGTGGGTGCACACGCATATATCCATGCTTATATAAATAATAATAATAATTCTATATTTTCATTAATTATGTAAATGGTATGTTATTAATAATAAGTAAATAAAGTGAGTTAAATATAGCATATTTAATGGATGTATTAAATAAAAAGTAAAAATAATAATAATAAAAGGAAAATGGCCTTTGTAGTAAAATTGGCTATCTAGGAGGGAGTTGAACTCGAGACCTCCTAGAAATTAGGCTACTTGTTTTCCTATTGTGCTATGTGTTTTTATTGAAAGGTATTTATCCATTATTCTTGTTATGCTTTCGTTTAAAAGATATTTTAATTAAATTTATTAAAAACCTTGATTAAGTCTTTACGGGAGATTATTTGGTTGTTCCTCCAACCAACTATGGAAGTTGGAGAAGTTGCTTCCCATAAAGAAAATCCTCCAACCACATAGTTGGGGGATAAATATTCAAATATTTTTGTGTGCAAGAGGATGTTAATTTTTGGAAGATTCATTTCTTTTGAGTTGTCTATAAT
This sequence comes from Chamaecyparis obtusa, assembly GCA_027943335.1. NCBI lineage: Eukaryota > Viridiplantae > Streptophyta > Pinopsida > Cupressales > Cupressaceae > Chamaecyparis > Chamaecyparis obtusa. Next base: position 683,982 of record BSBK01000077.1, read on the forward strand.
TGATTTCTCTAGAAATTTTTGGTGAAAGTTTATGTGAGTTTGAGAGTTTTTGGATTGGTGAGAGTTGATTGCCAGAGGAAGAATTTTAGAAGGATATCTACTCAAGGATTGAAGCTTTGCAGAGATTATCTAGTCAAGGGAAAAGGATTCTCTATAGGACCCAAGGTAGGGTCTAAACTGGGTGGAAACTCCATTCTTTCCCTTTGTGTGTGAATGTATTTGTATATGATGTGATAATAAAACTCTGTATGATTATATAGTTTTTGTTTATGATCATGTGGAAGGATGAGTTTATTTGATATGGAATGAAATAGGGAAGTCTAGTAAGAAATAGGAATGGTCATGAAGGTGTAGAGTTGAAATGCAGTCATTTTCTTACTATTTTCCTCTTGCAGACTTCTCTGTGAAATTGATGCTTTTATTTGGGTTAATTTGTTCTGTATGATCCTTAGTATTCTCCTTTTTATCTCCCTTCTTTTTAGAATATTCATGATTGCTTCCAGAATTAAGAACTATTATTTCAAACCTTACTGGTCCATCTCGAGTTGTGCACTACTTTTTCTTTGTCTAGATCTAGAATAGATTTGTTAAATAGATAGGATGGATTGATGAGCCATTTTTGAAGGGAAATTGGGAGATCTCAAATGGGTCATGCTCAGATTAGGCAACCATAGTTCCCATAATGCCCATTTTTACCTGCAAGATGGAGTTAACAGTTGTAATTTGTAGTTTCTGTCAGTTTAGTGTTAACCGAGCCAGGTCAATTTAGTGTTAATCAAGGAAGACATGGTTAACTAATCAAGATAGTGTTAACCAATTGAGACAGTGTTAACCAACCATAGCAGTGCCAACTGACCATAGCAGTGTTAACTAACTAGACTAGTATCAACCGAGAAGACTATATGAACCAAGTAGATTAGTGTTAACGGAGGCAAAATAGGCTACATTTAAGTATAAGTTTACGTACTTTACATACTTTAATTTCTTATACTTTAAGTTATACTTGTACAAAGGGTTTAGGTATCTTCTGAGATGATTGGTATAGGTTTCAAATTCATGGGAGTTAAGATACATTTTCTAATTTTGAGATTTCTTGAAAATTCAGACTTAGCCAAATTTCAAGCACATGAGTTTTTCCTAGATTTTTGAAATAAGCTATGGAATGTTGTGTAAATGCATGTGGGAATTTTTATGTCATATCTTATGAATTTATATACTTGGTTTTGATTACAAGCTTTTGTTCATACTTGGCTTTGGTAGAATCCATAATGAAAGGTCAGGACTTGTTCAGGTGGCCTGAGTGCACCGAAGGGCTCCCTAGACCTATGAGATGGATCTTTTGAAATTATTTGATGTTTCCTTGGCTTGTGTGTGTGGGTAGGGGACTAGGTACCCTAGGTGAGTGGCTCATCATAGGTGTTGGAACCTTGAAGTGGTTACCAAATGATCCTATGGGTGGGTAATTAAAAATTGATAAGCTATTAATGAATCTAGGTGAAGGGGGAAAATAAAAGATAATGAAAAAAAACATGTTAATGGCCACATAGTCCAATTGGAGTACTAGGACCATGAGTAACTACTAGGGTGGATCCCTATTCATAAAGGGGGAACTGGGGTTACAAGGTTTCCAGGGTGGATCCCAATACATAGGTTGTGTGATGACACTCACTTAGGTGGTATCCTAGAACCTTAACCTCTATGTTATAGTATGATGATATTTTATGTACTTTTTGGATCTTGGATTTCTTTATCTTTTGAGCCTTATATTTCTTAGGGCCTTGTGATTATCCGTTAGAAAGTAAAGACCACCAAGATAACTAAGAGGGGGGGGTGAATCAGTTTTCTAATAATTAAACCATTTATCATCATTAACTGTAATATCAACTTCAATAGATTTAAACCATATAATTAATGTAGTAACCAACCATAGAAGGATAATCATACATAGTGACACAATAACACAAGATATGTTAACTAGGGAACCTCTTGATCAAAGAGTAAACCCTGATGGGAATGATGCCCACAAAATGATGTACTAATATGAAAGTTCCTTGTTACAGGATGGACCCTATTAGGAGTCTTCTAAAATACATTCAATACATATGAATCTCTATTAGGAGATTTTAAATCCCTGTTAAAAGATTCTAACCCTGTTAGGAGTTATGGAAGATAGAAGGACCCACTGCCCAAACAGCTTCAAGGCAAGATCTCTGAACTCACAGTCCAATAGATCTTATGATTATTCAATAGAATAATATGAAATATGTTACCTCCTTCACACTATGCCAAAACCACACTCTCTACTACACAAGATCACAAATTTAGATCTTTGTACTTTGCAAGTCTTCCTTCATCACTAAATTAGCTCTTTTCTTTTCTTCATGCATACATTCACATCACAACTTTCACAACTATTACAATCCTCTCATATAAAAAGGAAAAAATTCCTTCCTTTATAGCACACTCAAATAATTACAAATGAGTCAACATGCAAATACAAAATAATAATTTCAACACGCTACATCAGAATTACATAAAACTATCCGCTTACAGATACAATAACTTTCCAATCATGTGACCTCAAAGTTTGTGCTATGAACCACATCACCAAAAATGAGTCTTAAACCTCCCTTTAACTGCCTAGAATCAGATTCCATCCTGATTAGGAGATATCCCCCGATTACCAAAAACCACTACACAGGAATACTGCCAGAACACTGCTTCCACCAAAATGCTTATAACTTTGATGAATAAATGAATTTATTTTTGCACTCTTAACCATAGGCTAATAACACACCAAATAACATACCATAAACTATGCATAAATCAATTTACAATATAACATGTGTGCAAAACAAAACTATGCCTGCTTCTCTACGAAACTCTAGAATAACACTATGTTGACATCAATGACAATCATAGTCATGACTGCAACAACCACTACTATATAATGACTGCCAAAGGCTTCAACATTCATTCCTAACAATCTCCCCCATTGGTATTGATGGAAACATAGATGAAAAAATCCAATGTTCCAAAAATCCAATCACTACTGCTCAATTGCACTGCTACTCATCATCAATCAAATCGTGCTTCGTTATCCTATTCAATTTCTCAACAAATGTAGTTCCTCAATGTTTCCTCAAAGTTTTTCTCAATTTTTTTGATGATTCTCTCCCCCATTGACATCAATGATAGAAATTCTATTACTATGTCAAACAATATCTCAATGTCAAAAGATACTATTTAGAAAATACATTCACAAGAGTCCTCAATGACTCAGCTCAAATACACATACTCCCCCATAGAGGAAGTACCAACATCCAATCCAGAAATAGATAGGGCCATAAACCACTGGATGGATGCAACCAACTACATCATTACTCAAAAGTAGCTTGGGGCATAACCCCAAGAATACCTCTCAGATACTCAAATGTATCCTAAGGTAAAGGCTTAGTAAATATATCTGCTATCTACTCCTTTGTGCTTATGTACTCCAGTCTGACTTCTTTATCTACAATTTTCTCTCTTACAACATGATACTTGATTTCTATATGCTTTGTTTTAGAATGTAAAACTAGATTCTTAGACATACTAACTGTACTTGTATTGTCACAATGCATGACAATAGGCTCATCAAACTTGATTACAATGTCCATCAACATCTGCTTCATCCATATTATCTGATGACAATTTTTTGCTGCTGCTACATATTCTACTTCTGATGTACTCTGTGAGATACAATTTTTCTTTTTGCTCAACCAAGAAACTAATCTTCCTCTAAGAAAAAAGGCTCCACCACTGGTGTTTTTCTTATCATCAACGCTACCTCCCCAATCAGCATCAGTATATGCACATAGGGTACAATCATCAAAATTTTCATACCACAGTCCATAGTCCATTATGTCTCTAAGATATCTCAATATCCTTTTTACTACTACATAATGTGACTCTCTAGGTTCAGCTTGAAATCTTGCTACCATCCCAACTAAATGTTGTATATCTGGTCTAGTGTGTGTAAAGTACTGCAATCCACCAATCATTGATCTATATTTCTTTTTCTTAACTTCTGGTGTCTCATCTTTACTAGATAGTTTATGTCCTGTAACCATAGGTATTCCAACTAGTTTACAATTCTCTATACCAAATATTTTCAACAAATCATTCAAGTACTTTGTCTGACTTATAAAGATACCATCTTTGTTTTGTGTTATTTGTAATCCCAAAAATTATTTCATTTCTCCAATCATACTCATTTCAAATTTTGTCTTCATTTCATTATTAAATTTGTCACTAGCTTCATCTTCCCCTCCAAAAGTAATGTCATCAACAAAAATAACCAAAACTAACAATCCATTCTGAATTTCTTTTGTGTATAATTTACTATCAGCTGTTCGTTTTGTAAATCCCAATTTTAACAAACACTTATCTAATCTAGCATACCAAGTTCTAAGTGCTTTCTTTAGTCCATACAATGCTTTCTTTAGTTTACATACCATGTCTCCTTCTTGAGTTAAAGGAAAACCTTCAGGCTGCTCAATGTAGACTTCTTCCTCTAATTCACCATTCAGAAATGTTGACTTCACATCCATCTGATACACTTTGAATTTCTTAAATGTTGCATAAGCCAAAAATATTCTTACTGCTTCAAGTCTTGCCACAAGGGAAAAAGTCTCTTCATAGTCAATTTCTTGTTACTATGAGTATCCCTTACATACCAATTTTTCTTTGTTTCTAATTACTTCTCCTTGTTCATTCATTTTGTTCCTGAATACCCATTTAGTTCCAATCACATTTTTGTCTTTAGGTCTAGGGACCAATTCCCATGTCTTGTTCTTTTCAATCTGATCCAATTCTTCTTTCATAGCTTTAATCCAATGCTCATCTTCACAAGCTTCATTAGTAGACTTAGGTTCAATTTGAGAAGACAAACATAAATGTACCTTCTTTCTAGTCATAACTCCTTTGTCCAAACTTCTAATAACTTTCTTAATAGGATGATGTCTTGATAAATACCTGTTAGGTGTCATAGTCACTGATCTTTCTTCAACTATAGATTCTTCTCTAGATTCTTCTCTATTTTCTTCAGCATGACTTTCATTCAACAATTCACTGTCAGTCTCAAAAAATTGTTCAGTAGTTTCAATGTTAGGCTGAGGGTTATTTCCTTCATCAGATTCATAATCAAGCATTCTTTCCTAAATTTTAAACTTCTCATCAACTTTTACATTTGCACTTTCAACAATATTTTTAGTTCTCTTATTGTAACATCTATATGCTTTGCTTTTCAAAGACTATCCAAGAAAAATTCCTTCATCGCTTCTAGGATCAAACTTTCCTATATCATCATCTCTCTTAATATAACATTTACTTCCAAAAATTCTAAAATACTTAACTGAGGGTGCATGTCCAAACCATAATTCATAAGTTGTCTTGTCTATGTCTTCTCTAATTTGTACTCTATTCATTGTATATACTACTGTATTCACTGCTTCTCTCCAAAATGTCTTTGCCAAATCACCTTCAAATAACATAGCTCTAGCTACTTCAGTTACTGATCTGTTCCTTCTTTTTGCAATACCATTTTGTTCAGGTGTTCTAGGGGCTGATAACTATCTCTAAATACCATTCACTTCACAAAAAGTGTTAAACTCTATAGATGTAAATTCTCCACCTCTATCAGATCTTAAACATTTAATCCTCATTCTTGATTCATTCTCTACTTTATTCTTCATGACCTTAAACTTATCAAGTGCTTTAGATTTTTCTTTCAAAAATGCAATCCACATCATTCTTTTAAAATCATCAACAAGAATCATAAAATACCTTTCTCCATAGAATCCTCTAGTCCTAGTAGGACCACTCAAGTATGTATGAACAATCTCCAACTTTTCTATAGATGTGAACTTCTTGCTAGGAAATGAGCTCATTTTCTATTTAGCCATCACACATTCCTTGCAAATCATGTTAGTAGGCTTCATAATCTTAGGTAAGTCTCTTAATGAAAGTGTAGAACTCACTTTCACAATATTATCAAAGTTTATATGACAAAACCTTCTATGCCATAACCAACTATCATCAATCTTAGTCATCAAGCATGTCATCTCAGTAGGGTTCAACTAAAATACATTACCTCTAGTTCTAGATCTAGCTCCAATTAGATTTCCATCTTTATCCTTAATCACACAAGTTTTCTTAGTAAACCAAACTTGATATCCTTTATCAAATAATTGTCCAACACTCAAAAGATTATGTTTCAATCCATCAGCAAAGTAAACATCATCGGTATTAGTCTTTCCATCAAGAGTAATAGATCCTATACCTTTAATCAAACAAGGTGCATTGTTACCAACTCTAACAACTCCTCCATCATAATTGTTAAAATTTATGAATTTTCCTTTATCACCAGTCATATGATGTGAACAACCACTATCTATAATCCAATCAGCTTTCTTTTCAACTTGGGAAACTAAAGCTTTTTCTTCTTTAATATCAGATTCAAAATTTTCTTCCTTAATTCCTACAAATGCTATGTCATCAAAGTTATCATTATCACTGTCATTCAAATGTCTTTCAATTCCTGCTTCAATTTCCTCATCATTTGCATAATAACATTCTTTAGATCTTCTAGGCTTAAAATTGTTCTTATACTTCTTAACTCTCTTAGGACACTTAGATGCAAAATGACCATATTCTTGACATGTCCAACATTTAAATATTTTCTTACCATCTGGTTCTCTTTTCACAAGCAAGGAAATACCTTCTTCAATCTTCTTATCTTCATTAGATTTGGATCTGCTACTGCTGGCATAATCTCCATTCACACTTGTACTTCTAGACAAAGTCGGTCTGATGCTAAGAGTACTAAATGTTGTCTCCACTCTAGGTAGTTCTCCTGATAATCTCAAATTCATCTGTACTACTTCCAATCTTCCAAGAAGAGTCTCTCTTGAAAAGTTTGGTGTACAAGGTATCACTTGTTCAATCATTTGTGTAGTCTACCTAAATACTAGTGTCAATGTTCTCAAAATCTTCCATATTACTTCATTCTCTATCTTTTCACCTCCACAAGACTTTATTCCTGCAATAATTTCTGACATCCTACCAATATAGCTTCTAACATATTCATCTTCCATCATTCTTATGTCTTCAAATGCACAAATCCAATTATGTAACCTAGCTTTCTTTGCATGTTCATCACCTTCAAAAGTAGAATGTAAAGCTTTCCAAATATCATGAGATTAAGTTAAACCTTTTACCTGACTGTATTCATTCTCCAGAAGTGCTGATAAAAGTGCTTCTCTTGCAAGTATATTACACATAAATAGATCTACCTCATCTTTAGAACTTGTTTCAAGATTGTCTTCTTCAATTATAGTCCTTTCATTTTTTGTAATCAACCAATAACGTGGTCCTAAACACAAGAGATGTGTCCTCATCTTTTCTTTTCAGCTTTCAAAATTTACTCCATCAAACTTAGCGCTTTCTTTCTTGAAATTCACCATAGATCTCCTTAAGATGTTAAACTTCTCTTTCAAGAACCTGCTGCTCTGATACCAATTGTTAGAAAGTAAAGACCACCAAGATAATTGAGAAGGGGGGGGGGGTGAATCAGTTATCTGATAATTAAACCATTTATCATCATTAACTTTAATATCAACTTCAATAGCTTTAAACCATATAATTAATGTAGTAAGCAACCATAGAAGGATAATCATACACAGTGACACAATAAAACAAGATATGTTAACTAGGGAACCTCTTGATCAAAGAGTAAACCCCGGTGGCAATGATGCCCACAAAATGATGTAATAATATGAAAGTTCCTTGTTAGAGGATGGACCCTATTAGGAGTCTTATGAATACATTCAATACATATGAATCTCTATTAGGAGATTTTGAGTCCCTATTAGAAGATTCTAACCCTATTAGGAGTGATGGAAGACAAAAGGACCCACTGCCCAAATAGCTTCAAGGCAAGATCTCTGAACTCATTGTCCAATAGATCTTAGGATTATTCAATAGAATAATATGAAATATGTTACCTCCTTCACACTATGCCAAAACCACACTCTCTACTACACAAGATCACAAATTCAGATCTTTGTACTTTGCAAGTCTTCCTTCATCACTAAATTAGCTCTTTTATTTACTTCATGTATACATTCACATCACAACTTTCAAAACTATTAAAATCCTCTCATAAAACAAGGAAAACATTCCTTCCTTTATACCACACTCAAATAATTACAAATGAGTCAGCATGCAAATACAAAATAATAATTTCAACACGCTACATCAGAATTACATAAAACTGTCAACTTCTAGATATAATAACTTTCCAATTGTGTGACCTCAAAGTTTGTGTTGTGAACCACATCATAAAAAATGAGTCTCAAATTTCCCTTTAATTGCACAGAATCAGATTCCATACTGGTTAAGAGATATCCTTTGATTGTCAAAAACTGCTACACAGGAATACTACCAGAACACTGCTTCCACCAAAATGCTTATAAATTTTATGAATAAATGAATTTATTTTTGCACTCTTAACCATAGGCTAATAACACACCAAAGAACATACCATCAACTACAAATTACTCAATCTACAATATAACATGTGCGCAAAACAAAACTGTGCTTGCTTCTCTGCTAAACTCCAGAATAACACTGTGTTGACATCAATGACAATCATAGTCATGAATGCAACAACCACTACTACAGAATGATGGCCAAAGGCTTCAACATTCATTCCTAATAGTATCTTGGTTCTACCTCCTAGCATGGGGGGTGGAATCTCATTAGTTCCACATGGCTAGGTGGCAAAAATCTTTTGAGGTCCTGTTTGTGGCTTGTGACCTGGATATGTTCAATTCTATGAAGACTTTTATATTGTATCATTATTACTAAAAATGAAGATGTAAGGATATGTTGTAATTCCTTTGGGCCATTCATGTACTTTTTATTATTATGAGATCTATTGTCAGAAAGATGTAATTGAAAAGAAAAGAAATGTAATTGGGAGGGATAGTTCTAGGCTTTGTTTCAAGGGTTGTTATTTGAAAGATCAAAGTTGGAAATATATTATATCATGTTGAAATTGTCTCTTCTCTCTCTCCTATGTTGCAATGAAAGAAAATGTTTATTATGCTAAGTTTTAATTTTGTAAGGAATAGTTATTCACTGTGTAGGAAGGAGAAATGAAATTAGTATATAAAGTAAGAAATATATTTGCAAGTGAAATGTTATTTTCTTATCCTATCTCTTAAGTTCTTAAATGTGAAAGTAAAGAAAGGAAATGAAATTCAATTTGGATAAGTAATGTAAATATGTTAGTAAATGAATTCATTAAGGGAACCTTAATGAATGTAAATGTGAAGTAGTAGTGATGTAATGTTAGGAAAAAAAAAAATTATTTGCAATTTTTGGTCATAAGACCTGATTCCTTATGGGTTCCCTGGTGGGGACATTACAATGTTTCTTAATTTTTTCCTTTGTCATCCAAGTTGCATCAATTTTTGTAAGTCCTTTCCACTTAACCAGGTATTGCATGTACTTTTTCTTCCTTTTTTTCTTGAGCACTTTGGATTCAAGGATTTATTCTTACTCCATTGGTTTTCTTTGTGGAAGATTTGTAACATAGTCTCCATCCTCCTCACTTTGTTGACCCTGCACACTTGAGACATCTAAAACACATTTATAAGGGGTAAGATATGAAATATTAAATATAGGAGAAATCAGTAAGGTAGGGAGCAATGAAATTTCATAGGCATTTTTGCCCATCTTGTTGAGGATGGTGCATGGTCCAACTTTCTTCATATGTAACTTTGAGTACTTTCCCTTTGGAAATCTCTCCTTCCTAAGATATGCCCATACTTTGTCTCCTATCTTGAAGTGAACTTCTCTTCTTCTCTTGTCAGCCTACTCTTTGTACTTCATGGTGGACTGCTGCAATGATTGTTTTATCTCTACTTGTACGTTGGTTATGAGTTCTGCCAGCTCTTGTCCTTGTGCACTAACTCTTAAGTCATTGGGTAACTCTAAAAAATCCAAAGGAACTTTAGGATGAAGGCCATACATTGTTTGAAAAGGGGTCTTACCAGTGGACCTATTTAATGAATCATTGAATGCAAATTCAGCTTGGGGAAGTATCATCTCCCAACTATGATTGTACTATTTTGTTAGGCATCTAAAGAGGTTTCCAAGTGACCTATTGACCACCTCTAATTTTCCATCCATTTGGGGGTGGTATGTTGACCTATAGGTCAAGTTTGTGCCTAGTTTCTTGTGCAAAGTCCTCCAAAAATGGCCCTAAAATTTCACATCTCTGTCTGAAACTATAGTCTTATGAAGGCCATGTATTCTCACTACCTCTTTAAAGAAGAGATGAGAAATATGAGAGGCATTGTTAGTGCTTTTACAAGGTGAAAAATGTACCATCTTACTAAACCTATCCACAATGACAAAAATGATGTCATGACCCTATTTTGTTCTTGGCAATCCCATTACAAAATCCATGGAGATTGACTCCCATGGCCTAGAGGGAATTGGTAGGGGTTGGTACAGTCCTTGGTTAGTGGATAACCCTTTTTCTTGTTCGAAAATAGTAAAAGATTCTACAAACTTCTTGACTTCATTCCCCATTCTTGGCCAAAAATAACTTCTTTTTACTAAATCAATGGTTTTATCTATCCCAAAATGACCACCTAAGCCACCAAATTGCTTCTCTTTGATGATATTTATTCTCATTGAACACTTGGGGATGCAAAACTAAGCCCCCTTAAAAAAAATACCATTTTGAATTAGAAATTCACAAAAATCAGTGTGGTATCTCCCTGTTAAGTTGGTGCATACCTCAAAGGCTTCTCCAAAATCTAGATCTCCTGCATATAGGTTCTTTAGTGAGTCAATTCCCACACTTTGAAATTGAATTTCTTCAATCAATCTAACTCTCCTACTAAGATCATTAGCCACTTTATTGGCCACTCCCTTTTTGTGCTTTATATTGAAGGTGTAAGCCTACAATTGTTCCATCAACTTTATGTGTTTCACCCCTAGTTTATCTTGACTATTAAGAAAACTCAATGCATGATTATCAGTGAAGACTATAAAATACTTGGGAAGCAAGTAATGCCTCCATTTATTAAGTTCTTGTACCATGGCATACAGTTCTAAATCATAAGTAGAATATCTTTTCTTAGCATCATTTAAATTTTTTGAGAAAAATGCCACAGCCTTACCTTCTTGGCTTAAAACAACACCTATGGCCAAGTTGTTTGCATCTATCTCCACCACAAACACTTTGTTTAATTTAGGAAGAGTTAGGATTAGATATTGAGAAACTCTATTCTTGAGATATTGGAAGGCACCATTAACCTCTTTAGTCCATAAAAATTTAGTCTTTTTACCACCTTTAATAGTGTCCAACATAGGAGCACACACATGGTTAAAGTTTTTAATAAAATTCCTATAAAAAGTTTCTAACCCATGAAAGCTTCTAACATCACCTTGATTCTTTGTTGTAGGCTAGTTTTGATTGCTACAACCTTCTCTGGATCCATTTTGAGAGTGCCTTGGGAGATGAAAAATCCTAGGAATATAATTTCCTTCTTCATGAACATACACTTTTCCAAGTTAATCACTAACTTATGCTGATGGAGTCTCCTCAAGACAAGCCACTCAAAAAAACCTTCAGTTGTCTTAAATGTTGTCTCCAATTCATCTCCTAGCTTTATCCTAATTTGATGATAGCCTAATTTTAAATCAATTTTTGTAAAGTAACCAACAATGCCTAGTTGGTCAATTATATCTTCCATTCTTGGGATGGGGAACCTGTATCTTATTGCAATTTTGTTTAGGGATCTACTATTAGTACATAATCTCCATTTTCCATCCTTTTTAGTGGCTAAGACTGATGGGACAACACAAGGACTAAGACTTTTCATAATTAGTCCCTTTTCTAACAATTCACTGACTTGCCTTGCAATCTCTACATGCTAAACTGGTGTCATCTTGCATGGGGCCTATTTAGGTAGAGATGAACTAGGTATCAAGTCAATTTGGTGACTGATATCTCTTAAGGGAGGGAGGCTTGTGGGCAGGTCACTAGCAGTGACATCATTATATTTTCCAAGCAATTTCTTGACTTCATCTAGTATGGGATCCTATTTATCACACCTTATACTATCCTTGAGTTTGGAGATTAGGACAAAGGCTTAAGTTTCAGGTTCCTTCAACACTTTCAACATTTCTTTTTCACCCACGATGATGATGGTAGGTTCTTTCTTTTTTTTATTGTTAGGCAGGGGCTTCATAGTAAAGGTTTTTCCATCTTTGGTGATGGAGTAGGTATTCTTCCTACAATGATGAATGACATATACATCATATTTCCAAGGCCTTCCTATAAGAATGTGGGAGGCATCCATTTCAAACACATCACAAAGAACTTTATCTTTAAAGTCTGTAATTGAAAATTCTATCCATGCTTGTTTAATCACCAAGGTTTTTTGACCCTTTGTTAGCCAAGAGACATGGTAGGGGAAAGGATGTGGCTTCTTAGGAAGATTTAGTTTTTGAACTATTTCACTAGATACCAAGTTTTTAGTTGAACCAAAATCTATGAGCAAATTACATACCTTTCCATGGCATTTGATCTTTGTCCTGAAGAGGTTTTTCCTTTGTGGAGGTTCTTGGCTTTGTGGTACTTGAAGAATCACTTGTCTCATCATCAAACATACTCCTTCCTCTGGTTTTAAGTCTCTTGCATCTGCATTGTCTTCTTGTTTGTCCTCTTGAATGAGTTGTGCTCTTCTTTCACCTTGGTTGTTAGTGTTCCTCTTCTTAGGGCACCTTCCTACATGGTGTCCCAACTGATTGTAGTAGTAACACTTTAGGGGTCCATTTCCTCTTCTTGTGTTTGTTCTCCATCTATTGAAGGGTCTCCTTCCTCTATAGTTTCCTCTGAAGTTTGAATCACTATTTTCTTTATCTCATGTTGGCATTAAGTATGTTTTTCATTAGTAACAACACTTATTCAGATTCTATATGTTTACTGAGCAGACAGGACAGTGTTTACCGAGCAGACAGGATAGTGCTTATCGAGTGATGAAATGAGCAGTGTTTACTGAGCACCAGCATGGTAAACAAGGAATTCAATTTCTACCAAGTGACACTATATCTACCTTGTCTCCAGTATATACTGAGTTTGAAACTACAACCAAGTGGTTAGTATGGACCGAGCCTCCACTTCTACCGAGAGCATGATGATGCCGAGTAATGCAGTGGATGCCGAGTATCAAAAAGTCACCGAGTTAGTTTGTAGTAACCGAGTAACTATATTTGGGCTGAATCAATAATATTTGTGTTAGCTTGTTTGAGAGCCGACTTTGTAATTATTTTATAATTGTTTTGGATTGATATATAAACATTGTTTTGTATCATATCCAAAGTGAAAAAAAAGAAGCGAGAAGTGAAAAAGACAAGAAAGGCAGAGATAAGGAAATTACAAAGGGCTACAATAGTATGAGGAGTAGTAGAGACATATCCATCATAGAAGGTGATTAGTACATCAGAGAATCTCAATCAGCAAGTATAGTTGTAAGTAAGAGATCTACTATTTCATCCTAACAGGTGAATCGGCTTAAAATCCTTTAACAAGGTAGACTTAATAGTCTTTGTAAAATCTCTTAACCTAGTGCATACTTCATTGTATGTTTGTAAATCCTCTAACAAGGTGGACCTAGTAGTCCTTATTGCTCCTAATAGGGTAGATCATTAGAAGTGATCATTGTAAGCCTTAACTGACAAACTTTATACTGCAGTATTGAAGTTTTGTGGGTATCATCCCCACCCCAGTTTTACTTTCTATTTGGAAGGTTTCTGGGTCACCAAATCTCTATGTTCAAAGTGTTATGAATGTTTTATTCTTTCTGTTACTCATGCATGCCGTTAGCTTATTGATCTAAATGTTATTTGGAATATGGTTAAGATCTGAATTTGTTAAAATTTTTGAAGTTACTGATTCACCCCTCCCCTCTCAGTAACTTGGCTAGTCTTGAATATTTCCAATAGTCTCCTTGGTCAGGGGTCCTACTGCTATTGCCACTATTATGTCCTCTATTCCAAGAGGTTCCTCTCCCTCTAAATTTCTTCTCGCTATCATTACTCTTTCCCTTTCCAAACTCATGTTTTTTCTTCCACTTCTCCTCTACCTTGAGTGCCATTTGATAGAACTTGTTTACTATGGTAGGGAAGTGTAGGCTAAGTTCCTCTTGAATGGATACCTTAAGACCATTCATGTACCTTTCTAACTTTTCTTCTTCATCTTCTACCACATTTGTCTTCATACATAGTTTTAGGAACTCCTTGGTGTATGAGCCTAAATCCATGTCTTTCTACTCTAGGATTTTCTTCCTCCTATGGATTTGTACCCCATAGTCTTCAGGAACATATGTTTCCTTGATTAGGGCTATCATCTTGTTCCATGAATTCATCATACTTCTTCCATTCTTCACCCTCTATGTTTGGATGAAGTTCCACCAAGTTAATGCTCATCCCTTCAATTAGGATCTTGCCATCTTCACTCTCTACTTCTTAGGGATGTCCTCACAGTCAAAGAAGGTTGTCAAGGCCTCTATCCAATCCAAGGCCAAATTTGCATTCATCTTACCACTAAAAAATAGTAAGTCAATCTTCTCTTCCATGGTCCTTCTTCCCATGGCCTTTAAGGCATCTATGAAGGGGCTTTGGTATGTAGGGATGTTCTGTTCAAGGGTAGCAAGAAGCTTCAAACAATGAACAAAGATAAGGGAATGTAACCTTATACAACCAAATTAGAGGGAAAATTACCCTACACCTATCAAAAGTGTAGCAAGGACAAGGAATAAGGATATCACAATGCCAAAACCTCAAGGGGAATCTACTTACTAGGTTTCACCAAGTCCCAAACACTAATAACCAAGATTGGCTATGAAGCACTCTAACCCAATTTATGAAAAATTCCCATGAAATGTCTCACAGGACTAGGGGTGACCTATACTCAAGGATCTAGCCTATTTAGGTCCTCTTTTATTAGTTCAATGGTTATTTCACTCACTAGCAACCCATACAACATAGTTGCTTCACAAATCCAAGTTTAGGCTTGTAGCCCTTCCTAGAAGTGATTTTGACTCTAAACCAAAACACTCCCACACAACATAGTGAAAAAATTGGAGATTCTAATACCATTTTGGGCCTAAGGGATCATATCCAAGCACTAAGATGTAAATCTAAAAGGAAAATAGGAAAGTACCTAATCTAGGCAAGGCAATTAGGCCTAATTAGGTCTACAATTGCACTACAAGTGCTATTTCCTTCAAAAATTTTCCCAAACTAATAATTGGAACATGTGAGGGGATACATAAGGACCTTATATCCTAAATTAAAGGTCTATATGAATCCCCAATCAATAATTATGATGACTGTACTTAGTCGCTTGAAGGTGCACACATAGAGATGTATACCTAGGGCATCATGGCAATTCCATCTCCCTACAAGTCACCTCTCCTAACCTACATATTCTCAAAGTACATAAAAAAATTGAATTCCACCAAGGGGCATCAGATTACCATGGTGGAATCGAGTAGAATACTCAATATCAATTGAAACCCTAGTTTTAGTCCTACAATCTAGGCATTGAGACTAAAAACTTAATAAATCTCAAACTAGGATTGATCAATACATGAGATCAAAAGAAAATGAAAGAAGATTCACCAGGAAAAATTTTGGTCTCAGGATTTCATGCCCTTATATTTGTATGAATCCATACTATTCAACTGTACTTAAGATTTGTAGAGAAATGGTTGTATTTTTATTAATTCTTAATGCCAAATCACATCATTCTACCTTCCACCCACCTGGTAGGGATTATGAAGGCCTGCCCCAATAGTTAAAAACTAATTTTTAAACTATATAGTTATTGGGGGGTTGATTAAAAGTATTAGCAAAAGTTGTCAAAGTTTCATAGCAACTTTTACAACTTTTTAAGCATCTTTTCCATCCTAGGTGACCAAACTTGGTCCAGACCTAAATCTAATGATCCAACATGGATCTAAACATTTCCAACATCAAATCCTAAGAAAATAACCTATGCTAAGGTTTTGGACACCTATTTACCAATAGTTGACCAAGGGCTTATCAATGCCAATCTTGGAACTAGGTCTTACAAATAGGGTTCAATTGTAAACCTTTATTTCTAATATGTCCTATAGACTATTAGGACCACCTGATAAAAGGAAAGGTTCCAATAGGGGCCAAAAAATGGTACTCCCTAAGGACCCAAGCCTGCTCAACACATGCGGAAGCAATCCAATAATAAGAGAGAGAGAGAGAGAATGTAGAATCAACCATTTATTTCATCAAATAGAATGATACATGCCGGGCTATAAGGCCTTCCCAATTAGGGCTAGATATTAAAATTATTTACAAAAGTCCTCAAACATGTGAGGATCTTCCAACAACCTCCAATCTTACTATCTTCTATCTTCTACCAAAACTACCCCCTAAACTACAACCAAACAACTACATTTATACAAGAGTCTACCAAAATGAGTCGGCCTTCAAATCCACAATCAACAAAAGGAACATTTAGATCTAGGACCACATGCTTCCAAATGATGGATTCCAACATTAAATCTATGACCCATAATATATGCACAAGTCAAATCAATAGGAACTCAAAAGAAACCACTCGGTAAGCAAGGATGACCGAGCAATAGACAAGCATCGCTGAGTGCTAGTAAAATAACTGACCACCTAGGAGATAACTAACCACACTTGGTAACCAAAGGAAAATGACCAACTACTAACCAACTCAGTCAAAAGAGGAATCAAACAACACGAACAAACTCCAAAATGTTTTTTGTGACACAGGATTGCCAAGGACCAAGAATGCTCTTGCATCAAACACCTAGGGTTATTTTGGAATGATTCTCCAAATCAGCTGGTAGGTTTGGTCTGAGCTACATTGAACTCAGACTAATAAATCCAAGAACTATCTTCTATCAGTCTATTCTTCCACTTTACTAAATATTCCATGTACTATTTTCCTCTTGTACTCTTGCCAACTCTTTCCTTCAAAATCTATTCAATTTCTTCATTCTGCTTCTTAGGATACTCTATCGGTACTGTCACTTCTTCATTAGTTTCATGATACTCATACAAATCAACAATGTTGAAAATCAATGATATGTCCATGTCATCAGGTAACTCAATCTCATATGCATTTCCACTGTCAAATTTCTTCAAAATCTTGCAAGGTCCAAACTTTTTCATCTTTAGCTTCCCATATGTTCCAACAAGAAATCGACCTTTCTTCAAATGAACCATCACTTCATCACCAACATCAAAATTTTTATGTCTTCTTGATCTATCAGCTCTTTCTTTGTATTTTTTATTACTATCTTCCAGGTTTAGCTTCACATCTTCATGCAATGTCTTCATATACTCAACAAATTTTACTCCTTCAGCACTTCTCTTACTTTCATCAGCAATGTCTCTCAAATCAAATATTCCTCTTGGGTGTGTGCCATTCACAATATCAAATGGTGTCTTTCCAGTACTCCAATTCACTAAATTATTGTATGCAAACTTTCCTTGTACTAACACAGAATCCCAAATACTCAGTGTGTCTCCAACTAAACATCTCAAAAGATTTCCCAAACTTTTGTTCACAACTTCAATCTGTCCATCAGTTTGTTGGTGAAATGTAGAACTATATTTCAACTTAGTGCCAAATTTCTTCCAAAGGGTTTTCCAAAACTATCTGACAAATTTACTATCTCGGTTAGAGATAATACTTGTGGGGAATCCATGCAATCTGACAATTTCCTTAAAGAAAAGATCTACTACATGTACTGCATCTAATGTCTTTCTACATGGTATAAAATGTGCCATCTTAGAAAATATATCCATAACAACAAATATAGAATCATTACCTCTTACTGTCTTTGATAAGCCAAGAACAAAGTCCATACCGATGTCAATCCAAGGTTTCTCAGGTACAACAATCAGTACATACAATCCAATATTCTCATTTACTCCTATTGCAACTTGACAAATTCCAAAACTTTTCACAAATTTTGGAACATCTTTATACAACTATGGTCAATAGTACTTCTCCTTAAGCAAATTCCACATTTTATCAATGCCAAAATGTCTAGCCAAACCACTACTATGCTTCTCCTTTATCAAATTAGATCTCATTACTCCTCTTAGTATACACAACTAAATACCTTTAAACAACATACCTTCCTAAATAAAATATCCATCCCATTTAGTATCTTGTTGATCTTGAATAGGTGTTTTGCACTTTCTCCATAGCTTAGAAAAATCAGGGTCAAACTCATAAGAACCTCTCATCTCATCAAAACCAAGAACTTCAATTTTCATCTTGGTCATCAAAGATCTTCTTCTACTCAATGCATCAACAACTCAGTTAGTGACTCCACTCTTATTCTTTATCACAAATGTGTAACTCTGCAAATACTCAACCCATTTCATATGTCTCTGATTCAACTTATTCTGACTACCCAAATATTCTAAAGCCTTATGATTAGTATACAACACAAATTCACTTGATATCAGTCTCCATTTCTTCAGTGCTTGAATAATAGCATATAACTCTTGATCATACACATCGTATTTCCTTCTAGCATCATTCAAATTTTCACTAAAGAAAGAAATGGGTTTACCTTCTTGACTTAACACAACTCCAATTGCACTTCCACTTGCATCACATTCCACTTGAAATACCTTACAAAAATTAGGTAATGCCTAAATAGGTAATTCAACAACATTCTGCTTTAGCTTCTCAAAAATTTTATCAGCTCCATGAGTCCACTTGAATTCTCTTTTGTCTCCTCTCATAGTCTCATTCATAGCATTACAAATTGAACTAAAATTCCTTATGAACTTTTAGTAAAATCTTTCCAAACCATGAAATGATCTTACCTCACTAGCATTCATAGGTGTAGGCTAATTCAAAATAGCTTCACCCTTTTTAGGATCCATCTTCAAACCATCAACTAAAATAACAAATCCCAAATACACAATCTCCTCTTTCATGAATGAACACTTTTTCAAATTTATCAACAAATTATCTTCTTTCAATCTCTGCAAAACTTGTCTAACATACAACAAATGTTCTTCTTTGGTCTTATTGAATATCAGAATGTCATCAAGATATATAATCACAAACTTACCCAAGAATCTCTTCAAAACTTCATTCATCAGCTTCATAAAAGTACTCAGTGCATTAGTTAAACCAAAAGGCATAACCAACCACTCATACAAACCTTCTTTTGTCTTGAAAGTAGTCTTGCATTCATCACCTTCTCTGATTCTAATCAATGATACCCACTTTTTGAATCAATCTTTGTGAAATACTTTTCTCTAGTCAAACTGTCCATTATGTCATCCATTCTCGGTATAGGGAACCTATACTTCATTGTTATGTTATTGATTTATCTAGAATCAGTACAAATTCTCCATTCTCCATTATTTTTTGGTGCCAATATAGTAGGTACTACACAAGGACTCAAACTCTCTCTAATCAAACCTTTCTCCAACAACTCTTGAATCTGTCAGTTCAATTATTAATTCATAGTATGTGTCAACCGACGAGGTGCCTTATTTGGTAAACTAGCTCCATGGATTAAATTCATACAATGATCAATGCTTCTTTTAGGTGGAAAACCATTAGGTACATTATTAGAAATGATATCACTATACTCAGTGAGCAACTTATCAATCTCCTCAGGGACATTATCCTCTATTTTCTTACTCAATTTTTTAGGGATCACAACAAAACATACATCATTATTCTTAAAAGAGTTAACAAACTTTCTTCCCTCCATCAAACAAACTTTCATAGATGTGCAAACATTACTAATAGGTTCTTCCATCAAATGTAACAAGATTTGTTTCTTTCCGTCAGCCACTATAGTATATTTATGCGATCTCCCATCATAGATAGCATGTCTATCATATTGCCAAGGTCTACCTAGGAAAATATGATAACAATCCATAGGCATGATATCACATAACACCTTATCATAGTACTTTCCAATCTTCAAATTCACATAACATTGTTCACTTACCAGGAGTGTATGCTCATCTTTGATCCATGAAATCTGATAGGGCTTCAGATGTACCAACCTTTCCAATTGCAATTTTGTGACCATCTCCTCAGATGCCATATTCTCTGAGCTACTACTTTCAATGATTACCATCCAAACTTTTTCAGAAACTCTACATTTGGTCTGGAACAAAATTTTCCTTACTGGATCTTCCTTTTTGCTTTCATTCCACAGTGCTCTCCTTACCATCAAGTTATTTTCTTTCTTAGTTCATTCAGTGACTCTTCTTGAACCAAAGAATTTCTACTACTACCAACCTTCTTACTTGCATGTGTACATTCAAAAGATCTATGTCCTTCTTCTCCATAATTGTAACAAGTTCCTTGGAAACAACCTCTTCTATAACCACATTGGTAGTTACTGCCTCTACCTCTAGATGAACTTTCACCTTTCCACTCGGTCTTTCCTTTGTCCATATTTGTCTTTTATAGTTTAGATATACCATTTTAACCATTATATCTACCTCTTCCTCTAGGGAATCTACCACCTGGACCTCTTTGTCCTTTCTCATGTCTCTTGTTCAATTTCTCCTTGGCCTTTAATGAAAATTGTTAAGCCTCTTCAATGTTCTCCAACTTTACCATACTAATTTCCTCTTAGATGGAAACTCTCAAACCATTCCGGTATCTATTAGGAATGAATGCTAGATGTTGGTAGTCATTCTATAGTAGTTTTTGTTGCATTCATGACTATGATTGTCATTGATGTCAACACAATGATCTTCAGATAGTAGCAAAGAAGCAGATAGTGTTTTGATTAGTGCATGTGGGATATTGTAGTTGGAGCTATATGATGTTGAGGTTATAATCTTTGATATGTTATATTTCTATGGTTAAGAGTGTAGACAATAATTCATTGATTCATGAAAGTTATCATCATTTTGGTAAAAGTAGTATTCAGGAAGTGTTCCTGAGTAGCGGTTTGGGGAAATCGGATGATATCTCCTAATCAGGATGGAATCTAGTTTTGTGCAGTTAAAGGGAAGTTTGAGACACATTTATGGTGATGTTTTTCACACCACAAACTTTGAGGTCACATGAGTGAAGAGTTATTGCATTTGGAAGCTGACAGTTTTGTGTAATTTTGATGTAGCGTATGGAAACTTTTATTTTGTAATTGTGTCCCGAATCATTTGTAATTATTTGAGTGTGGTATAAAGGAAGGAATGTTTTTCCTTATTTAATATAAGTTTTAATATGAAAGAAGTGTGAGCATGGTTTTGTTGCATGCGAATGTAAGCATGAAGTGAAGAAAAAAACCTAAGAGGTTGTGAAAGTGAAATTGTGAAGGAAGACATGCAAAGTACAGAGATCTAGAATTGATATCTGATGTAGCAATGAGTGTGGTTTGGCATAGTAAGGATGTAACATATTTCATATTATTCTACTGAATAATATCAAGGTTATTTGGACAGTGTGTTCAGTGATCTTACCTTAAAGCTATTTGGGCAGTGGGTCCTTCTGTCTTCCATAACTCTTAACAAGGTTAGAATCTTTTAACAGGGATTCAAAATCTCCTAACAAGGATTTATATGTACTAAATGTATTTCATAAGACTCCTAACATAGTCCATCCTCTCACAAGGAATATTCATATTAGTGCATCTTTTGTGGGCATCATTCCCACCGGGGTTTACTCTTTGATCAAGACGTTCCCTCGTTAACATATCTTGTGTTATTGTGTCATTGTGTATGAATATCTTTGTATGGTTAGTAAATGCATTGCTTACATGTTTAAATGTTGTTGAAGATGTTAAAAGTTATAATTATCTGGTAACTAATTCATCCCCCTCCCCCTCTCAGTTATCTTGGTGGACTTTACTTTCTAACAATTGGTATCAAAGTGGCAGGTCCTTGAAAGGAAAGTTTAATAGCTTAAGGAGATCCATGGTGAATTTTAGGAAAGAAAGCCCTAATTTTGATGGAGTAAATTTTGACAGCTGGAAGGAGAAGATGAAGACACATCTATTGTGTTTAGGACCAGGCTATTGGTTGATTACAAAGAATGAAAGAACTATAATTGAAGAAGACAGTCTTAAAACAAGTTCTAAAGATGAGGTAGATCTATTCATGTGTAACATACTTGCAAGAGAAGCACTCTTGACAGCACTTCTGGAGAATGAATACAGTTAGGTAAAATGTTTTAAGAAATCTAATGAAATTTGGAAAGCTTTACACTCTACTTTTGAAGGTGATGAACATGAAAAAAGAGCTAGATTACATAGCTAGATATGTTCATTTGAAGAAATAGAATGATGGAAGATGAATCTGTTAGAAGCTATATTGGTAGAATGTTAGAAATTGTTGCAGGGATAAAATCTTGTGAAGGATCAAAGAGAATGAAGTGATATGGAAAATTCTGAGGACATTGACACCTATATTTAAGTAGACAACACAAATGATTGAATAGGTTATACCTTGTACAACAAAATTTACAAGAGAGACTCTTCTTGGAAGATTGGAAGCAGTAGAGATGAACTTGAGGTTATCAGGAGACATACCTAGAATGGAGATAGCATTTAGTGCTCTTAGTATTTGTCCTACTTTGTCAAGAAGTACTAGTGTGAGTGGAGATTATGCTAGTAGCAGTAGATCTAGAAATGAAGAAGATAACAAGATTGAAGAAGGTATTGCCTTTCTTGTGAAAAGACAACCAGATGATAAGAAAATCTTTAAATGTTGGACTTGTCAAGAATATGGTCATTTTTCATCTAAATTTCCTAAGAGAGTTAAGAAGTAAAAAAATAATTTCAAGCCTAGAAGATCTAAGGAATGTTATTATGCTAATGATGAATATCTTGAAGCTAGTATAGAAAGAACTTTGAGTGAAAGTGATACTGAGAATAATGATGAAATGGGATTTGTAGCGATTAAAGAAAAAAATTCTAAATCTGATTTTAAAGAAGAAAAATAATTAGTTTTGCAAGTTGAAAAGAAAGCTAATTGGATTATAGATAGTGGTTGTTCACATCATATGAGTGGAGATATGAAGAAGTTCATAAAGTTTAACAATTATGATGGAGGAGTTGTTAGAGTTGGTAACAATGCACCTTGTTTGATTAAAGGTATAGGATCTATTACTCTTGATGGAAAGACTAATACTGATGATGTTTACTTTGTTGATGGATTGAAACATAATCTTTTAAGTGTTGGATAGTTAATGGATAAGGGATATCAAGTTTGGTTTACTGAGAAAACTTGTGATTTAATTCTTCAAGGTGGCCCATCTAGAGGAGTGTACCCTAGATCACTATAAAAGGAGGCCTTCCTCTCTCATTTTCACATCCACACTCAAGAAATCAAGCATCTAGAGCTCTCAAGCATTCAAGCAAGTCTTCAAGTATTCAAGTGTTCAAGCATTCATCCATCAAGGAGTTCCATTGTTAGCTATTGAAGGATTCAATCTCCTTGGAGCCCCCTTGAAGATCCATCCTTCTCCATCCATTCAAGCCTTCTCATATGCAAAGATCAAATCAAGATTGGTGTTGAAGATAAAAATACCATTGATTGGAGACATCCTACATCCATTGAAGCATTCCTACTTATGGATTTGAGGATTCGAATCCTCTACAAGGACATCAACATAAGAAAGGTGATTTGTTTCAATTACTTTGTTTATGCACAATATATTTCAATTCAATTTCAAGGTTAATTCCTAAATTGGGGTTTGACCAAGGCAAACCCCCCATACAATCAAAAACCCCCATTTTCTTGTAGGTACAGGTGTGGAATCTCAAGTCTGAGAGTGAATTTAGATGCCCTTTTTGATAATCTTTCAAGATTTGTGAACAGAATCAGACTTCAAATAAATAATGTGGTGTCAAAGTCGACCTGTGTGAATTTGGAGAAAAGATTTTTGGGTTTTGTCCACCTTGACATTTTCAGTCCAGATCAAGTGACAAAATCTTTAGAAAGTTCATACAGAAGCTAGAATTCAGCATTTTCCAGATCTACCCTAATTCAAGGTTAGTTTTTTTGCACTTCAATTATTTCAAATTTCAAGCTTAATCCAACTATAGGGAAGTATAGGGTTTTTATCTCTCTTTAATATTCTTCATAGATTGATTCAATTGTGTATTAACCTCTTGGTTGATCAAATTGGATCTCTCCTTTGGGAATTTGGATTTAGGAGTGAATCTTACATTTTCCCCACACACATACACAAATAGAGGTGATTCCAAATTACATCTATTCATTTTGGTGAACTCGACATGCTTACTCTCTTTCTTTTTGGTGTTAGATTTTGTTTTATCTAGTTAGTATTAGATTTGTCCTTTGTGATTGATCTTGTATGCTAATTAGATTTCATATTCATGCTTTATGTGTTCTTAATTTAGTTCATTTGCATTATATTGGTTTATGAGCTTTACTACCACTAGTCCTACTTATAACATTCCAGTTAGAAGAAGTCGTAGACTCATGGGTGCCTTTGAGCCTAAATTTTCTCCTTTCCTTAGGATCCCCAATGATAACTTGATTCTTCATGATTCTAATCCTAGTATGGAGTAGAACTCTTCTCACTCATCTCATGATGAGGATGATGCTTTAAGGGTTCCTCCTAAACAAGTCCCAAAACTTTCCACTGAACTTGATAAAATGGGTAATTGGCTTCTTCAAGAAAACCATAATCAAGATTCTATTCAAGCTATAGAGGCTCTTAAGAAAGTTCTCCATGATACTAATCAAGGTGTTAATCTCTTGCATGGTATTACTCATCTTGTGCATTTCAATGTTAAACCTTTAACTCAAGAGGCTCACGATTTAGGTTTCACCGCTCCTAGTCCTTTACCTAGTATTCCTATTTATACTCCTCCTTTGGTGACTATGACAGTTCCCTCTATTCCTATGAGTGTTCCTCCTATGTCCCTTCCTACATCACAACCTTCATATCATAGTGTTCCTTTCACTTATTCCACTCTTCTTCCAACCATAGTTCCTAGTGTTCCTCTAGTTGTGTCTTCTATTCCTACAACTTCTTACACTTTACCTAGAGTGTCTAATGTTGCTACTCCTCCTATTTCCTCCAATGATTCCACCATCATCATTTTGGCTCAAACTGTATCATCCTTACAACAAAAAATTTCTTCCTTAACTCAAAACAAGTTTAGTATTCCTACATGTGACATAGGAAGTCCTTTGTCTAGGGATATTATCCGAACTCCTGTTCCTCAGCAAGTCAATATGCCTTGTCTTCAGAATTATAATGGAAAAGGAGATCCTATTCATCATGTTAAAACATTCCAAATCCTTTGTAGTGATTATGCTCATGACCATAGGATTTTAGCCAAACTGTTTGCTCGAACCTTTCGTGACAAGGCCTTACAATGGTATTGTTCCTTGCCTCCTTATTCAATTGATTGTTTTCCACAGCTTGCTAATGCCTTTATTCAGCAATTTCAAAACAATATTGGCTTGCAAGTGTCTTTGACTGATTTAATGCATTGTAAAAAAAGTACTAAAGAAAATTTAACTAAATTTATTGGTAGATTTAAGCATTTGCATGCTTAGATTTCTTATCCTATTCTTGATATTGATATTCAACGTATGTTTATTTCAAATTTGCAAAAGGATATTAGAGATAAGATTCTGCTTACTGAATTTACCTCTTTTTAACAACTTTGTGTAGTGCTTCATCATTATCAATTACAAGTGAGTTAGTTTGAGAGCAACACTCCAATGGCTCATGTTCCCATTGATAAGAGTGATGCTGCTCCTAATCCAAATAAGTTTAAAAAATTCAATAATTATGTGAAGATAAACAAACAAGAAAATGCAGTTGCTAATCAGGTTGTTGTTACATCTAATAATGCCACTTCTACATCCACTGCTTTTTGATTAAATCATACATTTACTTCTCTTTCTAAAACTTTACATGCTATTATGAATAGGTTGTTAGCTGCTAATATGATTACTTTACCTCCTATTCGACCTCTTTTACCTACTATGATTGCATCTAAATCTTTTGATCAAAATTCTTTTTTTCAATATCATCATCAGAATGGTCATGATATTGAGAGATTTTATTCTTTAAAACATAAGTTTCAAGATCTCATTGATGCTAAAGCTTTATCTATTGATAATCTGTATAGTAGTGGGAATCAACCTGTCTCTCCTCCTAATCAGAACCTTCAAATCTATACGAATCCCTTACCTACGCATGATACTAATACTATTGCTCAACCATCTGCTCAGGAACTTGTGTATGATTCCAAGATGGATGATCTTAATCATGTCATTAATCAAGTGGATCATGTTGCTAAGCCTATATCTCCACCTCAACCTTCACCTCAAGTTCAATCTCAACATCTAGTTAAACCTAAACCTAAAGTGAAACCTCAACCTAAACCTTGACAAAAATTTAAGGATAAAAGACCTCAGGAAATTTTGATTACCTTTGATGACTTTGAGATTATTAAGGCTCCTAATGGTCCCCTTTACATTACTACTAGGGTTGCTCAGATACCTACTCATGGTTGTCTTGTTGATCCTACCTCCTTAGTCAATGTTATCACTGAAGAAAATCTTTTTATGAAAAGCTTACAATGTGATTTCTATGATACATCAGATGTGTGGATTCAAACTTGTAATGGTTTTCTTTATCCCTCATTTGGTTCTATTACTTTACCGGTTGAACTTTTTGGAAAAATTGTGAACACTACCTTTGTTGTGGTTCCTACTTCTAATCAATTTCAAGTTAAGCTAGGTTTGCCTTGGTTAACTTCCATGCATTTTTTTTCTTCACCTATACATAAGTGTCTTAAGTTCATTCATGATGGTGAAGTGAAGATGATCAATCATAGTCTATATCGACCTTCTAGGCCTAGAGATTGTGTTGCTCTGGATTTCTTTTGGCCTTCCTTACCTAATTCATGTCCTCCTCACCCTAATAATCTTTTTCAATCATATCAAGCCTACAAGCATCATAAGATTCTTGAATTAAGCATACCTCCTATGGATCTTCATCGTGGTCTTTTACCTACACCTTCGATACCTCCTTCAACTATGGCTTCTAGTTCTATTAATCAAGTTCCTCCTACCAAACCTATCAAAGATCCTATGATTGCTCCTCCTATGGTTGATAATCCTATTGATCTTCCTAAAGAACCTGTGACAGATCCTGTGATTGTTCCTCCTAGTTCTCATCCTATTTCAAATAAATCAAAATGTAATCGATCTGCTAATGAACGTCGTAAAACGCATCATGCTCATGCTAAAGCTCAAAGATCTCTACTTTCTAGGGATACACCTATGCATAATGTTGTTATTAATAATGATGTTCACATGCATGATTATGATGATTCTATTCATATCTTAGATCCTATTTTGATTAATTTGGATGATGAAGATACTCTTGATGACAATGATAATGTTAATGATGAATATGAGACTATTGACATTGACATTGATTTGCCGAATATGCTTTCATCTCAATTAAATCTTATGCCTAGTGTCGAGCATAGTGATTCTCAAGAGGATCCTTGTTTGGAACTGGCTATCATTCCTACTATGTTGGATATAGTCCCTCTTGTGAGTTACCCACCTACCCTAAATGATATACAATGAGATGGGGAAAGTAGGTGGCACACTTGATCGGCTTGTCCTTCATGGTAGCTGTGTTGTGTGTTTTCTTTCTATACTGTACTTATCCCATAATGTGTTTGCTAAATGTTGTTAGATTCTTTTATACGATCCTTGTTACTCAGTTGGTACAAGGTGATGAAGGAATCAAAACTGTTGTTCAAATTCCTCTATATGTATCTCTATTTTTCTATGTGTTGTTCGATTTTATGTTGTAAATGTGCTATTGTTCGTACATGTTTCCTTGTATAATCTTCTTGGATTTGAGATATGGTAGTACTAATTATTTTTGGTCTCCATGTCATGGTCTGAAAAGATTCTCCTTTGTATATCTTACGTAATCTTTCCTCCTTTGTGATTTTAGTTCTACTTTCTTTGGGGAATGATGTCAATTCATTTGCAATAATATCATATATATATATTATCTTATGATCATACTAACCCCATGGTAGGTAGATCCCTTCTGTATTCTCTATATGTTTCTATGATATTTCCCTTGATTTGTTTTCATCTAGGGGCATCTCGATGTGGAAACATAATCAGTGGAGTTGTTTATGTTTTCATTAAATCCATTTCTCCTGTTAAGTGTCAACAATGACTTTAATGTGGGGGCATACACTCTGCTCACTTTTTACACACACACACTTATGAAAAATTCAAAACATGCTAAATCTTCTAAAGGTAATGCACATAAGTTGCTAAATCTTGAGGAAGACAAACACTTTAAATTTACTTTTCAACCCTTTTCTTTTTGGATTAAGAACTAATCCTTAAAGTATGGATTTATATTAGGATCTCTTGATCCCTCCAGTTTCAAATACACATATATTGTGATCCTTTAAGGTCGAAAATGTCCTTAAGACTAGATCTCTTTTGTTTTTTATTTTTGGTTTTATTCTTATGGAATAGAATATTCCTAAGGATAAATCCTTGATGGGTTGACTAGTGAGTAGCCACATTTACTAGGTAGTTCAATTCCATCTTTCTAGTTGCACCTTTTTCCTATGCGGTTCACAATGGGACATAAGTTCTCATTGGGTGAGGTAATCACACCTTTTTTCCTTTTTATCTTTAGAGATGCCTCTCTTATTTGTGATCTAGGAGTTGATGAAGACTTGAGTCCTTGGGGGCTTGGGATTTCTCTTTCTCCCTTAGATTACGATAATATTATCTTGTTATTTTGATCTCCTTTACCAAGAGTTTGCATCAAGTCCATACTCTTGCTAAAGTGGGGGCTTAATGTATCATCTTAAAATGGAAGCACTTCCATGTGAAGAGCATTTAGCCCTCAGAGTAAGTGGTTTGAGGTCATGTTAACCACCTTGATTGGGTCTTTGCATGTATTTATCTTTCTCCCCGCTTTCCACTTCTTCTCTACACTTGATTTCTTCATTCTAGGTGAAATTAGGGTTAAGGTCTTAAGGACTTTCCTAATTTTCTCTCTTCCATGGCTCCATTTTCTAGGTAGAATTAAAAAATGAGACCTCCTAGTCCTTCATCACATCATTTCAAGGATTTTCTGTCTATTCCTGACACTAGGTCCTATTCAGATATCAAATCTTGCATTTTTGGCATCTCCTGGAACCTCTTCTGTAAATCTTGACAAAGTTAGGGTTTGAGGTCAATGTCGACCTCAACCCTAACTAGGTCAGGGTCAACCTCAACCTTGACCTCTTCCCACTAGGATTTAAAAATCTCATTTCCAACTTATTTGGTTTTTGGGAAAGTTATTTCTCCCCTTCCAGGTCAGCTATTTCAGTCTCCGAAATGGTAAATCCTTTAATGGTATTTAATCAATGTATATTTTCTAAAGGTCAAGACCTAATTGGGATTTAATTCTTCAAGGTGGCCCATCTAGAGGAGTGTACCCTAGATAAATATAAAAGGAGGCCTTCCTCTCTCATTTTCACATCCACACTCAAGCAATCAAGCATCTGGAGCTCTCAAGTGTTCAAGAAAGTCTTCAAGTATTCAACTGTTCAAGCATTCATCCATCAAGGAGCTCCATTGTTAGCTATTGAAGAATTCAATCTCCTTGGAGCCCCCTTGAAGATCCATCCTTCTCCATCCATTCAAGCCTTCCCATATGTAAAGATCAAATCAAGATTGGTGTTGAAGATAAAAATACCATTGATTGGAGACATCCTACATCCATTAAAGCATTCCTACTTGTGGATTTGAGGATTTGAATCCTCTACAAGGACATCAACATAAGCAAGGTGATTTGTTTCAATTACTTTGTTTATGCACAATATATTTCAATTCAATTTCAAGCTTAATTCCTAAATTGGGGTTTGACCAAGGTAAACCCCCCATACAACCAAAAACCCCCATTTCCTTGCAGGTACAGGTGTGGAATCTCAGATCTGAGAGTGAATTTGGATATGCTTTTAAGCAATCTTTCAGGATCTATGAATAGAATCATAATCAGACTTCAATAAATAATGTGGTCTTTGTCCTTTTAAAAGGTCAAAGTCAACCTATGTGAATTTGGAGAAAATATTTTTTCATTTTGTCCGCCTTGACATTTCCAGTCAAGAATAGGTGACGAATTCTTTAGAAAGTTCATACAGAAGCCAGAATTCAGCATTTTCCAGATCTGCCCTAATTCAAGGTTATTTTTTTGCACTTCAATTATTTTAGATTTCAAACTTAATCCAACTATAGGGAAGTAAATGGTTTTTCTCTCCTTTTCATATTCTTCATATATTGATTCAATTGTGTATTAACCTCTTGGTTGATCAAATTGGATCTCTCCTTTGGGAATTTGGATTTAGGAGTGAATCTTACATTTTCCCAACACACATACACAACTAGAGGTGATTCCAAATTACATCTATTTAGGAGTTATGACTAGAAATAAGGTACATTTATGTTTGATTTCTCAAATTGAACCTAAATCTACTAATGAAGCTTGTGAAGATGAACATTGGATCAATTCTATGAAAGAAGAACTAGATCAAATTGAAAAGAACAAGACATGGGAATTGGTTCCTAGACCTAAAGACAAGAATGTGATTGGAAGTAAATGGGTATTCAGAAACAAGATGAATGAACAAGGAGATGTAGTAAGAAAAAAAGAAAGATTAGTATGTAAAGGATACTCACAGCAAGAAGGAATTGACTATGAAGAAACCTTTGCACCAGTAGTAAGACTTGAAGTAGTAAGAATTTTTTTGGCTTATGCAGCTTTTAAGAAATTCAAAGTGTATCAGATGGATGTGAAGTCTACATTTCTAAATGGTGAATTGGAAAAGGAAGTCTACATTGAGCAGGCTGAAGGTTTTCCTTTCACTCAAGAAGGAGATATGGTATGTAAACTAAAGAAAGCATTATATGGACTAAAGCAAGCACCTAGAACTTGGTATGCTAGATTGGATAAATATTTGTTGAAATTGGGATTTACTAAAGGAACTAAAGATAGTAATTTGTACACAAAATAAATTGAAAATGGATTGTTAGTTATAGTTATTTTTGTTGAGGACATTATCTTTGGAGGAGAAGATGAAGCCAGTGACAAATTTGTTGATGAAATGAAGATAGAATTTGAAATGAGCATTATTGGTGAGATGAAATACTTTTTGGGATTACAAATAACACAGAACAATGATGGTATCTTTGTTAGCTAGACAAAGTACTGGAATGATTTGCTGAAAAGATTTGGAATGGAGAATTGTAAACTAGTTGGAACACCTATGGTTACAGGACATAAACTATCTAGCAAAGATGAAACACCAATAGTTGAGTAGAAGAAATATACATCCACAATTGGAGGATTGCAGTACTTAACACACACTAGACCATATATACAACATTCAGTTGGAATGGTAGCAAGATTTCAAGCTGAACCTAGAGAATCACATTATGTAGCAGTAAAGAGAATATTGAGATATTTAAGAGGCAGAATGGACTATGGATTGTGGTATGAAAAATTTGATGATTTCACCCTATGTGCATATATAGATGCTGATTGGGGAGGTAGTGTTGATGATAAGAAAAGCACCAATGGTGGAGCCTTTTTTCTTGGAGGAAGATTGGTTTCATGGTTGAGCAAGAAGTAGAATTGTATTTCATAGAGTATAGTAGAAGAAAAATATGTAGCAGTAGCAAACAATTGTAACCAGATAATTTGGATGAAGTAGATGCTGAAGGATGTTGGAATTAAATTTGTTGAACTTGTTGTCATACATTGTGACAACACCAGCATTGTCAGTATGTCTAAGAATACTATATTACATTCTAAAACTAAGCATATAGAGATCAAGTATCATGTTGTAATAGAGAAAGTAGCTGAGAAAGAAGTCAGAGTGGAGTACATAAGCAAAAAGGAATAGATAGCAGACATATTTAAAAAGCCTTTTCCTAAGGATATATTTGAGTATCTGAGAGGTATGCTTGGGGTTATTCCCTAACCTAATTTTGAGTAATGATTTAGTTGATTTTCTCCATCTAGTTCTATATGAGCCCTATCTTTTTCTAGATTGGATGTTTATACTTCCTCTATGGGGGAGTATGTGTATCTAAGCTAAGTCATGAGGACTCTTGTGAATGTATTTTCTGAAATAGTGTCTTTGGACATTGAGTTGTTGTTGACATAGTGATGAAATTTCTATCATTACTGTCAATGGGGGAGAAGTATACATGAAAAAAAATATAGAACATCTGTTGGAGAGAACTTAATAGGATAATGAAGCAAGATTTGATTGATGAAGAAGATTTGAAGAACTTTCAGAGTATCAGTGCAACCATGCAATAGTATTGGATTTTTGGAACATTGGATGTTTCTCATCTATGTTTCCATCAATTCCAATGGGGAGATTGTTAGGAATGAATGATGGATGTTGGCAATCATTCTATAGCAATTTTTGTTGCATTCATGACTATGATTGTCATTGATGTCAACATAGTGATCTTTTGGAGACGAGCAGAGAAGCAAACAATGTTTTGATTAGCGCACATGGGATATTGCAGTTGGAGCTATGTGATGTTGAGGTTATACTCTTTGATATGTTATATGTCTATGGTTAAGAGTGTAGATAGTAATTCATTGATTCATGAAAGTTATGAGCATTGTGGTAAAAGCAGTATTCAACCAGTGTTCCTGAGTAGTAGTTTGTGGAAATCGGATGATATCTCCTAATCGGGATGGAATCTAGTTTTCCATAGTTAAAGGGAAGTTTGAGACACATTGATGGTGATGTGGTTCATAGGACAAACTTAAAGGTCACATGACTGAAGAGTTTTTGCATTTGTAAGCTGACAGTTTTGTGTAATTTTGATGTAGCGTATGGAAACTTTTATTTTGTAATTGTGTGCTGACTCATTTGTAATTATTTGAGTGTGGTATAAAGGAAGGAATGTTTTTCCTTATTGAATATGAGTTGTAATATGAAAGAAGTGTGAGCATGGTTTGGTTGGATGCGAATGTAAGCATGAAGTGAAGAAAAGAGCCTAAGAGGTTGTGAAAGTGAAATTGTGAAGGAAGACATGCAAAGTATAGAGATCTAGAATTGAGATCTGATGTAGCAGTGAGTGCGGTTTGGCATAGCAAGGAGGTAACATATTTCATATTATTCTACTGAATAATATCAAGGTTATTTGGACAATGTGTTTAATGATCTTACCCTGAAGTTGTTTGGGCAGTGGCCCCTTCTCTCTTCCATAACTCTTAACAGGGTTAGAATCTTTTAACAGGGATTCAAAATCTCCTAACAGGGATTTATATGTTAGAAAGTAAAGATCCCCAAGATAACTGAGAGGGGGGAGGGGGGCATGAATTAGTTATCTTATAATTAAACCATTTATCAACTTCAATAGCTTTAAACCATATAATCAATGCAGTAACCAACCATAGAAAGATAATCATACACAATGACACAATAACACAAGATATGTTAACTAGGGAACCTCTTGATCAAAGAGTAAACCCCGGTGGGAATGATGCCCACAAAATGATGTCCTAAAATGAAAGTTCCTTGTGAAAGGATGGACCCTATTAAGAGTCTTATGAAATACATTTAGTACATATGAATCTCTGTTAGGAGATTTTGAATCCCTATTAAAAGATTTTAACCTTGTTAGGAGTTATGGAAGAAAGAAGGACCCACTGCCCAAACAGCTTCAAGGCAAGATCTCTGAACTCACTGTCCAATAGATCTTAGGATTATTCAATATAATAATATGAAATATTTTACCTCCTTCACACTATGCCAAAACCACACTCTCTTCTATACAAAATCACAAATCTAGATCTCTGTACTTCACAAGTCTTGCTTCATCATTGAATTAGCTCTTTTCTTCACTTCATGCATACATTCGCATCACAACTTTCACAATTTCACATCACAAATATTACCAATCCCATCACAACAAAGAAACCATTCCTTCCTTTATACCAAACTCAAATAATTACAAATGAGTCGGCATGCAAATACAAAATAATAATTTCAACATGCTACATCAAAATTACATAAAAACTGTCAGCTTCTAGATACAATAACTTTCCAATCATGTGACCTCAAATTTTTTCCTATGAACCATGTCACCACCAATGAGTCTCAAACTTCCCTTTAATTGTACAGAATCAGCTTCCATCCTGGTTAGGAGATATCCTCCAACTACCAAAAACCACTACTCTGGAACACTGCCAGAATACTGCTTCCACCAAAATGCTTATAACTTTCATGAATAAATGAATTTATTTTTGCACTCTTAACCATAGGTTAATAACACACCAAAGAACATACCATCAACTATGCATAACTCAATTTTCAATATAACATGTGTGCAAAACAAAACTGTGTCTGCTTCTCTACTAAACTCCAGAATATCACTATGTTGACATCAATGACAATCATAGTCATGAATGCAACAACCACTGCTATAGAATGACTAGAAAAGGATTCAAAATTCATTCCTAACAATCTCCCTCATTGGCATTGATGGCAACATAGATGAAAAACATCCAATGGTCCAAAAATCCAATCACTATTGTTCAACTGCTCTGCTACTCTTCATCAATCAAATCTTGCTTCGTTATCCTATTCAATATCTTCAATAAATGTAGTTCCTCAATGTTTTTCATGATTCTCTCTCCCATTGACATCAATGACAAAAATTTCATCACTATGTCAAACAGTAGCTCAATGTCAAATGACACTGTTCAGAAAATACATTCGCAAGAGTCCTCATGACTCAACTCAGATACACATACTCCCCCAGAGAGGAAGTACCAACATCCAATCTAGAAAATAGATAGGGCCATATTCCACTGGATGGATGCAACCATCTGCATCTTTACTCAAGAGTAGGTTTGGGCATAATCCCAAGCATACCTCTTAGATACTCAAATGTATCCTTAGGAAAAGGCTTAGTAAATATATCTACTATCTGCTCCTTTGTCCTTATGTACTCTAGTCTAACTTCTTTCTTAGCTACTTTCTCTCTTACAACATGATACTTGATCTCTATATGCTTAGTTTTAGAATGTAATACAGGATTCTTAGACATGCTAATTGTACTTGTATTGTCACAATGTATAACAATAGGCTCATCAAACTTGATTCCAATGTCCATCAACATCTGCTTCATCCAAATTATCTGATTACAATTGTTTGCTTCTGCTACATATTTTTCTTCTATTGTACTCTATGAGATACAATTCTACTTTTTTCTCAACCAAGAAACTAATCTTCCTCCAAGAAAAAAGGCTCCAACACTGGTGATTTTCTTATCATCAATGCTACCTCCCCAATCAACATTAGTATATGCACATAGGGTAAAATCATCAAAAGTTTCATACCACAATCCATAGTCCATTATGGCTTTAAGATATCTCAATATCCTCTTTACTACTGCATAGTGTGACTCTCTAGGTTTAGCTTGAAATCTTGCTACCATTCCAACTAAATGTTGTATATCTGGTCTAGTGTGTGTTGAGTACTACAATCCACCAATCATGGATCTGTATTTCTTTTTCTCAACTACTGGTGTTTCATCTTTACTAGATAGTTTATGTCCTATAACCATAGGTGTTCCAACTGGTTTACAATTCTCCATACCAAATCTTTTCAACAAATCATTCAAGTACTTTGTCTGATTTACAAAGATACCATCTTTATTTTGTGTTATCTATAATCCCAAAAAGTATTTTATTTCTCTAATCATACTCATTTCAAATTATGTCTTCATTTCATCAGCAAATTTGTCATTAGCTTCATCTTCTCCTCCAAAAATAATGTCATCAACAAAAATAACCAAAACTAACAATCCATTCTCAATTTTATTCTTCATGACATTAAACTTATCAAATGCTTCAGATTTTTCTTTCAAAAATGCAATCCACATCATTCTTGTAAAATCATCAACAAGAATCATAAAATACCTTTCTCCATAGAATCATCTAGTCCTAGTAGGACTGCTCAAGTATGTATGAACAATCTCCAACTTTTCTGTAGATGTGAACTTCTTGTAGGAAATTAACTCCTTTTCTGCTTAGCCATCACACATTCCTTGCAAATCATGTTAGTAGGCTTCATAATCTTAGGTAAATCTCTTACTGCAAGTGTAGAACTAACTTTCACAATATTATCAAAGTTTATATGACAAAACCTTCTATTCCATAACCAACTATCATCAATCTTAGTCATCAAACATGTGATCTTAGTAGGGTTCAACTAAAATACATTACCTCTGGTTCTAGATCCAATTCCAATTAGATTTCTATCTTTATCCTTTATCACACAAGTTTTCTCAGTAAACCAAACTTGATATCTTTTATCCACTAACTGTCCAACACTCAAAAGATTATGTTTCAATCCATCAACAAAGTAAACATCATCAGTATTAGTCTTTCCATCAAGATTAATAGATCCTATACCTTTAATCAAACAAGGTGCATTGTTACCAACTCTAACAACTCCTCCATCATAATTGTTAAACTTTATGAACTCTCCTTTATCACCAGTCATACGATGTGAACAACCACTATCTATAATCCAATTAGCTTTCTTTTCAACTTGGGAAACTAAGGCTTTCTCTTCTTTAATATCAGATTCAGAATTTTCTTCCTTAATTGCTACAAATCCTATGTCATCAAAGTTATCATTATCACTGTCACTCAAATGTCTTTCAATTCCTACTTCAATTTCTTCATCATTTGCATAATAACATTCTTTAGATCTTCTAGGCTTAAAATTTTTTCTAAACTTCTTAACTCTCTGAGGACACTTAGATGCAAAATGACCATATTCTTGACATGTCCAACATTTAAAGATTTTCTTACCATCTGGTTCTCTTTTCACAAGCAAGGCAATACTTTCTTCAATCTTCTTATCATCATCAGATTTGGATGTGCTACTGCTAACATAATCTCCATTCACACTTGTACTTCTAGACAAAGTAGGTCTAATGCTAAGAGCATTGAATGTTGTCTCCACTCTAGGTAGTTCTCCTGATAATCTCAAATTCATCTTTGCTGCTTCCAATCTTCCAAGAAGAGTCTCTCTTGAAAAGTTTGGTGTACAAGGTATCACTTGTTCAATCATTTTTGTAGTCTGCCTAAATACCAGTGTCAATGTTCTCAAAATCTTCCATATTACTTCATTCTCTATCTTTTCACCTCCACATGACTTTATTCCTGCAACAATTTCTGTCATTCTACCAATATAGCTTCTAACAGATTCATCTTCCATCATTCTTATGTCTTCAAATGCACAAATCCAATTATGTAACCTAGCTTTGTTTTCATGTTCATCACCTTCAAAAGTAGAATGTAAAGCTTTCCAAATATCATGAGATCTAGTTAAACCTTTTACTTGACTGTATTCATTCTCTGGAAGTGCTGATAAAAGTGCTTCTCTTGCAAGTATGTTACACATGAATAGATCTACCTCATCTTTAGTACTTGTTTCAAGATTGTCTTCTTTAATTATAGTCCTTTCATTCTTTATAATCAATCAATAACCTAGTCCTAAACATAAGAGATGTGTCTTCATCTTTTCTTTCTAGATGTCAAAATTTACTCCATCAAACTTAGGGCTTTCTTTCCTAAAATTCACCATAGATCTCCTTAAGTTGTTAAACTTCTCTTTCAAGGACTTGCCGCTCTGATACCAATTGTTAGAAAGTAAAGATCCCCAAGATAACTGAGACAGGGGGGGGGGGGGGGGGTGAATCAGTTATCTAATAATTAAACCATTTATCAACTTCACTATCAACTTCAATAGATTTAAACCATATAATCAATGTAGTAACCAACCATAGAAAGATAATCATACACAATGACACAATAACACAAGATATGTTAACTAGGGAACCTCTTGATCAAAGAGTAAACCCCAGTGGGAATGATGCCCACAAAATGATGTACTAAAATGAAAGTTCCTTGTGAAAGGATGGACCCTATTAGGAGTCTTATGAAATACATTTAGTACATATGAATCTCTATTAGGAGATTTTGAATCCCTGTTAAAAGATTCTAACCCTGTTAGGAGTTATGGAAGACAGAAGGACCCACTACCCAAATAGCTTCAAGGCAAGATCTCTGAACTCACTGTCCAATAGATCTTAGGATTATTCAATAGACTAATATGAAATATGTTACCTCCTTCACACTATGCCAAAACTACACTTTCTTCTATACAAGATCACAAATCTAGATCTCTATACTTCACAAGTCTTCCTTCATCACTGAATTAGCTCTTTTCTTCACTTCATGCATACATTCGCATCACAAATTTCACAATTTCATATCACAACTATTACCAATCCCATCAAAACAAGGAAAAAATTCCTTCCTTTATACCACACTCAAATAATTACAAATGAGTCGGCATGCAAATACAAAATAATAATTTCAACACACTACATCAAAATTACATAAAAAGTGTCAGCTTCCAGATACAATAACTTTCCAATCATGTGACCTCAAAGTTTTCACTATGAACCACATCACCACTAATGAGTCTCAAACTTCCCTTTAACTATGTAGAATTAGATTCCATCCTGGTTAGGAGATATCCTCTGATTACCAAAAACCGCTACTCTAGAACACTGCCAGAATACTGCTTCCACCAAAATGCTTATAACTTTCATGAGTAAATGAATTTATTTTTGCACTCTTAACTGTAGGTTAATAACACACCAAATAACATACCATCAAATATGAATAACTCAATTTGTAATATAACATGTGTGCAAAACAAAACTATGTCTGCTTCTCTGCTAAACTCCAGAATATTACTGTGTTGACATCAATGACAATCATAGTCATGAATGCAACAACCACTACTACAGAATGACTACCAAAGGATTTAGCATTCATTCCTAACATTATATGTACTAAATTTATTTCATAAGACTCCTAATAGAGTCCATCCTCTCACAAGGAATATTCATATTAGTGCATCTTTTATGGGCATCATTCCCACCGGGGTTTACTCTTTGATCAAGAGGTTCCCTAGTTAACATATCTTGTGTTATTGTGTCATTGTGTATGAATTTCTTTTTATGGTTAGTAATTGCATTGCTTACATGGTTAAATGCTATTGAAGATGTTAAAAGCTATAATTATCTGATAACTGATTCATCCCCCCCTCTCAGTTATCTAGGTGGACTTTAATTTCTAACAGTATCTACTAATTCTTTCCACATCATCTTCATCATGTTCAGATCTAATATCTAATTTATAGAATTACTCAGTATATTCCTTTACTAAGCTATCTTTCTATCTCAAACTTTGCATTCTCTAAACTAGGTTAATCTGATAATCACAAGGTAAGAACTTTCCTTTTAACTTATTCACCATTTTATTCCATACCTTGATTTTGTCTTTGCCTTTCCTCTTCCTATCCAGCTATAGATGTTCCCACCATAAGGATGCATGAATTTTCAACTTTGTGCTTGCAATCTTCACCTTCTTGTCTGCAGGAATGTTTTCATACTCAAAATAATTTTTCATCTCAGTGATCCAATCCACCAATTCATCAAAATCTAGCTTTCCACCATACTCAGGGGGATTGAAATGTGGTGTTGACTTCAGACTTGTTAAAGCCTTAAAAATTATTTCTTCACCTTGATCCATAATAAGTGGAGCTTCTAAATTCACCTATTCTTCCTCAACTTCATTATCACTAACATCTTCAAGATGTCTACCTCTTCTTTGGGCTATTTCAATAGCTTCTAACCTAGCAACAATCTACCTAAGCATATCTACCAATCTTGGATCTTCATCTCACCTCCCATAAACCATCTTGACAACCCTCTACAATTGTAGGTCAGATCACAATCTACTACCCCACAACAATCACCTAGGGCTTCAAAAGGAACCTACAAACCTAGATTTGCAGACCTAGATCAAGATCTAACCTCACTCTGATACCACATGACTATTGGAAATTTGGCTGAGTTAGATACTTAGATGTTTTCATTATGGAAACATATAGTCTACATAAATATTACACAACATAGAGAGAAAGTATGACAGAGCGCAATGCAAAATTGTCTAAGTATGAGACAATGTTTTTGCCAGTATACCTGAAGATAGTTTTGATTAGCTATGTTGATTGGAGTATGTTTAGTACTTGTGCACTTGAACATAGATACTATGGGGACTATAGAAGACTCACCTGAGAGTGCAAGTTAGTACAACATGTACAAAAGAAGTTATGACAGTTCTACTAAATATAGTGTTAAGCTGATAGGACAAAATATGAAGACAAAATTGGTAAAGAGTTAAGGGATTATTTTGTTTACCAAAATAATGTCTTAACAATATAAAGGGACAACATCCTAGATGTTAACCTTTGAGTAAAGATATATTTTGTATAATGCTTATGTCAAGCTGACTGTAAGAGTTATTAGCCTTAATAACTTGTATAAAGAGATACATAATGATGTAATTATAGATATAGATGAAGAAGTTGTAATAAAGAAATAGTGATAGTGAAAAAGAAAGTGAAGAGACATTGATGCAAAGTTGCTAGTATAAGGTTATGTACCTTGACTTATTTTGTAGTCAATAAACATTGTACATTACTTTTTTGGGAAGTGGGCTCATTTGGTAATCATATTTTGTACTACCAAATCTTAGCAGGGTTGAGGCTTCTAATAAGGCCTATAGTCCCTTAATCAGGATTGAGACACTATATGCATGTAATAGGCTCCTAACAGGGTCAACATCCTTAATAGGATACTTTTTATTAGTGGATCTTTGTGGGTACCATCCCCACCGGGGT
The DNA here is from genome assembly GCA_027943335.1 of Chamaecyparis obtusa. NCBI lineage: Eukaryota > Viridiplantae > Streptophyta > Pinopsida > Cupressales > Cupressaceae > Chamaecyparis > Chamaecyparis obtusa. The sequence continues at coordinate 724,967 of BSBK01000077.1, forward strand.
TTTCCCTTGGTCAGGGTTTCTTCAACAATAAATAATGTGTTATGAGTTCATTTGTTTTATTTCTATGCATGTTATTTAGTTTACTATGTTATGCATGCATTAAGATAATTTGTTATATCCATAATTGGGAAAAAGTAAAAGTTTGTACAATACAAATTAACCCCCCCTCTCAGTATTCCCTATTTCTAACAATTGGTATCAGAGCTTAGTTACTAGAAAAAGAATCATTTAAGGAAAGCCTAGCGGCTTGAGTAAGATCTCTATGGATATAGATCAGCTACAAAAAAATCTTGAAGAAGCTCCTGAACAGATTGATATTCTTACTAAAGAAAGAGACAATCTAAAAGAAAAATATGATGATGCAAAGAACCTCATTGAGAAACTAAAAAATAAGTTGGAAGGTCTAAAATTAGAAAAGGAATCCAAAATTCAAATTGAAGATTGTGATGACAAGCTGGAAAAAGAAAATGAGATCCTTAAACATGAATTGAAGATAGAAAATCTAAAGTTAATTCTAAAAGATGGAAATGGAAAGAATGAAGAAAATATAAAATCTAAAAATGAAAATCTGAACTTGGTAAAGTGACATTTGAACTTGAGAAAACCAAATTGTAGTATGTTGAACTTGAGAAATATAATACAATTGTGAAAGGTGAACTGACTCAATCTAAGCAGCAACTTGAAAGACTATATTCAACTAGTGAGAAGATTGATGAACAACTATCTTATAAAAAACCATTCTATGATAAAACTGGTCTTGGATTCAACTCATCTAAGTAAATAAAGAAAGCAAGGAACCAGATCTAAAAATGTCTGAAAGCATAGATGAAAAGAAATTTGATGAAGTTGACAAATCTAAAGATACACCTAAAGAAGAAGAACCACCTAAGAAAGATGAGTCACCTAAAGGTACACAAACAGAATTTAAAGGTAGATGCTTTTCTTGTAATACTTTTGGTCATATGAAGAAAGATTGCATAGGTAAGAAATTTAAACCTCTTAATGACTATTGTTAGAATTGTCATGTTTTTGGACATAGAGCTATTGAATGTAGAAAACCTAAATTTGTTGAGAATAATAATAGTATTAGAATGTTTAGGAATACTAACCATGTAGATAAGAGACCTACTGAAGATATGAATAGGAGAAATCGAGTAGTATGTTATAGATGCAACAAATTTGGACACATTGCTAGAAATTGCAAATCATAGATCAATCAGTCTGGACCAAGATATGGGAACAATGGAATAGTTTGTTTGATATGTAACATGATTGGACATACAACAAGATTTTTTAGAATGAATAATAGGGTTTCTCATCCTAACCCTAACCCTAGAAGTCATGCAAGAAGAAATGAAAATGTAAGTAATAGTCAAAAGGGATGCTGTAGTAATTCAGAAGAAGTGAAGTTTGTTAAAGGCATAGATGAAGGAGACACATTTAGCACTGAAGGTGGTCAAAAAGGTGAATAATCAAATGGTAAGAGTGAATCTCTACCTAACCCATCTCAAAGTACTTAACTCATGAAAATTACAGTAGAATAGGAACTTAGGATAGTATAGAAGTTAGTAAATGATGAATTGAGGCTTGCACAGTTAATGCAAGGTATTATATGATGTATTTATGCTATGGTTAAGAGCACATAAGATAATATTGTGTTATGCAAGATCGCAAGAATTTTTAAGTTTTGGAGGTAAGCATAAACAACTTTTCAAGAAGATGCAGAAAAGGAATTGAATGTGATGTCAGATTTATGTGAGATTGAAAGGTTAAAAGGATATGATTAGTATTATTTTATCATTAAGGTGAATACAAGTGCTAAGGAGATCAAAGTGCAGTGATTGTAAGAGTTTTGCAAGGATTTGGTGAAGGATTTTTGTCCAGAATCTATGCAAGCCCTAAATCGTGAAATCGAGGTATTTTACGTAGTAGATCTCTAAATCAATTAAGGAATTTGTAGAAGTTATGGATGTTTCATTGATTCATAATGTAAGGGATAAGAATAAACCTAAAGTCAAAAGGGAACCAGTAGAACCCTTGGAGGAAGACCCTAAGTTAGCTTTATCATTCGTACCAGATGGAGTTTTGCACTTAGAAAATGTTAGAAGTTATTTGGGATGTAAGCTAGAGACTCTTAGTGATAGTGACTTTTCTAAAGAATATGAAAAGACTTGAAATCAATATATTTCATTGAAAGTAGGGTTTGAACATTTGAAAGATAATGAGATTATTAAGTATTCTCTACAATATGAGTTTGATGATGAAGAATGTACCAAGATAATCTTAAGTAGAATTCACAATGGGAAGTTTTGGTTAGATGATAGAGTGATAGATATCATAGATGACCTAATTCATGAGGTAACCAGTCTATCAAAAACTAGAGTCATACCTTTGAATGAGAAGAACATGAGAAAAATAGTTATAGACAACAAAAAATCATCTTACAATGGTAGAGGAATAGTAATTAGCAAGATACAACAGGATGATGTTAGATATTTGGGCATGATCCTTACAACTAAGTTTTGTGAAAACTTAAGAGAAGATGACATGGCAGCAGGAATGATACATGTATTATATTTAATGGTTGTAGACAAAGTTCAAGTTGACATGTGTGAGATTTTGAGAATTTGGAAAAGATAAAGAAGACTAAGTACTCTCAGTTTAGATTCTCATCATTGATCACTTATATGTTTTACCATTTGTTAAGAAGATTTCCTTAAACTATTAGTGATGATTGGAATGATGGTAAAACTACAATGGAAAGGATTAACAAAGTATATAGGGGACATCTTATTGACAAGGTCAATGAGAGTGCAGTGTTGGTGATTAAAACTTTTCAGAATTTGATGACAAGCAGAACAAGGATCCATTAGTCTTTAGTAGAGAAGTATAAGAATGAGATATGCTTTATGGTTGATACTGACTTTACATTCATTGAAGTGGTAGAACCTAGAGTAGAATTCATAGACACTCTTGGCTTTGAAATTTTTGAGATTGAAACAGAAGAGTATGTGAGTAGATTGCTTAAAAGCAAGTTGGACATTCATAGCAATAGATTTGGAACCTTTGAGGAGAACTTCAACTCTGCAAAGACTATCTTAGAAGAAAAATAGTCTAAGAAGATAGTAGAAAATACAATAAAGAGAATTTTAAAGGACACAAGGATGACTGAACAAGAATTTTTGATAGCTAAGACGATAGCAGCAATAGTCAGAGACATAGGACAAAAGGAAGTTTTGTCGGTTCCTCCTCTATCATCAGTTGCAGTATAGAAAGAAGGTATTCAGATCAAATTGAAAGTGGAAGAAAATGAGAAAGATCAAGAAGTCAAGAGGTCCACTAGATCATCCTCTTCTACACCTAGTAAAAGAGTGAAAGAGATTGATATTGCAGAAATAAAAGATGACGAAGAGACCCCAATAAAGAAGAAAATTTGGAAACCAAAGATAGAAAAATTGAATGAATAGATCATACAAAATGGAGACTTTTCAAAGATGAGCAAGTACTATGACCTCTATGATTATGCAGAGAGATTGAACCTTGAAAATGCAGTTGTGAAATACATGATATTGACTGACAAGAAGTTTGACACAATTCAGGGCAAGATACCTGATGATTTGTATGAAAAGTTAGTAAACAAGAAGAAAAGAGTAGCAAAAGAAGACATCAAAATCAAAGAAAATCTTGTTAGGAAGCTATGTGATGTGAAAGATGAAGAACACTTCAAGTAGATCATGAAAGATCTGAACACCCATTTGAGAACAAAGAAAAGAACAATTCAAATTATGGGAGGAAACTATGAGGAAATAAACAAGGAAACACAACAAGCAATAGTTAAAGTGATGACAGAAAATATTGGAAGACAATCAGATGAAGAAAAACTAGCAGAGCAAGCCAAGGAAGTAGAACAGCTAAGAATTCCCTCTCCACTAGCTATTAACATTGAAGATGAGACAATGAATGTGGAAGGAACCAAAATCAATCTAGATAGTGATGATAATCTTTTTAAGAACCTTGAGAACATTGTTGACGATTCATCTTTTGAAGAGAAGGACAGTGCTAGAGGAGAAGAACAGATAGACACAAGGATTGAAGAAGAAATAGAGATAGAGATAGACACAGAAGCAAGTTGCAACCCCCAGTCAAGAAGAAATTAGTCTTACACCTAAGACTGGTAAGAAAACTCAAATTGGATCTATATTTGAAAGCTTGGGAAAAGAATTAGATGATGATGGTCAGATGGAATTGATCACATCTCTAAATAAGATTATTAGGAAGAATAAGAAGGTAAAAATCCTTGAAGGATCCCTTAAGGATTTAACTGAGAAGTTACAAAGCATTGTGACTACATAGTTTGTAGAGGTAGATCCACTTGAAAGAGAAAAGAAAGTAATGAACATATTTGATGATGAGTTTACCAACTTATCAGATATAGCTAAGGTGAAGGCACAAGTAGCCTATGAATCCAGACTACTTCTGGACATTAGTCAAAATATCAAAAATGATATCAACAATATTGATATCTATATAAAATACTTGACAAGGCACTTAGACATAGGTAAGACTTTGTACATTCAGTGTACAAAATCTAAGAATCTTGTATCTGAAGAAACTTAGAAGATTAAGATCAAAGAAGTAGAAATTCAAATAGAGGTAAATCTTGTTTCTAGCCCCAATGTGAAGATACTTGACATTGAGAAGAAGATCAGTAGAATTTATGATGAAATAAGGATTCTACATCATGACAAGGACATGAAGCTAAAAAGATTCACTCTTCTAAGAGAGCATATTTCTATTAAATTGAGCATTGTTGAAGGACAACTGGAAGAATGTCTTTCATCAAAGACATCTTTTCAAAAGTTTAGTTTTGCAAACCTCCAAGCCTGTGAAATTGCATCTTATGGATTATGTGCACTACCCAGTGTTTCAGATTCCATTAAGAAGGCATGGGAGAAAGAGATAGAGACCATGAAGATAAACTTTGCAGATTGTGTTGCAAGCCTACTAGCTTTGCAATATTGAATCTAAGTATAACATTTTTTTTCTGAACTTAGTTTTGACACCTTTTTTTGTCATTGTTGTCAAAGTGGAAGAGATATATAGCAAAAAAATGATAAATATGATAAGGATGTATACTCTTAGGGGGAGTACATAAGATATATGAAGTCATAAGGATAGTATATATGTATTTTTTGTTATGGCCACAATTTTGAGATTTTGAAGTTGTATGACTTAGCCAATTTTCTCATATGTTGCCACCAATGACAAAGGGGGAGATTGTTGGCAATTTGGCTGAGTTAGATACTTAGATGTTATCATTATGGCAACATATAGTCTACATGAAGATTGCACAGGATAGAGAGCAAGTATGATAGAGCACAATGCAAAATTGTCTAAGTATGAGATAGTGTTTTTACAAGTATACCCGAAGACAATTTTGATTAGTGATGTTGATTCGAGTAATTTTAGTGATTGCACACTTGAACATAGATACTATGTGACTATAGAAGACTCACCTAAGAGCGCAAGTTATTACAGAGTGTATGGAAGAAGTTATGACAGTTCTACTGAAGATAGAATTGGTAAAGAGTTAAGAGATTATTTTGTATACCAAAATAATGTCTTAACAATATAAAGGGATGACATCCTAGATGTTAACCCTTGAGTAAAGATATATTTTGTATAATTCTTATGTCAAGCTGACTGTAAGAGTTATTAGCCTTAATAACTTGTATAAAGAGATGCAATGATGTAATTATAGATATAGATGAAGAAGTTGTAATAGAGCAATAGCAATAGTCAAAAAGCAAGTGAAGAGACATTGATGTGAAGTTGCAAACAATATAAGGTTATGTACCTTGACTTATTTTGTAATCAGTAAACATTTTACATTACTTGTTTGGGTAGTGGGCTCATCTGGTAATCATATTTTGTACTACCAATTCTTAGTAGGGTTGAGGCTTCTAAGAAGGCTTATAGACCCTTAATTAGGACTGAGACACTATATGCATGTAATAGGCTCCTAACAGGGTCAAAATCCTTAACATGATACTTTTGATTAGTGGATCTTTGCATAGTAATTTTTAGTGGCTAATATTCGCCAATTGGCTAATTTTGGAAATTTGAGAATCCAAATTTGGCTAATAATTCAAGATTTAAGGTAACCTAAATCGCCACATTTTTACAAAATTTTGATTTAGAAATATTTAAATCGCAAGATAATTTATTTTATTAAAAACATGAACTCGAAAATTTGCCACAATATTCGATACATGATTAGATTTGATTCACCAAAATTTTATAAGTTATTGTAGAAATTTAAATTAATTCTCCAATAATATATCATGATTATTAGTTACTATAGGGATCTGTCACCAACTTTTAGTTGCCATTACTGACTTAAAGTATAATCTAGTGACCCTCATTATATTCTATAAGGTAAAAATGTGTAAGACCCCTCATGTTTTCCCTCTGATAGTTGGATCACCCTGATGGATTTTAGGTGCTAGGACTGCATGTTGAGACTATGAGATGCACTTGGATTTTATTATAAAAAGATAAGGTTTAGTATAGTTGGATGTTCTAGAAAATCCTTGTGGGGCCCTGTCCCCGTTATCAAAGCCTTCAATCCAATCTCTTAAGGGAACAAAAAATAAAAAAAAAGAATAAAAAATAAAAATTGAATACGGATATTGGTGTATTATAAATTTTATATTTTCTATAATGTAAATAGACTAAAAGTGAAAGATAGGAACTTAGAGATTATTCGAAAGGGAAAAGTTAATGGGCAAATAAGTTGTAACTTAAATTAAGAACAATAAGTGTACCTTGAGTGCCAAGGGCACAATAAAAGAAATAATTGAAGTATATGACTAAGAATGGCTTATAAGAAGTGTTATGATCTTGATGTTAGTTACTTAATTTCGAGATAAATTAGACCTAAGGAAATTGCAAACCTACTATGAAGGAATCGCCGAATTTGATTTAATTTCCATGTTAACATAATATAGGTGGATTGAGCCAGATGGCTTTCATGTTTAGGATAATGTTTTGGATGAGTTAGTAAGATGAATGTTGTAAAAATATTTGAATGAGATTAGACTCCTTTGAATTGAGTATTACAATGATTAGGGATACAATTGAATAATGATGATGAATTATGCAATTGAATAATGATGTCAAATTATGCAAAATTGGTTTAGCTATAATGTGAAAGACTAATGCAATTATTTGAGTACCAGGATATTATTGAATTAAGCGATAGACAAAAACAAATGAACTATGTGGTGATTACTAGTTATGTTATAGATGAATGTGTAGCCTTTATTATTATGATGTTGTGTTGTAAAGATGAACCTTGATCTATTGATGTTAGTATTCATATTTCAAAAGTTGAGTATCTTAGACTGTGAAAATCAGGGCCATTGTTCTATTATAAGTAAATGTGAATTCTGTTGGAAATTAGTAGCTTAGGAAATGATGAATTCCTAATTGTGCCTAATGTTAGGTATGGATGAAATTGATAAATGATTTAATGTGATGATATAATACCTTGATAGTTAATTGAGTTATGATTGAGTTTTACACTTTTCATTGGTATTATTATTTCTCGGGACTACTGATGTTCGTCTCAAGTGTGCAGGTATAAACCATGGATTAGGGGGAGTCAAGCCAACATATTTGTACTATTCCCGTGACACCAAGGTTGTGTCCCAAAGGGATACAAGGCCTTTGTAATGTATTTTATTTTGTGAAGTGAAATGATTATGAATGTATTTAAAAGAGTAAATGTTTTATGTTGTTACATTGTTTAGTGGACTTGCCAAGTAATTATGTGTATGGTATTGTAGTGTCAATTGACACATGTTCTTGTGATGTGATTTGGCAAGAGTCCACATGGAGAGGATGAATGTCACCATCCAACCTAGTACAAGTTGGTCTTCCCCATACCTCAACTTGGTTAGAACACCAATAGTTGGTCACATCACTTTGAATTTCGAATTTCACCTTGGGGTTGGGTTTTGAGGGGTCAAATTGACTCCAAGAAGGTTTCTTTTCATAAAATGGAAGGCCCATGGGTTATACCTATGGGTAAGGGACCCTTTTAACCATAGGACACCCTAGGAGCACCTTGGGAAGCCCTCCAAAAGTGACTTTTTGAAAAGTTGCGAAAATCCCAAAGTCACATGGGAACTCTTGAGTCAAAAAGCTTCCATTACTCTTCCCCATTCACTTTTTAGAGTTCCATTTAGGGAAAGTTGGAAGACCTTGGTTAGATCATCCAATAGGAAACTCCCACTACACCCAAGGGCATGGGAGAAGGTGAAGAGCCTATTTTAGTGGAAAACTTGGAGGGTGCTCCCTAATCACCCACTCTCCAATTTTGGAGACAACTAAGGAGTTTGGAGTAGGATAGAGAAGAGAGCTTGGATATAGGAGACACTCCCAATACTTGACTCATTAGCTTGTACCAAGGTTGGTGGCTCACTTACTCATTTGCTTAATGTTTTTTTTATGCAAGTATTGGAGAAAAATATGAATTGGTGTATTTTATGAGTTCCAGTGTTGTATTCTTGAGAGTTTATGCTTGTGAATCTTGTTTTTCTCTTGAAGTTTATTTTGGAGTCTAAGTGATTCATGCTCTCTTGAGCTTGTTTGATCTTCTTGTTTTTGTGCTCTTTGTGTTGTGTGGAGTCAAGATTTTTTGGGGGGTTGTGCAAGGACTCACTCACCCATGGGATGGGAAGAGAAATCCTTGAGGGTGAAGGGGTTCAATGGACAGCTCCAATGGTGGAGAGTCCCTCATGTGTAAAGAGGGTAATGCACCATGGATGTATGGGCTCCATGGATGGGTTTTGCTTAAAATTTGGGGGGCATAAGGAGGTTGTTTTGTGATCTTGGCCATGTGTTCCAATGAAGAGTATTTTGTATATTGAGCCTTGTTGAAGGCATGTTTTATTGCAGGCCCTTCTTCTCCCAAAGGAGTACTTAGTCCACCTTCACCCATTGAAGGCTTGTGGTTAAGCCTCTTGTGAAAGCCATGGGTTGGGAAGCTTTCTTATTATGTATTGTAGTGTTTCTTTTTTGTGGTTTCAATTGAATTTATTGAGTAAATGATCTTGTGGAAGTAAATGTAAAGAGGAATGTGTATGTTTTGTCACCCGGTTGGCTTGAACTCCCCTAGCTCAGGGGTGGTCCATCTATTTGGACCTATGGTAGGGAGGAGAGTGCCATGGTTTCTTTTGACTTGTTTCTTTCAGGTTGCTTTTGCAGGATTGGAAGGAATGGCACTATTGGTCCTATGTGTTTGTGGAAATTATGTAAAGGTTGTAAACTAGTTTTTGAAATGGAGTTTCACTCTCCAAGTCATGTATTGAATCAAGTGTTGTTGTAATGTATTGTGAGGAAATGTTTTGTAAAACTTGTTGATGGTTTCATTATGATATGGCATGATCTTGTTCTTATGAAAAACAAAGACTATAGAATAGAGTGTTTTCAAATCTAATAATGGAAGTTTCTCTTTGAGATAGTAGTGAAAAGATGTAGTTGTTATTAAGAAAAAAAAAAAAATATTTTCCTTCTTTGCTAAATGTTATTTACAATGTATTAAAATGAAGGCTATTGAAATGAAAAGAGAGCATTCATTATGTCATAAATCTTGTAATGTGATCATTATTGTAATTGTTATTTGAGTTCAAGAAATGTATAAACATCTATTCTTCCTTTCTAGTTTAGCATAGTAAATTGTTACCCTGTTATGCTATTGTGGATAAAAAATCATTGGTTTAGTTGCAACCATGAATAAATTTTAGAGCTTTAAACACTCTATAGAGAAACTATAAAGTTAAAAGAGAAACCAATTTTAACTCCTAATAGTAAACAAATCATCAATATTAATTTAGGTGTATAGAAGAAAAATAAATAGCAACACAAAAAAGTTCAAAAAAAAAGGAGACTAAGAAATGGGCAAAAGTTACAAAATGAGACCTACAGGTCTCTGGAATTTGTATGGGAAAAATTCCCATACAAATTCCAAACACACAGTCATTATTAAATTATAAATCTTCCAACATGTTTTCAAAACCAATAAAATAATAAAAATAACTAACTTATACCCACACTCTTTCTTTATCCTCCCAATGATGGTAGACCTAACTTGGCTTCACATACCCTATTGTCTCATAGGCCTTAGCATTTTCCTTGCAGTGTACTTTCTGCACATATATCATATTAAATGTTGGCATCTATTATGTCAACTCCTATATTTCTTGCCCTACGTTAGTATACTTGAAAATATAATATTGGTTGGAGTGGGAACAAATTCCCATATTTCCTTGTCTCGTCAATCCCTCCACACCTTGGACTAGGTGTTGGCTTTGCAATGTTTGAAAAGTTTTGTTTTGACATGGCACATGGATTGGGATGGAATCCCAACTCCCCACGTCACCTACCTTATCCCCCCTTGGAAACTTGCGCAAGGTTTGGAAATTGTTTTTAATTGTTTGCATAGGCTATGTTTTAGCAAACTTTGGTGGACCCTCCTAACCTTCCTCCTCCATGCTGCCCCCCCCCCCCCCCCCCTTAACACTCCTCTTTCCTTTTTATGCGCCCCTCTAGACATAGTATGGGGTTTGACTTTCCCCCCCTCCTCTCTTGGCACGTGAACTTAGAATGGGAAAAAGGTGTTTTAGCTAGGAATTAAGGGAAGTTTAGATTAGTAGTTAGTTTAGGTAAATTTTACTTTGAGGATTAAGTTGCTTAACATTGGATAATTCCTTCATGAATTTTTATTGTTTTATTTGAATTATAAGTTTGTTTTAGTAAAAATTTTATTGTAGTATCTATTTAATATATATGTATTAATAATTAATATATTATAATATAATAATTAGTTAATTTATTATTAATTGGTTATTATATTATAATTATTTATTAATTAATATATATTATTAAATTATTATTATTCATTAAATATATTATCTAATGATAATATACTTTTATTAATTGGTTAATAATCACATTAATTATTTGATATTTGATAATTAGTTTATTAAGATAGGTCTCTTATAATTACAATCATCATTTAATTGGTTGTTATAACTTGACATATTTTGGATCAATATACATTATCTTATAACTTTAATATAACAAGATGATGTTAGTTAAGCATATCAAAATCGATAATTAATATTTATAGGAACATCATTTCAAGGATTTTCTAGACAATATTCTTTTGACCCTAATAACCTATGTGATTGCTAAAACAACGAATTGTACATTAATTTGATTTATCAAGACCTCTTATCATTGAAAACCTCTTGGCAACATTGATAAAATAAATTATGAGAATTATACTCTCCTAGGTTGTAATCTAGTAATAACTAGAAGGGTGACCTAATCATGAGTAGATAATCTATAGTTAATTCTTTGAAAAGGGTCACTCTTAAAATACAAATAATGATTGGTTAACCTAACTAGGAATCCTTGGATAGACCTTGTTGGCATCACCTAATGCTAATCGAGAATCATTCATTCTATCCCTATTGAACTTAGTTGCAACCTCACCGCCTTAATTGAATTCCCTGGTTATAACTTTATCTGCTAGTATCCTTATGGAGACCGTCATAGGTTAACAATTTGATTATTCGGAGCCTTTGAGAACTTTTGCCAAAGATCACCCTGTTAACCTACAACATTATTTTACATCAAATTATTCATTTAAAAAAAAAATGGGTGTGATTTAGTCTGGTTTTTGATGGGCATGACAAAATGTTACTATTTAGTTTATAATGCTTATGAGAGCTAAAATTGCTTTCAAATTGTCGATCTTAATATAAATCAATGGTCTTGAAGAATTTTTGGGCCCCATTAGTATTTCAAAATATCAATACATTTGTCTCACACAATACAATGAGGTTATTAGATTATATTTTAAATAAATGGTAGCAAGTAATTATTACAAAGTCTATTCCTTAAACCCATCAAAGATTTCCACATTAAGCCTAATAATTTTCTATAAGAATTCTATTTTTTTTTAAATAGAAGTATTCACCATGGTGATTAATTAATTTATTTTTTATTTTTTGAGATTCGCCAATATTTTCTACAAAAGAATTATTATTCAAAAATAATTGCCAATAAGAATATTTTTTTTTAAAAAAAAATTGAGAGATTCGCGAATAGAAATTAATTATTTTTTTCAAGAAAATAAAAGATTCAACAAGATTTTATATCTTTTTTAAGAGGGGGGTTTCTTAAAGATTACCCTGGATCTTGGTGGGTACCATCCCCACCAGGGTTTCCTCGAGAACAAATAATGTGTTATGAGTTCATTTGTTTTATTGCTATGCATGTTATTTATTTACTGTGTTATGCATGCATTAAGATAATCTGTTATATCCATAATTGGGAAAAAGTAAAAGCTAGTAGAATACTGATTCACCCCCCCTCTCATTATTCCATATTTCTAACACTGACACAAGACAAGGTGCCAATAGTAGAAAAACAATGGCACTCCCTAATGACCCAAGCCTACTCAACACATGCGGAAGCAATCAAACAACAACAAAGAGAGAGAGATAGAATGTAGAATCAACCATATATTTCATCAAATAGAATGTTACATGTCAGGCTATAAGGCCTTCCCGGTTAGGGCCAGATATTAAAATAATTTATAAAAGTCCTCAAACATGCAAGGATCTACCAACAATCTCCAATCTTACTATCTTTTATCTTCTACCAAAATTGCCCACTAAACTACAACCAAATAACTACATTTATACAAGAGTCTACCAAACTAAGTCAGCCTTCAGATCCATAATCAAAAAAAGGAATAGTTGGATCTGGGACCACATGCTTCCAAATGATGGATTCCAACATTAAATCTATGACCCATAATAAATGCACAAGTTGGCTCAACAGGAACTCAAAAGAAACCACTCGGTAAGAAAGGATGACCAAGCAATAGACAAGCATTGTCGAGTGCCTGTAAAATAATTGACCACCTAGGAGATAGCCAAACACACTCGGTAACCAAAGGAAACCAACCAACTATCGACCAACTCAGTCAAAGCAGGAACTAAGCAACATAGACAAACTCCAAAAAAAATTTGGTGACACGGGATTGCCAAGGACCCAAGATGCTCCTGCATCACCATCAAAAGATCTAAAAGAGTGTCAAAGACTCTTAGTTTTATGAGGGTACTCCTGCACCAGATTGCAACCAAGTGGATATTCACAAATAAGATGAATGAAGATGGAAAAATAGTAATAAACAAAGCTATATTAGTATGTAAAGGGTATGCGCAAAGAGAAGGAATTGATTATTCAGATACATTTTCCCCTGTAAGTAGACTGGAAGCCATAAAGTTGTTTCTAGCTTATGCTACATTCAAGAACTTCAAGGTATACCAAATGGATGTTTAGTCAACACTCCTAAATGGAGAGTTGAAGGAAGAAGTATACATTGAGAAGCTAGAAGGATTTACTTTATTAGAAAAACTTGATATGGTATGTAGATTGAAAGACTTGATGGCTAATTGACCAAGATTGGATTCAAGAAAGGAGAAAAAAATTGTAACTTATTCATAAGAGAGACATATGATGGACTATTGTTAGTAGCTATATTTGTTGATGACATTATATTTGGTGGTAATGATAAGCTTAGTGTAGAATTTGCTAAGGATATGCAGAGTGAATTTGAAATGAGCATGATTGGCCATATCAAGTACTTTTTGGGATTGAATGTGCAATAGACAAACAAAGGTATATTCATAAATCAGACTAAGTATGTGAAAGAGATCTTGAAGACATTCAAGATGGATGATTGCAAGCCAGTAAGTACTGTTAGGGATTTTTCTTGTGGGTCAAACTTGGTAAGGACATTGACTTGATTCTTAGTAAATAGGTTTCCATGTTTGCAAAAAAAAGCCTAATTGATGAGGATTGGATAAGATCCTCCTTCTGCTTTGAGCTCCATGGGACTCAGGTGAGTATTCCATACAAATAGGTTACTATCTTTCAAGTAAACTATGAAATGGTGGATTAGGTCTTCATTGTCATGCTATTGAGTTTATTAGATGTGCTTTTATGGAAGATAATCCTGAAGACAGCTTAGAACAACCTATTGCAGGATACGACTAATGAGACTCCTAGTATGATAACATGAACAATGGCATAAGGGTGATGAGTCCTTCTTTTTATGAGTAAAACTCAAGGAAGGCTAACCTTTGATTCACTCTTTAAGGAATCAGCAACTATGGACTATAAAACATCAGGGATAGTCCTATTTCTTAGGTACATGAACATGAAATGAAATGGTATTGGTAATGATGAATTTTGTGTTTGATGACCGAAAGGTGTTTGAATGATAGAGATCAGATCAGTGCTGAATCCCTTGGGCAAAGAGTCTAACATAAATCAATAGAGGAATTTCTAGGAAATACAATGATATGCCTTACAAACCACATACAATTTGGATAGAATGCCTTAAAAACTATCCCCTCAACCCTAGATTGTTATCATCAAGATCTCAACAGATGTATTCATTCTTTGAAATTGCACATAAGGATTTAATTCTTTCCTTGAAAGAAACTCATGCAACAATTAGATAGTTGCCTTACAACTAGTATGTTCCAAATGCCTTACAAACAGAGACATACAAGAATAAACACAAAGAAAAGAGACAATAACAAAACCAAAGTAGAAATTGTATTGTATTTCATGGAAGTGTATCAATACATACAAGTAAACTCTTTACTCAAAATCATGGGATCAACAATCTACTCTGCAAAGTTTGCATTATCAGCATTCAACCATCAAGAATATGGAACCAGAGAATAGAATCCCTTGGATTTCCAAAGACTGGAACCAGGAACCAAAAGGATTGGAAAACCAGAAAGCTAGGAGACCCAAAAAGTTTTGAAACCCTTACAAAATTAGAACTCTAACTACTTATACCACTAGCTATCTTGGGATCCTCACAGAATTTAGGATGCAATAAGCTTCAGATAGCTAGGGTTAGGGTTTCACCCACTAAATCAACCAATATTAATTAGCAATTAATTCTAGGGGAGAAAACCAAGCAACTTGGACAAACAGACCCAAAATTGATCTTCATTAATGAAATCCCCTGATTTGTATCGAAGATCATGCAAACACTATGCCTTTTCAGTTTGTTTGTACATCTACAACACAGCTTGAGCTTTATCTATGTCCATTTTATGATGGTATAGGCATCTACAATCAATCATGAAATCCTCTGGACCACCCTCCAGTAGTCAGCACAACAACTTCATCAATCATGCCACTAAAACCATAAATTTTGGTCTTTTCTATCGCTGAGAAACCCTCAAAATTTTTAATTTGAACAACAATGACTATTTTATGGCTCTAGCAGCAAATCGATGATCAATATTTAAACTTGAGTCAATTTTATATCGTGACCATCAGATCTTTCCTTTTCATGGGCTTTATGTCCTTAAGTCAACTAGATACCCTGGGTTTACCTCCTGTGATCACATGACAAGGCAAATCTTTATTTGCGCAATGAAATACTTAACTCGAGCTCAACCCTGCAACTTAGCAAACAAAGGGAAACATTTAAATTTGGTCTCTTATTTGGTGAACTAGCGACAAAAGGTTTTTGCCAGTTTACAAAACATTTTAAGTCATCGCTAAAATACTTAGCAATCACATGACCTTCCTTGGCTAAATCACCAGCTAATTTAAAATACCACCATCTCATTTCACAAATGAGTGAAAAGTAATGAAATTCATTGGGCCTCTAACCTTATTTATCCAGACCGCTAGACCTTATACCCCCACCTGGGCCCACTTTATGCCACCTGTCACCATGTTATTTGTTGCTTATGCTTGGTCATCTCTGACACAAGACCCACATTCAGTAAGCCTTTCAAATCAGATAGTAGGTGCAAGATCTCATGGCTCTGACACAACCCATAAGATCTTACACCAATCGTAGATCTTGTCCTCATCACTAACTCCTCTAACAATGTTCCCACCCTATAGTACTCCTTGTCATCTTCCACCTTGATCAATTAGAGACTGACACCTCAGTGATGAATCATAATACTATCCCACTATTTTTGGCAAACCTTAACCTTCAATCCATTTGGTGAACACGTGACCAAAGAAACCCTCACCCATTCGCAAGAACTTTGAGAGCACTGCTAAATCATTTGGCTAATATGTGAACACTGTTGGCCAAATCGCTAAGTCTTTAGACCCTTCACCAAAACATCATGTGAACCAGCAAACAAAGCATCTGTTTATCAGAACTTCCAAAAGATAGAGAAATTTTAATGGGCCCACACAAGAAAATCAATGGTTGTTTGAAGTTCGCATGGCCTGACAAGATTCCATCAGATCATGAGACCACCGTCGGATGTAGAATCTTACCCTACTCTGAAAACCCTTTGATAGGAAATGAAATCAATGGTGGTCTTAAGATTGCAAGTGTCAGAGAAAACCCATCAGATTACAGGTCGACCGTTGATATTTTGTTGCTATTAGAACCCACTAAGCCTCGAAAAATTTGGCCCCACTAACACAATATCCAGTCACACAACATGGACCAATCACAACTTGCCATATCAGCACACCTAGCATGTGGATCCACCACACTTTATCCCCTCTAAAAAAGATTAAATTGATGGATGCTACATGATCTAAAGCCTCTAACAAATTTGATAAGATCATGCACCCATCATCGATTGATTGACAGTGTCAAGACCCTCTGACACATTCAAAAACTAGGTCCCACTAACAACTACCAACGTGTTAATACATGGACCAATAAGATGCCGCCAACTGTGCTTATGTGTCATTTTGGACCCACAATTTAATCCTTTAGGAGATCAGATGACTATTGTTAAGGCATGATGTTAAAATACACACATCTTCCCTCAGTGATATAGCGATGATCATTGATTTTTCTCACTCGTTAACCAAGTCAACAAGGAAGGAAGACAAGGCCCACCGGGATAGATGGCACACAATCATGAACTCACATGTCAGAGACCTTGGACACCAAATAGTATTGCAAATTAACAACAACCACATATTTTGAAAGGGTGAAACAAAGGAAAATATTACTATGGGGCACTTACAAAAAATTAATGCTGAAAGACTTAGGAATATATTTCACTGGGCGCATGAAAACTTAGGAAAATAAAGGCTGCTAAGGAATAAAATTTAATGCACATGCCTTTATGAAATTTTAAGTGGCCTAAAAAGTAACATGAAATTAGAACAAGGCTAGGGTACACTTAGGGTATTTTATTCAACAGCTAGATTTTTTGAAATATTACCAAGGGTTTTAGCCAGAAAATAGGAAAAAACAATTGCAGAGACTGGAAGAAAAATGGGAGGGCCATGAAAATTTGCAGGTGCCAACAAGTACCTCTATGATAACAAAATGCAATATTTCAAAAGAAGATGATTCATGAGTGGTAGACATAACCTTGTATAAATCTATGATTGGTAAACTCATATATCTTACTCAAATCAGATCACACATTTCCAATGGAGTTGGTATTGTTGGAAGATTCTTAGCAGAACCTAAGGAAAGTCATCTCATAGCAGTAAAAAGAATATTCAAATACTTGAATGGAAGCTTAGACTATGGTTTATGGTAACCTAATTTAGAGAATGTAAAGCTTCATGTATATACAAATGCAAATTGGGTGGGATGCGCGGATGATAGAAAGAGTACCTCTGGTGGAGCTGTATTCCTTGGAGATAGACTTGTTGCTTGGACAAGTAAAAAGTAGAATTGTATCTCTCATTCAATAATAGAAGTAGAGTGTGTTGCAATAGCATTAAATTGTTCTACAATTGTGTAGATTAAGCAAATGATAAAATATTTTGGTATTCAGATTGACTACCCTATTATTATTCATTGTGATAACACTAGCACTATCAATATGTCAAAGAACCCTATGATGCATGAAAATACAAAACATATTGAGATAAAATATCACTTCCTAAGAGAGAAAGTGGTAGAGAAAGAAATAATGGTGTACTATGTGAGTACAAAAGATCAGCTAATAGACATATTCACAAAGCCTTTACTTAAGGATACTTTTGAGTATCTTAGGCAGAAGCTGGGAGTAATTCACTAATGCAAGAGCATCTCAGGTCCTTGGTAATCCTGTGTCACTAAAAACATATTTGAGTTTGTTTGTGTTGCTCAATTCCTTCTTTGACTAAGTTGGTTCAGTGTTTCTTGGTTTCCTTTGTTCGTTGGTGTTGGTCAATTTTCTCTTTGGCACTCGGTAAATTTCCCTGGCGATCGGTGATGCTTGTCTGGTGCTCAGTTTCCTTGCTTACCGAGTTGTTTTTTTTGGATTTCTTTTGAGGTCGACTTGTGCATTTAATTTGGGTCACAAATTTAATGTTGGTATCCATCATTGGGAAGCATGTGGACCTAGATGTGGTCATTCCTTTCATTGATTGTGGATCTGAAAGCCAACTTGGTTCGGTAGCCTCTTGTATAAATGTAGTTGTTTCGTTAGAGTTTAGGGAGTAATTTTAATAGAAGATAGAAGATAGAAGTTTAGAGATTATTGGCAAATCCTCGCATGTTTGAGGACTTTTGTACTTGATTGTAATATCTGGATGAAATCGGGAAGGCCTTACAGCCTAACATGTATGAATCAATTTGAAGATAATATATGAAATTTTTCTACATTCTCACTCTCACTATTGTGTGTTGTTGGTTCCGCGTGTTGTTTAGAAAGGTGGATCTAGTTAGGGTGTGCCATTTCTAGCCCCTCCTATCCTCTCTTGCATCATTCCCTTCCCTGAATCTAATTAGAGATAGCAAGAGTGCATCAGTCCTTAGTGACTAATGAAAGAATGACTACTCTACCTTAGGAGTAGTACCAGTGCTTAATGTTTTTGGTGACCATTTCCATTGATGTCAAAGGGGGAGCAGTATATAGTCATGAAAAAAATAAAGAGAAGGAATTTATAGTAATTAAAAAAAACAAGTAGAAAGGGGGAGCAAAAATATAGTCATAGGAAGCAGTACAGTTGAGGAGATGGAGAATATTGAAGAATATTGCAGTAGGTGGAGGATACTTCATTCAAGGAGTTTTGCTAAGGAAATGGAGAATGTTATAAAATAATTAGATGTTTGGATTGGTGGTGTTTTTCATTCCATATGTTGCCATCAATGCCAAAGGGGGAGATTGTTGGAGGTTTACCAGTAAGCCAAATTATTGACTATATGTTTGTCATTGATGACAACATATGGTAAGCAACATGCGTGGAAGACTGATGGAGAGAGATTTGAGCATATGATGCATGGATATGTTATCAGCATGATATCATAGATGTAGAGTTTGATTCTGAGTAAAGAGAGTAGTATAGTTGTGTATATCAGTGATTTTTTATGATAGGTCCCATGAACAGTTATGTATATGATTTGTTGTTCGGTTGAAGTAGAGCCTTGCGTGTTTATATTTATGTTGTAGATATATGTATGCTATTATTTTCATGGATGTAGAGTTAGATATGTAGTATAGGTTGAGTTATGAAGTCTCTAGTTGATATTCAAAGTTTCCCAAGTCTACCTGGAAGATCCGATAGTATTTATATGATTGCGGTAGTTGCACCTATCATCTTGATATGTGCACTTGGATTTATCTTGAAGAAAGTATTTATATGATTGCGGTAGTTGCACCTATCATCTTGATATGTGCACTTGGATTTATCTTGAAGTGTGTTAATAATGTTTGGTTATGAGCACATAATGTAATTCAACATGAGAAGAAAGTTGGAGTTAATTTAGTAGAGTTGACTAAGATTTTATTGGAGTGTTGTATTGTTTCTCTAATATGATTTCAACATGGTTCTAACATGTTGACTTGATTATATCATTTAGAGAAAGATATTTATAGGCAGTCAATTTTGATTGCTAAGTATGGCAAAGAGTTGAAAGACAAGAGCAGAGAAGAAAGTGTGAAGTTTTGAGCCATCAATAAAAGGTCTATATGACATATTAGAGAGTTTATGCTATTCATTAGAACTAATCAAGACAATAGGTCTACGCACACTTCACCAAGATTTAGATATAGTGTGTATCTATTAAAAAAAAGGTTGCAGCCTTCACCCCTTTGAGTAGTGTGCTCTTAGACGATGCATCCTCACCCCTAACAGGGTTAATTGTAAAAGAATCCTTGATGAACTACAACTAATTTAGAACCTAATTGAATAATCTTTGATTTAAGATCATCGAGCTGATTGATTAGATATGTAATATGATTGAATCAGTATTATGTTTTCATTGATGTCAACTAGTTTGACAACACTTATCTTGTAAGTTACTATACTAAAACCTTTGATACTATACTAAAACATTTGTATTAAAGGAGTGAAAGAGATGAAGTACAAAAATATTTACATGAGGAAGATGGATATGACAGATGAGGACAAAGAATACATTCAGCAACTTGTTGATGAGTCTATGACCTTATGATATTGACTTGATTATGTTTCATTCATCTATGATGAGGAAAAGAGCTGAAAGACACAAAGTAGTGTTGTCAGTTGATGAAGCATTTCAGTGTACACCGATGAAGTGTAGTGTATACCGAGCACAGTGTAAACCAAGCTTGTGTTCTGTAATACCTCTCCTATAGTGATACTATGATTTGACTCTTTTCAATTATGATGGTTAGAACTATGCACTCATGTTTATGTTTCATGGAGGATTATATGTTCATCAGATGATATTTATATGCTCAGTTATAGTTACATTGATTATATGTTTATGAGATCCTAGAAGAATGTATTAGTTTTACATGTTTTATTTAATGATTTGAATACTAACCCTTATCACGATTGTTTTATGGATACATATGTCTGATGTGTTTTCATGACTCAGGACGGAGTCGTAGTTACTCACTCAGTGAGGTCCACACGATGTACCGATCCTAGTCATCTGTCTGCAAGTATTTGATCTATATATATGTACATGTATCTCTTCTTGGTGATGCAGGATTGCAGGTACCGGGTATCATCTCCACCTGGCTCCACAGGTCTGAGCGATCCCTTAGATCCTCGATCATTGTTGTTGTCATGGAGATATCACCAAGCTTCACAGAAGAAAACCTTTATCCTTGATCATTCACCTTAGGTGGGAAGTGCCGGGTCAGTTCCTGGTAGGGAGATATTATGTGGTTTATCAGTTATTAGGGTTTGGATCTTGTTCTTACTATTAGGGATACTCAACTTTGTCAGTAGGTTATCTCTGTGAGTCCTTGTTGATCGATTTCTGTTTCAGTGACTTATCCCTGTTTAGATTTTCATGTTAGTATTAAGATCGAGTTGCTATTTGTACCTTGCATCTTCTGATTATATAGTTATAAAATGTTAGTAAAATGAATAATGAGTTATTTATACTATATGTGTCATAAACATATGGGTGCACACATATGCTTATGAACACATATATGTATATTAAGGTATAAATATATATTCATAAATATAAATAAATATATACTTAATTATATTAACAAAATAGCACTTGGTTGTTGATAAAAAAATAAAATAATAATAAATTAAGAAATAAATAAAATAAGATAAAATAAAATAGCTTTTGGTAATAAAACTAACTAGCTAGGAGGGAGTTGAACTCGAGACCTCCTAGAAGTTGGGACTAGTTAGTTACCAATTGTGCTATGTGAATTCCTTGTGAGGTATTTAAATAAATTTGTTATTAAAGCTTGTTTTGGATAATAATTTAATTAAAATTAACAAAACTTTATTATATTTACGGGAGAGATTAGTTTCTCCTCCAACCGACTATGGAAGTTGGAGAAGTTTCTTCCCGTAAAGAAACTTCTCCAACCATATAGTTGGAGAGGAAAATATATTTATGATGGTAGGTTTCGAGACAAGGGAGGAGGCTGGAAAATGAAGGAAACTATTAATAATATTTCAGTTTGACATTAGGAAAGAGCTGGGAATTGCATCCGGGGAGAATTGCAGACGGGAGGCTGAAGAGTTCATCTGCAACAGACAAACTACGAATCCAGGTTGGATCCTGCACCAGAAATAAATTTGTTAGATTTGTAATGGAAAAGAAAATTATATTTTTCGCTTTAGTTGTATTAATGTAGAAAATATTTGTACATTAGTGAGGAAATAAATTATTGGCTGTAAAATATAGATGTTGTGGTTGTATTATATATATATATATATATATATATATATATATATATATATATTAATATTCATGCTTGAAGAAATATAGCTTTATAAATTAAATTAATGTTCATTAGAAACATTCTATTTTTGAAAATATATTATAAGTATTTATTTTTTAAAAAATATATATATATATTTATTATCTTTAATTTTTAGAGTTTCCTTTTAATAAAAAAAAAAAAAAAAAGGAAACTATACAAAAAAATGATATTTCAAAAACATACATTTCAAAAGAATATATGTGCAATAACAAAATATATTGGCGGTTAGATTTATATTGTATATATATATAAAATGTTATATATATATATATATATATATATATATATATATATATATATATATATATATATATATATATATATATATATATATATATATATATATATATATATATATATATATATAATATAATATAATATTATAAAATAAATAATATAATATAATATTATAAAATAAATAATATAATATAATATTATAAAATAAAGGTTCTTGTTGATTTTGTTGTTTTGAAATAAATATGTAACAAAATAAAATAAAACAAAGAAATAATATAACAAATGTTTTCTTTTGTAAATGTTATGTGCAGCAGCAGGCCTGCTACCGCCGGTACCCCGGAGGTACCGCACAGAGCGGGCCCCCTTCCCCTTTTTTGCTTGTGCATTTAAAACAAAACAAAATTTTTGTTTGGATTTATTTCGGGTTAGCATTACATTTTACTATATATATAATATATGGTTAATATATTATATATATAATATAATATATGTGTTTTTTATAATATTATGGTGTAATATATTATATTATATATATAATATGTATAATATTATATATATAATATAATTTAAGTTTTTATTTAAATTAAATTGGTATTATATTATACATATAATATACATTATATGTATAATATGAATTATATTTTTAAAAACTATTAAACCCTAGAAAATGTATAAGAAGTTAGATAAACAAATAAAAATACACAACGTTATATTTTATAATATTAATAGAGTTATATTTTCTGTATATGTCTTTTGTTAAAAAAAAAATATATAAATAAATTTATTAACCTACTATTGTTTTGACATTCTAAAATATTCATTAAGTAATTATTTATTGTCTTAATAACATTGTTAAGTAATAGATAATTTTAAATTCTATTGAATATGTTTTAAAATAAAATTAAAAAAATAAAAATAAAAATGGGAGGCCGCTGCCACGGCGGTACCCGGGGGTACCGCACGGGAGCGGGCCCCCTGCAAGTTTCAAAAAAAAAAAACAACAAACAATTTTTTTTTTGCTTTATTATTTATTATTTAAAAAGTGATTTCGGTATTATATGTATAATATATGGTTAATATATTATATATATAATATAATATGTGTTTAACATTAATTTGAGTTAGATATTATATTATATATATATATAATATAGGTATTATTATATACATATAATATAATTTGAATTTTTATTAAAATTAAATTTGTATTATATTTTACATATAATATGATATTAGTAATTGAAATATGGGTTAAATAATTTAATACATATGATATTGATAATTAGACTTATATTATATATATATAATATATATTATTATATATATATAATATAATATTAAAATTGAAGAAATATGCCAAATTGTTTATGTTAAGGTGTTTTTTTTTTTTAGATATATTATTTTGATGGTTTAGTAATAATAAATTTGGTTATACATATATATAATATAATAATATTAATTAAAGAACTTGTCGGACAAAGTGATATTAAATATTATTATATTATGTAATGAAATTTGTTAGATGAGCGAAATGTTTGAACTAGGGGCATATTTATTCAATGTTTTAACTATGTAAATGTTTTTAAGTTGTAAATAAATAATTGATTTCTTAGTTCCATGCTTAGACAAATGTTAGGATGGGGGCTAGAAAACTGAAACAAAACTCTTACTTTCAATTTTATCAACAATCAAACTAGTCAAACTTTAGGACTCCTAAGCGTCCTAGGGTAGATCTGCTATAATGTTGAACATGTTAGTGGTTTGCTAAGAAAACCTAACGGGACTAGGTTAGGGTTAGGAAACCTAGGAACCCCTAAGTGAGTGGCTCTCAGTGCGGGGCCGGGGCCCTAAAGTGGCTAGACTAGGATAACCGACTGATGAGTTAGTTAACCAAGTGATAACCTAATAAAATTTAAGGGATGGGTTCAAAACATTAAAAAGATTAAATTGTGCCTCGCCCATGCCATTAGCGCTAGGACAGGCTATGGATGGGAGTGGGAGAAGGTACCTATGCGTAGGTACAAATCGAATGGCGCTTGTCTGTACGAAAGGCATTCGATTTCCGCATGTGCCTACTTGGGGGCCGGGGCCCAGTGTGGCTAGTACCAGGACAACCCAAGGGGTGAGGGCTATGCGATGACACTCACTTAGGTTGTTGCTTAGGATTTCCTACCCAAACCTTAGAATCCCTTTTGAAATGTACTTTACTTGTGTGAAATGTTATCCAACCCTTTTGGTAAAAAAAACTAGTAAGTTCCTTCTTGTGGGCTTGGTGTTTATCTCCTAGCACGGGGGGTGAAACCTTACCAATTTCACATGGTTGGGTGGAAAATCTTTCTATCGAGGTATCTTGTGCAGATGTAAACAACTGAAGATTCATATTTGTCTGAGCACCTGTTGAAGAATGAAGACTTGTACTTATTCATGTTGTTGTAAACTTATGTATTCTCCTATGAGGAGTTTAAATGTAATGTAATTTTCAAATGATGTAATAATGGGTAGACATAGGAAAAGGGTTATATGGGATGTTTATTTAATGTAAAGATGTAATCTTGTTATGTATCAAGTTATGTAAAATGTTGATGAATCATTTGTACTATTACAATATGTTAGTTAGATAAAATGGAATTATAGTAATTGATCTTTAGATAGAAATTAACTATGAATGTGTTCAAGTATTTTCCAATAAAGAACTTGAAATGGAATTTGTATGGTTAGTAAATGTTGTTAATAGTTTATCAGTTTTTAATTTACATTTAAGGGAACCTTGGAAAGAAGTTAGATTATGTTTTGTTTATTTGCAAACTTTTAAAGTTCAAAATTTTTCGTAAAACTCTACTTAGGTTTTCTTTTACAAAGTAAACCTTTGTGTTTTTCCCTGGTTCCCTTGCGGGGCATGACATGTTCACTGATGCATTTCTTTGTTAACCAAGTAGAATAGAGGAACTAAATGACTAGCTTAGCTGACAAGATTGATGAGCTGGAAAGTGCATGATTTTAAGATAACAGATAATGTTTGTTACATAGATCGATGGCTAACAAAATTTAGGAAAGATCTAAAGGATGAGAATCAAATGTGTTATTGACACAAGTACTGAGGTATGTTTAAGTGAAAAAATCAATGAAGATAATTAAGCGGCAAAATCTAATGGAGTAGAAGAAAATGGTTTACTTTTATATAAGAGACTAGAGATTTCATAGTGAAAAAAAAGATGTCAAAAGGAGGAGACTGGAGAATTATCATGTGAACAAGTTTTCATGCATACCTGATCATACTGGTTAGTGAGAACCGAACTACAGAGTTATTATCAAGTGATAGGAAGCTATTACCAAGTGATAGTAAGTTACTAAACATTGATTGGAACTAAATTGATTTAATGATTAGAGGATTGAATGAGCTTAACATTGATCTATATATCTACAATTGAAGTTGTAATAAGGCAGATCATCTACTGTTACATTTCAACCATTGTACACAGTCAAATCTCTTAACCAAGTGGACTAAGAAAGTCTTTTATGTATCATTCATAGAATGAACATAGTTATCCTATCGGCCCCATAGTGACTGTTGGTTGGATGATAACAGTTGGTCTAAAATCCTCTAACAAGGTCACACCTAACAATGTGTTTGTAACCTTTAATAGGGTTGGGTCTTCACCGACCTCACTTCAAAAGAGTGAATAGTTTTGGGTTGTCAGTCCCAGGTGGTTTTTCCCTTCACAGGGTTTCCACATTAAATCTATTGTGTTATGTGTTGATTGTGATGTTTATCTGTTGTCATATTTACATGTTGCATATTTGATTTGATTGGTAACTACTATATGTTTTAGACTAGTAATTAGTAAAAGCATAGATAGTATAGTATTTTAAGTTACCGAGTATCATAAGTTTTAAGTATTTATTTTTGGATTATACATTTTCTATTGGGACACTAGATAATTGATTCACCCCCCTCTCAGTTATTCTAACACTCCTAACAGGGTCTGACCCTTGAGCAGGTCCCTGTATTTATTGCATTGTAAAGATCAACTCCTAGTAGTGTTGTAAGATCTTCTAACAGGGATCATAATACACTAGTGCAGTTCTTAGTGGGTGTCAATTCTCACTAGGGTTTTTACCTATTTGGGATTCCCCATAACCAAAATTGTGGTGTTGTGTTAAGTTTTCTTTCATTGTGTTTATGCTTAATGTTCTTATATACTTAATTGGACAAAGAATTGAATCTTGTAGATAAATGATTCACCCTCCCCCCCCCTCTTAGTTATCTCTTGGGATTATTCCTAACAATTAAGTATATTATAAATCCCATCTTGTCGATTCTTGAACCCTTTAAGAATTTTTTCATTTCACGTGTTTATAGAAAGGGTAACAAAATAGCAGATTATTTGGCTAATTTTCATACTCATAATATTAATTTCAGTTCTACCCTTTCCAATTGTGATTTGATGGAATCCATTGAGTTATTAATAATTATTCATGATGAGTCTGGTGTGATGGGAAAAGGTTAGTGTTTAATGATTGTGGCAGCTTGATAAAGGATTGTGTTAAATCTATTCTTTTATGGTTTATTATTTGGTTGTAATTGATTTCCTTGAGGGTTCATGTACTTTGTGTATTAGTTTCATTTTCATGCAAGATCAACTCATACTTTGTATATCTTTGGGACCACAATGCGTTCACCATTGAAATCTTCTCATTCTAATTATCTGTCTTATACTCGTGTGAACTATTGTGGGTTGTTTGTTTCACAATCTGATGTGGCTTCTCATAATCATGATTCTTCTTCTTTTTTAATCAACATTGTCCTTCTAATCCTTTCTATTAACTTTTGGTGATGTTTTTAGTCAAGTAACTTACTTTTATGTACTTTGGTGGTCATCTTGTGCTTGCTAACATGTATTTATTTTAAGTAATTTTAATTGAGTAGATTTGGCCTCTTCATTTATATGGGGTGTGTAGTTTTATTTTCCATTTTTATCCTTGGTCAGTTACCTTTGCCGCTTCTGGAGATTGGTCATTTTTGCTATCTTTTCCTTTATGTTTAAGTAGCCATGTCCCACTAATTCCTCCCTCTCAAATTTTATCAATCTTTTTATCGAATGCTCTAGATTTATTATAGTCACGATCCCTTCTATAGACTATAGTGGATAAATTTGTCAATGAATTTTTTGTTGGAGATAATAAATTGTTACTTTCTTCCCAAAAGTATAACTTTTGAAATGGGGGTTCTCTTATTGGTGGGTTATTTCATAGGAATCTTCTACTCCATGATCATGTAATTATGGTTAAAGAAGAAGGCATTAAAAGGTCATTCGATTGGAAATCATATAGATACACTAAATTTTCTATCCTTTAGTTTGGGAAAAAATTAGATAAATATTTTTTGACTAATCTCCAACAACTAGTTTATGCATTGCTAGATCTTCTAGATAGGAATTCTTCTCCCTCTCCTTCCCTCTTACACTAGGTCCCTTTTCTCTCTTCCTCTTTGTAGGATGCTCCATTGATTTTCGACCTCACTTTGAACATAGAATCTTATATGGGCTTTGATGATGGTAAGATTTAGAATATAGGTGACTATAGCTCTCTTGCTGCAGAACAATATATTTTTGTTGATGTATTTCAATTAAATGTTTTTTTATAACACCTAATTCTGGCTGGTGATGATTAGCAATGCTAATATCCTTTGAGAAACTATTCTAAACATATATGCCAAGAGCCATATAATCTTGGTATATGTTTTACTCTTCAGGTCGGATTTTTAGTTGTATAGTTATTTGTATCTAGCCATTAGATAGCTTTAGTTAGAGGTCCTCTCTTGTTTCTTTTTGGCTATAACCAGAGTTTTTTTTGCTGGCACTTTTCTCTAGTGGCCCCTTTAAACTAGCTTGTTAAAAAAATTTAAGAGAAATTAAATTTATATAATATAATATATTACGTGGCTTCATACACTTTTTCTTAAATAAAAATAAAAATATTACTTTAACTTATTAATAAATATCATTTCTAAAATATAATAAGAAATGAAATATATCATTAAGTTCATAATGAAATAAAAATTAAGATAAAAGTATAATTTAATTTTTTAAATTATATAAGAATTTATCAAAGATATGATCATTGAGAAACTTGTATAAGAAATATATCAATGTTGCATAATAATCTTATTTTCATAAAATAGAAATATAAATTTGTCTCAAATGGAAAATACCAATAAGAAAGTACATATTAGCATGGATTTAGCTGCAAGGTCGAGAAGGATACATATTTCTAGGCCTCTTCAATGAACAAGTCAATGATAAAAAGATATGAGTTGACTCTTAATCACTTGAAATCAAATTGTGACTTAATCGAGTCTAATTAAAATAGATGTGCACTTGACTAAATAGAGATGGTGTCTAACAATCATTAGCTAAAAGACATTATAAGGTAGTAGTGGCACTTTGATCATTATTACATATTAGAAGAGAATAATTGAATATTTCTATTATATTAAGTGAAGTAATTAAATATTTTAATTATCACCTATGAACTAATTTATCTAGTATGGATAAAATATTACACTAGAATATAGCCAAATGTTAGAATAACTAAGGGGGGTGAATCAGTTAGATCAGTTATCCTACAGTCCCAAATACAAAGATGTACCTTATGAAACAATTCCAACAAATTATGCAGCTTGGTAACATAAAATATCAATCTGTCTGTCAAGTTTACCGATTACCAATAATTATCCAACTGTGATTACCGACTAAATCAATTATGTTGTATGTAAAGTATGACAGCAAAAAAAATCATCACAAATAACACATAACACAATGATTTAACGTGGAAACCCTACTAAGGGAAAAACCACCTGGGAACAGTAAAAAAATTCACTCTTCTGAAGTGAGCTCGGTGAAGAGCCAACCCTATTAAATGTTACAATACACATTGTTAGGTGTGAGCAGGTTAGAGGATTTATCACTAATAGTTAACTTTTGACCAGCATTCACTATGGGGTCAACAAGATAACAATGTACATTCCTTGAATGACATAGTGTAGAAAATAAGACTATTAAGTCCACTCGGTTAAGAGATTTTATAAATCAATGGTTAAACTAAGATAGTACTAATCTTATTCAAATACAACTCAATTGAAAATATTCAAATCTATTACAATCCCATACAAATATCCTCTGATCATTAATCAATTCACTTCCTCAATATTCTTCAACTTACTTTCACTCGGTAAATGGTTCTCTGACACTTGATAATGTCTGTCGTCTCGGTTCTTTCACTAACCTATTTTATTAGGCATGCATGAATAAAGTCTTCATGCAAAATCTCTACAGTCTTCTTCTTTCTAGCATGTTTCAATAATGAAACTCATATCTCTTATATAGACAAGTAAACCATTTTCATATCATCTCTTAAATTTTTCCACTTAATCTCCTTCATCCATTTTTCCTCTTAAACCTTCCTCGGTAGATGTGTCATTAACACATTTCAATCTCATCCTTTAGATCTTCTCCAAACTTTGTCAGTTGTGGATCTCATAACAAACTTTATCCTTAATCTCAAAATCATAATAATTTCTAGCTCATCAAATTCAGTTAGTTATTCTTAGCATTTAATGTTTTCATCCATACTCAGTTGATATAGAGATGCATCAAAGATAATTGGTTGAACTAGCTCGATTAACACTGTTAGTCGGTATACACTTTACTAGCTTGGTGTATATAGAAATTTTCAATTACCAACCACATTAACATGTTCAATTTCAAATCTCTTCTTCATAGTAGATTAATGTAACATGCTCAAGTCAACAATATAAGCCCATAGACTCATTAATAAGTTACCCAATGTTTTCCTTATCCTTATCTATCATATCCATCTTTTCCTCATGTAGATATCTCAGTTCTTCATATTTTCTTCCTTCAATAGATGTTCAAATGTTTGTAACTAACATGATAAGTACTATTAAAACTAGTTGACATCAATGACAACATACTGACTGATTTAATCATCTTACATATCATTTCAGTAGCTCGGTGATCTCTAATCATTATTTCTTTAGTTCATTTAGATATTCAATCAGTTGTAGTTCATCATTCTCTCCCTTTTGCATTGATGGAAACACAAGAAATATGAAAATATTCCATACACATGGGTATGTGTAGGATCATGGTATGCCAAACTAATCCCTTAAGTGGCAGGGTGACCCCACAATAGTGGGTTACACTTTTTTAGACATGCTGATTTTTGTTGAAATAATACATTTTTAATAAAATATGATTATTTAAGCCTTGAGAGGTTTCATTTGAAGTAATTAATTACAAATGGTTAGCTCAAATCCTCTTAGATTAAAAAAACATTGATATAACATCTATACTTCTCATTCATACTTATAATGGAGTCTCCTTCACACCTCTTAAAATGCTGAAAAAAAATCACTTTGACTTTATCTTTCGGGAGATCAAATGAATCCATTTCACAAATCAATCTATGTAGTAAGGTACTACTATGAAAAATCTGTTAGAAAGTAAAGTCCACCAAGATAACTGAGAGGGGGGGGGGGGTGAATCAATTATCAAATAATTATAACTTTTATCATCTTCAACAACATTAAACCATATAAGCAATATAATTACCAACCATAGAAAGATATTCATACACAATAACACAATGACACAAGATATGTTGACTAGGGAACATCTTGATCAAAGAGTAAACCCCGATGGGAATGATGCCCACAAAAGATGCACTAATATGAATATTCCTTTTGAAAGGATGGACTTTGTTCGGAGTCTTATGAAATACATTCATTACATATGAATCCCTATTAGGAGATTTAGAATCCCTATTAAAAGATTCTAGCCCTGTTAAGAGTTATGGAAGACAGAAGGACCCACTACCCAAATAGCTTCAGGGTAAGATCATTGAACACACTACCCAAATAATCTTTGCATTACTCAAAAGAATAATATGTTACCTCTTCTCTGACTGTGCCAAACCGCACTCACTATTACATCAAATCTCAATTTTTGATCTATGTACTTCGCATGGCTTCCTTCACATATTCGCTTTCATACTTAGCTCTTTTCTTCACTTCATGCATACAACATCACACAACTAGTACTTCCATATCAAAACTACCTTCCAAAAAGGAAATACATTCCTTCCTTTATACCACACTCAAATATTTCCAAATGAGTCAGCATACAATTACAACATAAAAGTTTCCACACGCTACATCAAAATTACACAAAACTGTCAGCTTCCAAATACAATAAATCTTCACTCATGTGACCTTGAAGTCTATGCTATCATCCATGTCACTATCAATGTGTCTTCAACTTCCCTTTAACTATGAAAAACTAGATTCCATCCTGATTAGGAGATATCATCTAATTTCCACAAACCGCTACTCAGGAACACTGCCTGATTACTGCTTCCACCAAAATGATCATAACTTCCATGAATAAATGAATTACTATCTGCACTCTTAACCATAGACATATAACATATGAAAGAGTATATCTTCAACATCACATAGCTCCAACTGTAATAACCCACATGCACTAATCCAAACTATGTCTGCTTCTCTACAAGTCTTCAGTAAATCATTGTGTTGACATCAATGACAATCATAGTCATGAATGCAAAAATAACTACTACAGAATGGCTGCCAAACATTTAGCATTCATTCCTAACAAAATATTTCCAATGATTATAATGTTAATATATATTAAGTTTATTATGACTTTGTATTTTTAGTTTTACTAAACAGATATTTCACCGTATGCCTGCCTCTATGTTTGACTCTTATGGAAAAATAGTAAATGAGAGGAAAAAAATTCTAAAAATATCCATGCCCTAGGTATTTAAGTTCTCTTTCCATAAAAATAAAATAAAATTAGACAAATACACGACAAGTTATAAGCTATATAGTCAAGGTATGTCAAAATTATAGTTTAGTTAACTTTAAACGTTAATAAAATATAAAACAATAATGATAATGTCATAAAACCAATTGCATGCCCTCTATATGGACGTTACAAAACTAATTTCAAAAGAATCACATTGATATCTATTTTAGAAAAAAAATTATGCTTTATGAAAATAATGTAGCTCTTTGAAAATGATGTTTTTAGCAATGTTAGCCCACTTTCCTATAATAGCAAAAGAATCCTTAGAAAATGGTCTATATCTAAAAAATATTTCATGGCCGCATTTATTTTTCCCTGGTCTCTACCATATTTCCATGTCCCTGGCTTGAAACCCTAGGTGAATTTTCATATTTATAGCCATTGCATAGAAAAAACCCTAGTTTGCCTCGGCCTTGTTCTATTTCATCGTTACTTTTTTGGGCCACTTAAGTCTTTTTTAATGCACATGCGCTTTATCTTTTCTAGTTTTTCACTAGTTCACATAGTCCTCCAGTAGTTAACATTTTATTTTGGCAATTCAGTGACTCCAGTGGTCGCGTGGTCTCCTCTTCCTGATGGTTTAGCCCTTAACATCTTGTGACTCCACTGGCAGTTTCATTTTCTTTGGTCACATGTTTTCATGGTCAAAAGGGCCTAGCATCTCAATCCCCTTTCAATCTAATAATGGGTGCATGATCTCATGGAATATTCCTATCCCATGAGATCATGTGACTACCACCCGATCTTCCAACATGTTGCGGCCTGTGCATAGTGGGTCCTTGTTTGCCCAATCATCCTGACTTGGTGGCTTTTCATTGGCCATGGGTTTAGTGATGTTGATCCTATTAGTGGGACTAGGGCTTCTGGCATGTCTTTCAAGGCTCTGACATTCGCAGAGGATCTACAGTTGGTGTATGATCTCATGGGTTCTATTAGTGTTATGAGATCTTACGCCAACCGTCGATCTTACCTTTTTCTTAGGTGGCAAAGGGAAGGTGGGTCCTCTAATAGTTGGAGCCGATGTCTATGATTTTCATTGGCGGAAGGGTAACGATGCAGTGGGACCATTGGCTAAGTGGTGCTGATTTATTTTTCTTTGATTGGTCGGTAGGTTTGTGACTTGGTGGTTCTCAGTGGGGTCAGTTTCTCCAAAGGGGTTAAAGCACTACGAGATCTTGTAGTTGTCATTATACTACTAGGGTAAGATGCATGATGGTTAAGTGTGCAGTGTAATGATGACTATTGATCTCATCTATAGAGAGAATACTTTGTGATGGGTCCTTTGCTGCCACACGTTGCTGAGTTGCTTATTTTCTATTGGTTGCAGACTGCTGACATGGCTGTAGAATTTTCAATGGGCCCCATGGCTGTTGTAAATGATGAATCTAGGCCACCCGATCTGTCGAGAAAACTTAGGAATTGACGGTCGCATTTTAAACCTCGTCGACTGACTATTGCATTTCAAATTTGAATTTTTACATGGGTTTTCTATGACAAGGACTGAAATTAGTTGTTTTAGCCACTGGATTTGTTGGATTCAGTCACACCTGTTGCTGTAGTGTGGTCCAAGGAGGTTGATGATTAATTGCAGGGGTTTGTACCAAGATTTTTTTGCTCGAAGGCATCTTGCAGGTGGCTGAACAAGTTGATAAATATGGGAAAATCCTTGGTTTTCAGTACTTTCTCAAGGATTTACCATGATTACAGATCATTCTTGGATCTACTTTCTCTAGGCTACTTGGTTTTCCCCCAAATGTAATAAATTCTTGATTGATCTTAGTTGGTTTGGTGGGTAAAACCCTAACCCTAATCATCTGTAGCTTGTTGCATCCTATTTTGGGATCCCAAGATGACTAGGGGGTATATATGGTTAAATTTTTTATTTTGCAAGGGGTTGGTTGATGTATATTGAGAGTGAATGTAAAGACTGAACAAGGAGAGCTTGAATTTTGGGTCTTTTTCCTAACATTTTGTTATTCTGGTAATGTATTGATTCTATAAATTTTAATAAGAATACACCTAGATTCCAATCTCAGATTTATGTTTGTCTTCTTGTTCTGATCTTAGGCTCATATATGTTAATGTCATAAAGTGATTTAGCATATGGTAAACAAAGAGTATTGTGAAATTATCTTTGAGTTCCTAACAAAGTTAGGATTAAAGTCTTCAAGGTGATTTCAGTGAGTTCATGGTTGGACAGGAATTTGATGATCATGTTTGAGGGTGAGAGGGATAATAGGCAAAGCACTTATTCTGAGTTCAGGAGTATTTGATTCAGGATTCTTAGTTGACATGTGTTATTGGGTGACTCTATGCCCTAGGTTAAGGCACTGATCTATTCTCTAGAAGTAGTTCATCATCATCCACCATACATATATATGATAAAATCTTTAAACTAGTTTTTAAATGATATAATTGCTTAATATTTTGTGATTCCTTTCAAGAACTAAATCAAAAGTACACCCACCTAAGTATATAAGCTTAAAGTGTAGAAGGATCTCTTTGATCCTTGTTAATTTGCCCTTTTCCTTGTAGACTTTGGAGTGGTGATAGAGTCAGTGACATAAATTTGTCAATCATAGTGTAAACCTGCAAGTAGAAAGAAAAGAACACCAACAAAATTGGTGACTCTACTGGGGATGCCATAGGAAAGAGTCAAAAATAAAAATAAAGCATTTGCTAAAATCTTCTCACTAAGTGTTGAGTGGTAACTCTAAGTTCTTTGTTTGATCAGTGCAGTCCCTAATAAACAGTGTACAAATCCTGGTGAAGTTCTTGGTTGATTGGAAGAAAAAACAAAGACAAGGTGCAATATTTTCATCTTCAAAGAGGTGGTGACTCTACATAGAAAAGAACCTGATGGAGCTGCACAGTGAGCTCTAGATCTGCCCTGCCTTCCTGTCAACAAGTTCTTGATGTATAACTTTCAAGTAGTTTGGTTTTCATATGTCTCCTTGTTATGAAAATTATTTGTAAAGAAAATTTTTCCCTATCAAGTGTTAAGCACTAGTGTAAAGGGGTAAGTAGTAGTGGGTAGTTCCTTATGGAGGAATATAGGCCCTTTTAGTTTGATGGCATTGAAGGTGCCCCTAATGAGTTCTCTATTGAGGATGGGGAGTGCTTGCCTAGATTCATGGTTGATGGATCTATTTCGGCAAGCTAGCATGTATTTGATGGCATGGGTCTTTTTGGTGAAATAGATGTTGAACATGAAGATGTTTCCATGAGGTTATTTGTGCAAACTTTATCACATGGTGCAAGGAATTGATTTGTGCCCTTGCCTTCATGTTCAATCCCTTCTTGGGATGTATTGAGAGAAAAGTTTATATAGCATTTTGATGAGGTTGCTGCTCTCAAGAAGGAAATAGCAAAGAGAAAGATTGAGAATTGGCAGTTAATGGAGGACAAGAGAATGTGAAGACTAGTGGTTCCTTATGTTGATCATGAAGAAACCAGTGTTTCTTATGTTGATTCTCATTATGCAGAGAGTGTTGATTATAAAGCTGACATTGAGGTCAATGCATATGACAATGCTGATGATGAGTCTGAGGCTGACAATATTTCCAGTTTGTTTGCAAATTTTTCTTCTATTCAGCATGAGAAGGAAACTCTCTTGTCCCGGTGTGATGATGTTTTGTGTGAAGGGTAGAATGTTGGATATGATGTAGATAATGATTCCTGCAGTGACTATTTCACACAAGATGATCTAAGGCCAGAGATGTCCATTCTTGTCTTGGGTAGGGATGATGTTTGCAGCAATATGGGTGAAGCTAAGGAAAACAAAAACAAGGCCCAAAGTCCATTAAGCAGTGAAGAGATTTCATCACTCTTGGCTAATGAATTTCAGAGGTGTGCACCTTGCTTGGACTTTGATTTAAAGCTCCCCTTTGACATATCCTTTGACACTGATAATGAGGCCATTGTTCAAAGTGATCAGAATGACCCATGTATACTTAGGCCCTCCTCATGTAGTAACTCTCCAAAAGAAGAGGTTGAAGATTATGACAGTGTGTTTTCCTATCATGAAAATTGTAGTGATGAACAAGTTTCTAGTTCAAACCCTTTTCCTTCTTTTGCTAAGTATGATAGTGATGGTGATAGTATTGAGGACTTAGTCTTCAATGGTTGGGACAAAATTTCTCTTGGTGAAAATGATGATCCAGATCAATTGTCCAACTGTCATAATGTTTATGAAGAAGACCTTCACTTGGTTCATAATTTAGTTTATGAAGACATCAGGGAGGAACCAAGTTGCTCAATGGTTGTAGCAATTCATGAAGGCAAAATAGAGGATCCAAGTCCTTTTCAGCTAGGTATTTTTGTGGTAATGCATGATAATCAATATGCTACATTTTTTGATGCATTACTAGACAAGTTTTTTTATTTTTTCTAGTAATCAGGAAGAAATGAGTGATGCTCCATACTTCTTGGAGTATGAAAATGATTGTGACTAGAGAAACATGGGTAGTGATCATTATAGTTTCATTTTTCAGCCCATGGTTATTCACATATGTTGGCAGCAGGATGGTTAAGACAGTTTCAGATGTTTTGTCACATATGTGGATGAAAATCAGAGTTTTGATTCAGGAGGGTCACTAATTTTCTTTTGGTGGCCTGGGGCCACCATGTAAAGTTGTAAATTTTGTAAAAAATTTTTCAATATCTTTCCCTTTCTATCACATGTTTCCCTTTCTATTCTACTAATTTGGTTGCCAATTTTTGTGGTCCATGTTTTGTCCTATAGGTGGTCTACTCTCCTAGTGATCCTAAATTCTTGCATAGGCACAGGTTGCCCATCATCCCTAGACAGAGCCACTGTTAGCCCATTTTCCTGTAATAGCAAAAGAATCCTCAAAAAATGGTCTATCTCTAAAAAATCTTTCATGGCTGCATTTATTTTTCCCTTGTCTCTGCCAAATTTTCCATGTCCCTGGCTTGAAACCCTAGGTCAATTTTCATATTTATAGCCATTGCATAGAAAAAACCCTAGTTTTCCCCGGCCTTGTTCTATTTCATCATTACTTTTTTGGGCCACTTAAGTATTTTTAACACACATGTGCTTTATCTTTCCTAATCTATCACTAGTTCACATAGTCCTCCGATGGTTAACATTTTATTTCGGCGATTCAGTGACTACAGTGGTCGCGTGGTCTCTTATTCCTGGTGGTTTAGCCCTTAACATCTTGTGACTCCACTGGAAGTTTCATTTTCTTTGGTCATGTGTTTGCATGGTCAGTGGGGCCTGACATCTCAGTCACCTTTCAATCTAACGATGGGCGCATGATCTCATGGAATATTCCTATCCCATGAGATCATGCGACTACTGCCCGATCTTCCAACATGTTGCGGCCTGTGCACGGTGGGTCCTTATTTTCCCAGTCATCTTGACTTGGTTTCTTTTCATTGGCCATAGGTTTAATGATGTGGATCTTGTCAGTGGGACTAGGGTTTTCGGCATGTCTTTGAGGGCTCTGACATTTGCAGAGGATCTATAGTTGGCATATGATCTCATGGGTTCTATCAGTGTTATGAGATCTTATGCCAACCATCGATCTTACCTTTTTCTTAGGCAACAAAGGGAAGGTGGGTCCTCTGACAGTTGGAGCTAACATGCATGATTTTCATTGGCAAAAGGGTAATGATGTAGTGGGACCGTTGGCCAAGTGGTGCTGATTTATTTTGCTTTGATTGGTTGGCAGGTTTGTGACTTGGTGGTTGTTAGTGGCATTGGTTTCTCTAAAGGGGTTAAATCACTATGAGATCTTGTGGTTATCATTATACCACTAGGGTAAGATGCATGATGGTTAAGTGTGTAGTGTAACGATGACCGTTGATCTCATCTATAGAGAGAATACTTTGTGGTGGGTCCTTTGCTACCACGCATTGCTGAGTTGCTTATTTTCTATTGGTTGCGGACTACTGACATGGCTGTAGACTTTTCAATGGGCCCCGTGGCTATTGTAAATGATGAATCTGGGCCTCCCGATTTGCTGGGAAAACTCAAGAATCAGCGTCACATATTAAACCTTATAAACCAATCGTTGCATTTCAAATTTGAATTGTTAGATGGGTTTTCTGTGATAGGAAGGACTAAAATTAATTTTTTTAGTGGTTGGATTTGGTGGAACCAGTGGTGCCTGTTGTTGTAGTTTTGTCCAAGGAGGTTGATGATTAATTATAGGGGTTTGTACCATGATTTTGTTGCTTGAAGGCATGTTGCAGGTGGCCAAGCAGGTTGATACATATGGGCGAATCCATGGTTTTTAGTACTTTCTCAGGGATTTACCATGATTACAGATCATTCTTTGATCTGCTTTCTCCAGGCTGCTTGGTTTTCCCCCAATTGTAATAAATTCCTGATTGATCTTAGTTGGTTTGGTAGGTAAAACCCTAACCCTAATCATCCATAGCTTGTTGCATCCTATTTTGGGATCCCAAGATGACTAGGGGGTATATATGGTTGAATTTTTTATTTTTCAAGGGGTTGGTTGATGTATATTGAGAGTGAATGTAAAGACTGAACAAGGAGAGCTTGGATTTTGGGTCTTTTTCCTAACATTTTGTTATTCTGGTAATGTATTGATTCTATAAATTTTAATGAGAATACACCTAGATTCCAATCTCAGATTTATGTTTGTCTTCTTGTTCTGATCTTGGGCTCATATATGTTAATGTCACAAAGTGAGTTAGCATATGGTAAACAAAGAGTATTGTGAAATTATCTTTGAGTTCCTAACAAAGTTAAGATTAAAGTCTTCAAGGTGATTTTAGTGAGTTCATGGTTGGATAGGAATTTGATGATTAGGTTTGAGGGTGAGAGGGATAATAGGCAAAGAACTTATTCTAAGTTCAGGAGTATTTAATTCAGGATTCTCAGTTGACATGTGTTATTGGGTGACTCTATGCCCTAGGTTAAGGCACTGATCTATTCTTTAGAAGCAATTCATCATCATCCACCATACATATAAATGATAAAATCTTTAAACTAGTTTTTAAATGATATAATTGCTTAATATTTTGTGATTCCTTTCAATTGAATCAAAGGTACACCCGCCTGAGCATATAAGCTCAAAGTGTAGGAGGATCTCTTTGATCCTTGTTAATTGGCTCTTTTCCTTGTAGACTTTGGAGTGGTGATAGAGTCAGTGACGTAAATTTGTCAATCATAGTGTAAACCTGCAAGTAGAAAGAAAAGAACTCCAACAAGCAACATACTAGTTTTTGTGGGAGAAAGAAAAAACCATTCAAATAAATTCAAAAATAAAAATAAAAAATATATTTAGAATCTAGACAAAAAATCCTAAAAGACTCTAATTTACTTCATCTTCTTATTTCAAATAGTTTAACAACAATAAGCATCTGAATCTAAATTTTTGTTTTGAAATGTAGAGTTCAATGTCTATTTAGGCAAAAAAGTGTAACCCACTATTGTGGGTTCACCCAGCAATGAAAATTCAGAAAATCAGATTTAGGAAAGTTGAAATAAAAATTTGAACAAGTTATAAATATTATATCAAAAATATGTAAGAAGAGAATCTATAGGAAATTGAATTTAGTATCTAAGATACTTGGCCTTTTTTTGAAAAACAATTATTCCATATGTTAAAAATTTTGAATTTCAATGTAGTAGTATGAAAATTTCAGGAAAAAAATAAGAAGTAGGTGTATGTCTGACCACCTTAAACACAATCAAATGATAAATTTTTTTTACAAGATTTTAGATATAAGTATTAGATTCATGTCCGGATGTGACGCGTATTTCTTTGTAATTTTTTTCCGAGTAAATAATTAATTATGACTTTTCTTCTACAACTTTTCCAAAATACAAAAACTCTCGTGTCTGACAATGTTAAATTATTTTAAACTTTATCAAATTGAATTTTATTTTTTATTTTTATTGTAGTAGGAAAATCATAGAATGTGACACATGTTTTGGATTTTAAAAATGTTATACAGTTTGAAAGTTATAGCTATTTTTCAATAAGTCTACCAATCAGGAATATAAAGATAACAAGTAGGAGTATGTCTGGCCACATTAAACAAAATCAAATGATAATATTTTTTTATAAGATTCTAGATAAAAGTAGTAGACTCATGTCCAGATGTGATGTGTATTTTTTTTGTATTTTTTTCAAGTAAATATTTAATTATGAATTTTCTACTACAAATTTTCATGAATATAAAAAATCTCGTGTCTGACCACCTTCACTTAGTCTAAACTTCATCAAATTGAAAGAATTGTTTATTATTATTGTATTAGGTGAAACATAGAATGTGATGTATATTTCAGATTTCAAAAATTTTATACTGTTTGAAAGTTATAGTTTTTTTTTTCAAAGATTCTATAAATCAAGACTTCTTTTTCACATCACCACTTTTTGGCATACCATGATCCTGCACATACCCACATACCAAACATGTATTTTGAAACTATGTGAGTAAATGTTGTAGCTTGGTAAGCTCAAATTTAATATGTTTAATCACTACAAAACATAGCAACATTACAAGTGAAGACTCTCCTTGGGGATTTGATCTTTTTAGTTCTCAGATTCCCTTTGTTCTCAGCAAAAAATATTCATGTCTCTTCCTTTCACTATGTTCTCAATAACTAATTTTGTTTTCATATTCATTCTCTCTCCCTTTGAAAAGAATGTCAAAGAAAATATAGAAACAACTCTGCACTATCCAAGTAATTCTCTATTTTTCGGTTCATATAAGTCAGTTAGTCAATCAGGTACCTTCAGTGTACAAATAAAAAAATTTATGTTCCCACTTCTACAATCTTTCATAGCATTAGACAAAATCAAAAGTGTGAGCTATGTGTATCAACATAAATGATCTTCTGATAAGTATAGGTTAATGCAACCTCCAGATCACCTTAGTGACTGGTAGACAAGGGACAAACCCCAACTCTAGTCCTCTAATATTTAAATGTTTCCTTCGGTAATGGTTTAGTAAAGATATCAACAAGTTGTTCCTTAGATGTTACAAATTCTAGTTTCACCTGCTTCTCTTGAACTTGTTCCCTCGAGTAGTGATACTTAATGGATATATGCTTTGTCTTTGAATGCATCATAGGATTTTTAGAAATATTTATAGCACTAGTGTTGTCAAAATATATAATCACCAGGTCAATGATTACCTCATTCATTCCTTCTAGAACTTGTCTAATCCAAGCTATATTTGAACAATTTGCAGAAGCATCAACATACTCTTCTTCAGTAGTAGACTAAGAAATGCATGCTTGTTTCTTGTTAATCCAAGTCACAAGCCTCTCCCCCAAAAAGAATCCTCCACTAGTTGTACTCTTTTGGTCATCTATGTTTCTAGCCCAATCTACATCAGTGTAAACTCTAAGTTCAAATTTTCCTTCAAAAGTATACCATAATCCATAGTCTTCTATTTTCTTCAAGTATCTCAATATTCTTTTCACTAGAACCATATGTGAGTCTTTAGGATTGGCAAAAAATCTAGACACAATCTCCACTACATGTGAAATATCAGGCCTACTGTGTACAACATACATCAGTTTAGCAATCATAGATCAGTACAAAGTCTAATTTACTTCTCTAGATTCATTGAATCCTTTGTCAATTTATAGGCAGTTACAATCAGTGTTCCCACTAGTTTAGCGTGTTCCATGCCAAAAAATTTCAATACTTCTTTAATGTATTTTGATTGTGTGATGAAAATCCCATCTTTCTATTGTATAACTTGAAAACCTAGAAAGATTTTAATCTCTCCAAACATAGACATCTCAAATTCCTTTCTCATGTCATCAGAAAAAGATTTTCAAATTAGATCTTGTCCTCCAAAGATTATATCATCAACAAATATCTCAACAATCAAAAT
Organism: Chamaecyparis obtusa; assembly: GCA_027943335.1. Classification (NCBI taxonomy): domain Eukaryota; kingdom Viridiplantae; phylum Streptophyta; class Pinopsida; order Cupressales; family Cupressaceae; genus Chamaecyparis; species Chamaecyparis obtusa. Next base: position 767,244 of record BSBK01000077.1, read on the forward strand.
GTTATCATCATATCCTCCTTTCATGTACAAATTATTGTTTTCACTAGTTCTTTAAAAAATAATACTTATAAGATAAGCATGTAATATTTGATACCATTCCCTCGGTGCTTGCTTCAATCCATACAAGGCTTTGTAGAATCTACATACCATGTCTTTCTGATTATGATCAACAAACCCTTTTGGTTGTTCTATGTAGACCTCCTCCTCAATAATTCCATTCAAAAATGTTGATTTCACATCCATTTGTTATACCTTAAATTTATTATGTGCATCATAAGAAAGTAATATGCGAACTCCTTCCAGTCTAGAAATGGGTACAAAGGTTTCACTATAATCAATAGCTTCTTCTTCTACATATCCCTTCCAAACAAGTCTTGCCTTATTCCTAGCGACCTTTCCATTTTCATTCAGCTTATTCCTAAAAATCCACTTAGTACCAATAACATTTTTATCTGTTGATCTAGGCACTAAAGTCTATATTTTATTCTTCTCAATTTTTTCAATTTCCTCATTCATAGCATTCATCCATTCCTCATTTTCAAGTGCATCCTTAACATTCTTAGGTTCAAACTCATAAACTAAGAATGTGTTTTTTCTTAACTTACTTTGGGTCATCATGCCAGCTTGCTTATCTCCAATGATTTTATTCTCTAGATGATGTCTTCTAACAAATCTTTCTATCACTTGATCTCTTCTCTACTCATCATTCGGTTCAGGTACATTTTCCTTCTTGGTAGCTTCTTCCCGATTCTCATTTTGCATGTGTTGATTCTCAGTAGCATTTTCATGATGCTTAGTAGACTTATCATGTGTCTTTGGTAGATAATATACATCTTCAACATAAGTAAACCTACCGTAATCTTCTATGACATAGGACAAGAAAGGAGGATCCAATTAAGGATAGTCCTCACAAGTAGCCAAACACCACACTGTGGAATAACACAACAAGATAATGTTTTCAACTAAATTTTCATTAACATGCCTAGTTGTAAGGCCTTCCAGGTTAGGGCCAAATACAATCAAAATTATTTCTACAAACTCTCTTAGCTAGTCTAGCTCTGAAAACAATCAACAACTGATGGAAACACTAAGGTAGATCTGAACTTGAGCTTCCAAGCCTCCTATTGGTTCTTGAAAAGATTTTACACTCCATGAGATACCAATATACCTAAGAGTAATATTAAGGAGGGGTTAGTTCCAAATGTGATAAATCCATAGGTAACTGGACCACTTATAGGGACAAGACTACACTCTTCACTTTTGGCTTTGCAAAACCAAGGTGGGTATACTTGATCCAATAGATATAATTTTATTCCTAATTTGATATTGGATCTAACAACAAATATTAGTGAGAAAGTACTAAACAACAACCTATTATTCATTAACTCTCCATCACTGGGCAAGATAACTATTTTCAAAGTAAATAAAATTAAATGACTGGTTTTGATTATGTGTTTCTGATTATAATGATTTCAATCATTCCTCATGAAATAAAGATTCATTTACACATGCCAATGCCTTATTCATTGGGAAAATAACACCAAAAAATAGAGAAAACACAATGATCCCTGAAGAAATTAGCTCATGAACATAAATATAAATACTCCAAGTCTTTCCTACTTGCAAATAATCCTTATGTAAATCAAATGAACATATATCCCACTTTGAGTAATATTTAATCTAACCCTAGATCAGAACTCAAAGAAAAAATACATACACATAAGTCTCTGATAGACTCAAAAATTCACAAATTTGACACAAAGGAGAGGTAAAGACCTGAGATTTCTTTTAAGTATAACTTTTGATCATCTGTATATAATATATGCTAAGTAGAAAGCCTATAAATAATGATAGAGAGTTATAATATGTAGACCAAAAGTGTGTGAAGATACTAGAAGATGTATTAGAGATTTTCTAGAGGTCAAAGCATTAGTGCATAAAAGGAACTAATTTGACAAGAAGTGTCATAGTGATAGTTCATCCTGCGGATATAGTGTGTATCTGAGATTAGAAGGTTGTAGCCTTCACCATTTGAGCAATGAGCTCTTGGATAGTGCATCCTCTACCCTAATAAGGATGATTGTAAAAGACTCCTAATAGGGTTTGACCCTTAACAAGATCTATTGTACTTAAAACATTGTAAAGCTACTCCTAATAGGGTAAAGGATCTTCTAACAAGGATCACAAAACACTAGTGTAGAATATTAGTGGGTATCAATTCCCATCAGGGTTTTACCTATTTGGGTTTCCCCGTAATCATATTGGTGTCATGTGTTGATTTCATGTTTCATGTTTATGTGAATGTTTATTTCATTACTTAAGCATTTAAGTTCAGCATAAAGATTAAAGTGAAAAGTTAAAATATAGCGAACACTAATTCACCCCCCACCCCCCCCCCCCCCTCTCAGTGTTCCCATTCCTAACAATTGGTATCAGAGCTCTAGTCCTCAGCAAAGAAGTTTAACCACTTGAGGAGGTCATGGACAAAGAAGAAATGAAACATCTAAAGGAAAATCTTGAAGCCTCTCTTGAAGACCTAGACAATTCAGAAAGAGAAATTGAAGAACTAAAATAACAATTCAGTGATGCTCAACTAGTTATCAAAAAAATAGGAAAGGATTTGAAAGGATTCTCTAATAGTGATCTTGAAGAAAAGGTCAATAATTTAAGAGAAGAAAATGCATCCTTATTAAATCATCTTGAAGAATTTGATGACAAACTGATGAAAAATCAAGATGTCTATAATGAACAAGTCAAGGAGAATCTTCAACTCAATGAAGAACTAAGGGAGGCTAACTTGGAAGTCTTGGAGCTAAGGAATATCAAAGAAAGCTTTGAATCTGAATTAAAAAAGGAAAAGGATCATATTGACAAGTTACACACCAGTGCTGATTTGGTAGAATCTTAGTTGTATGCAAGAAGAGCCAAAGGAAACACTAGTTGTATTGGATACAATGAAGCACAAAATCAGATTGACAATATACAAGCAAGAAAGGATTCACAAAAGGACTCTACTGATGCTAAAAATACTAAAGATCAAACCAAAGATAATGGTGGACCACCTAAGAATGAGTGCAAGCAAGTAGAATGTGCTTGTTTTACATGAAACAAGCATGGACACATTGCAAGAAATTGTACAGAGGTAAGACCTTTTAATGGTTACTATTATTAATGCAACAAGTTTGGTCATAGAGCTATGAATTGCAAGACTATTTGAAGAATAGGATTCAGTAAGATCAAAGAAATCAAAATTAGACAAATGTAAGAAGTTCTCAGAATGTTACATGCTAGATATGTAACTATAATGGTCACACAACAAAACAATGTAGAATGGTGACTCATGTCAATGTGCCAAGGAATATAAGCCCTCTAGTCATTTGTCACTCTTGTAACAAGGTTGGACATATCTCAAGGTTCTGTAGATCAAGGATGCAAGGTCAGGGAAGCCCTAAAAAGGCCAAAGAACCAGTTTTGGATCTCGTAGGAGAAGTTAATTTTGTCAAAGCCTCAGATGATGCAAGCATGATTTGGTTAGAGAAAAAGGACATGACTGATGAGAATTTATTGGATGCATCCATAGTGGGCGCACCCTCTACATGTGGATAAATGGCCCTCAAGGTCATAGGGGGAGCTAATTTAGCTCTAAATCCATGTGTGGCTAGTATACTCATCCCTAAAGTATGCATCTTTGGACTTAAGCTTTTGGAGTGTATAGGAACCTTCGTGCAAGAGTGCACATGTTAAATGTTAGCAGAACTTGAGTTGCAAATTCTAAAGGGATAGCTTGGTTTACACACTTGCATTAATGGTAGAATTTTCACTTTTAACTACATAGAAAGTTATTTGATTTCTCATTACATTCAAATTCAGATTGATAGAGAATAGAAAGAGCCTTGGAAGTTGTTGTGAAGACTTGGAAATTGAACTATCAGTGTTTGTAGTGCATTTGGTCGGTTGCAAAAAACCTAGCTCATTGCGCCAACTTAGAAGCCATTAGATTATCTCAGAGTTCAGTTGGAAAGTGTTTACAAGTAATTCATGGCCACTCCCATTGTTTATGATGTCATTGAGAAGAAGAGATATGTTTTCAAGAAACATCCATTTAAATCAACCATAGATGATTTAGAGGGAGCTTTCTCCTACACGCCTATGGGCATCATGCATGTGGAAGACATTAGGGCTTACATTTACTATAAGAAGGAACTAGTTGGATTGGATAGGTTAAGAGCACACATGGATACCATGCTAAAACCTGACAAGACATTCATGGATGAATATGTGAAATGGAATGATCAGCCTATTGTTGAGTATGTTATGCATATGAATTCTATGAGACAGAATGGATAAAGATCTTATTGAGAAGAATTCATGATGATCTATTTTGGATTGGTGATGTGCCAATAAGAATCATAGTTGACCTGATTCATGAGATGATAGGCCTTTCTAGGATAGGCGTTGCCCTTCCTATGGGAAAGGATGTCAGAAAGATAGTTGAGAAAACATGTAAGTCAAGAAGCGATAGGTGTGGCATGACTATAGAGCCTATTTAGATATAATACATCAAATTGATGTCAATGATACTAGGATATAGGTTTCATCACAATAGTAGGGTGAATACTATGTCTGTGGGCACTATTCTAGTAGCCATTAGACTTGTGAAGGAAGATGGAGAGTTCAACTTGTGTGAGATCTTGCATGCACAGTTGATAGATAACTTCAAAGCTATCAAGCATGACAAGAAAAATATATTCAGGTTTGGATAATTAATCATCTATATGTACCTTCATATAGTTGGAAAAGTTTCAAATATGTATTTGGACAAGTCCATACCAACCATGCCTTAGATATCCAACAAATCATCCACTGAAAGTACATTAAGAGACTATGTAACATTGGAATTGAAGACCTTTAGGGTTAAGATGTAGATGAGATACAAAATTCCAGAGAACATTGTGGAAAAGTATAAGGATACAATATGCTTTATGGTTGAAACTGATACTACTTGTATGGAAGTTGTTGAGCCTAGAACTAAGTGGATTCATCCACTTGGTTATGAAGTAGAGGAACAAGTCCTTGAAGCATATGTGTAGGTACTACTATCAGCCCCCAAAGATCCTAATGAACCTAGGTGGGGAACATATGAAGAGAAAACCAGAGAAGTAGATGCAAAACTTAATAGCACAGCAACAAAAAGGAAGGTTGTTAAAGTCACATCAGAGATCTTAAGGATTCATGGTGTATCCCAAGCAGACCTTGACAAGGCAAGGGAAGATAAGATTTCTTTAGAAATGAAAAGTGCAAAAGAAAAAGAAGGACAAGAAGATCTTAAGATGAAGAAGATAAAAAATGAAAAAGATGACAGTCAGAAGGATATGATTGATGACACTCCTTCTGTGCCCAAAGAAACCAATGATCCTACTACTCCTCTGAAGTATAAACCAATAATCAAGAGAAAGAAAGAAGTCAACACTAATCATCCATCCTCATGAGCATTAAGGAGTAAGAAAACTATTCAAGCACCTCCTAAGGTAGGATTCAGACCAAGTCTTAAAGCTTTGAGTGCAAGAATTGTTGATGAGGGTAGAATTGATCAGGTGGGAAAGTTTTATGAAACATATAGTGAAATTGATAAATTAGAAATACATGGTATGATTATCAAACACGTGATAAAATTCAAGAAGACAGTTCTTGAATTGAAAATAGAAATTCCACATAAGGTATGGGAAATAATGGATACCTTAAAAAGAAAAGCCACTGAAGAAGATCTTAGAATAAGGGAATAAATTCTTGATTCCACTCTTCTAGTATGTTCGATTGAAGAAAGGTCATTGTGACTAAATCTGGTGAAGCCACACTTAAGAACAAAGATGAGGACACTTCACCTCATGAAAAAAGACTATGAGCTAATTTCTTAGGAAATAGAGAAGGCTTTTGAGAAGGTACTCTTAGAGAAGCACATGAAACCTAATTTTGCACCCATCTCTCAAGCACCTAGTAAGAAAGACAAAGTAGAAGAGACCATCAATGTACAATCTACAGGTCATCAGGATTTAGTGCCTATAGTGGAAGCATAAACAAAGGTAGATAAATCTACGCCCATGTCAGAGTCACTTAAGGACAACACCTTTATCATTGATAATGTGGAGATAGTCATGGCAGCCACTGACATAGAATTAGACAAGTTTGAGGAAGCTTTTGTGAGCTCACAAGAAGCTAAGATGTTATGCAACAACACTCATCCCACTCATCAAGAAGAGGAAGAAAAGAAAGAAGAAGATAAAGAACAAGAGAAATATGAAACTTTTGTTGATCTAGCCAAGGTAAAACTAGAAGTGATGGATAGCACTCCCATCACTCCCTCCTCACCATTGTTGTCAAGGTTGACACTTGACACAAGTAGTTTGGACTCTTGGAAAGAAGAAGACCTGATTAATTTTAGCGTTCTGGCTATGGAGAAGGAAAAAGAAAAACAAGTAATGAGAAATCTGCTCCCAGTAGAATCAGTAAACATTTTGAACAGTCTACTACTAGAGGATAAGAAAGTGCTAAAAGTACACTTAGTTGATGACGTAAGTACAGTCATCTCATAGTTCAAAAGTAATTTTTCAAGCCTTGAAGAACCTGCATCCAAGGTTGTAGAAGAGAAGTATCTAGAGAAGAGACTGAATGAGTTGATGAGAAACTTTGCTCTAGATCTAAAATCACTCAAGATAGGACAAGCATCTTTAAAAGAATTTGTTGTTCAAGGAAGGAAATTCATTGCAGACTGCATGGATTAGGATAAGCTTACTGATGCCCATTTCAAGAAAATAAAAGAAGCAGAAGCTATGATTGAGCAGGTGAAGAATTTAGTGACAGACATATCCATTGATGTAAACATGTGCAACAATATTTACCAAGGTCAGATGGACAAAATTGAGAAGGCAGAGAAAGAGATGGCAAAGATAAGGTCTAGACAGACTCAGTTGAGGAATGCTCTTGCGCCCTCACTAGACATTCTCAGCTAGAACATAAAGGAGATTTATTCCACCATGATAACATATGATCAAGGTCTAAGCACATATTTAAAGATGGAGAAGCTTCAATATGCTTTATGCACCCATCTCCAGATAGTTAACTCATTGATAAATTTTTGGAAGAAGGAGATCCAGAATCTCAAGATAGCATATTTGGATGTTTTCCCTAAGTATGTGCAGATACAATTTTTTGGTACACCTTTGTCATTAATTTCAAAGGGGGAGTTGTGTATATAATATGGAGTATATATATGTATATGGAGATATAAGATTATGTATAAATAATGTATAGAAGACAAAAGTTTTTGTGTTATGGGACAATTAGTGACTTGGCCATATTACTTTGTTGCCATCAATGAAAAAGGGTGAGATTGTTGGAAAGTTGTCTATACTAAGGTATATGAATAGATATAGTGTTGTCATTATGGCAACAAATTCATATAACATTTTGGAGTCAACGCACCTGATGAGAAGATAAGAAATCAGCTAAGTGTTGAAGACTGGACAATGTATAGAGTTCCTGCAGCTCAAAGCATCAACGCATGTATGTAGGGATGGATTATGGTATGCACCCTAGAAGTTAAGTTTGTTAGACTATATTCTTTCTTAGTCTAAGAGCACAAAAGAAGATATGAAAAGATGTGAAAGTTATAGATAGTTGAAGTTGCACAACCAGTGTGTGCTAGCAGAGAATCGAGCATGGAGCTGATAGTCAGTATTTTGGTTTGTGATTGTAATGTAATATTGTAAGGGCTATGCACCCATTGTATTTAGGTTTTGACATGTTTATATGTATACTTTTAAGCACACTTAAGCCAATTCATTTGGAAGCATTATTTGTAATTAGTTATAGGACCGACCTAATTGTTTATTTTGTATGAGCGTATAAATATAAGATGTGCCCATTGTATTTGGTATGGTAGTTGATAGAGAGTTATAATAAGCAAACCAAAAGTGTATGAAGACACTAGAAGATGTATTAGAGATTTGCTAGAGGTCAATGCATCAGTGCATAAAAGTAACTAATCTGACAAGCACTATCACAGTGACAGTTCATCCTACAGATATAGTGTGTATCTGAGATCAAAACATTGTAGCCTTCACCATTTGAGTAGTGAGCTCTTGGACAATGCATCCTCTCCACTAGTAGGGATGATTGTAAAAGACTCCTAACAGGGTCCAACCATTAACAAATTCTACTGTACTTAAAGCATTGTAAAGCTACTCCTAATAGGGTAAATGATCTTCTAACAAGGATCACAAAACACTAGTGTAGAATATTAGTGGGTATCAATTCCCATTGGGGTTTTACATATTTGGGTTTCCCCATAATCATATTGGTGTCATGTGTTGATTTCATGTTTCATGTTTATGTGAATATTTATTTTAGTACTTAAGAATTTAAGTTCAGCATAAAGATTAAAGTGAAAAGTTAAAATAAAGTGAACAGTGATTCACCCCCCCCCCCTCTCAGTGTTCCCATTCCTAACAAATAATAGTATCAACCTGTGCATTTTTCTATTACTTGACAAGAAATGATACAAAATATTACAATCCTCGACTAAGGGTTAGGGTTTCAAAATTTCTATCTTCTCAACACCTAAAACTCTCAATGCCTAATATTATCATGGAAAATCCTTTTATATACAAGGAAATGAAAGAAGCTATTGATCATATTAGGGTTTACAAAACTTTACCCTAAAACTTTACAAAAACCCTACTGGGTTTACAATAAATGCCTCGATCAGATTTTGGATTGATATTTTAAAAATGAGTCACCTCCCTTTATGTCTTCAATCTTTCCCTTGATCTCTTCAAATAGATCTAATTGCCATTTCTTCATGGTTTTCTCCACAATAAATACACTTTATATCTCAACCACTTTAAAACCAAAAATCACAATCCTTGTTTGGCTTAAGAAGTAGATGGAGCATATGCATTTTCATCATGAGGAATGTATTGTTACCTCCACCTATTAAATACATCTTCACTTGGGAACACAAAATTTATAATTTCAGCCTTTCTACTAGATAATTATTCCCACTTGTTCTTCATCTGATTGATCTCACACTGAATGAAGTCAAACTTGGACTTGGAAAATATTAATGTTTCAATAGTGTGTATGAAGAACAAAGTATTTTCTAAAGTTAAAATGCTAGTCATCCTAGTAGAAAAATCATCATCCATCTATCCTCTCCATTTGACTAACTACTTAAGGTCACCATTTTTCTTGAAAACTCCTGGAATCAGGTCACAGCAAGGGAGTGTCAATTCTTTCTTTAGCAGAGTGGATTTCCTTTCAAAATCATCCAAAATTATACTATATTCTACAAGTGGTGCAGGAGCACCTCAAACATTCAGTTCAGAGTTAGAGATGAAGGAGACCTCAAGGACATCCAAATCAAATCAGGAGGATGGAACACATGATCCAAGTCAATAGATCAACTGGAGGATCCTAGCACCTATTATGGGCTTCAAATAGTGCAATATTGTGTTCAACTTGTAATGTCTTCAATGGATCCATTTTATGTTTGTAATGCCCTCATAAGGATCAATAGTTTGATTGTAATGGACTAATGATGTCCAATTATCAAATAATGTTTGAAGAAGTATAGAATGGGCATGAAATAGGTCTAGGTCATTAAGGAACAATTAGAAAGGAGTTTTATATTCAAATAAAGCCTTTTATGGTTTTGAAATTCAGATTTTCAAATATAAATGGCTAGTTCAAGAAGTTAGAGGGAATTTCTTGTTTGTTATTAGAGTTAAATTTCAACTCAATGATGAAGTTGGTTGAATCAGTTTTGAGTAGTTATATAGGGAGTTTTATTTATTAGAGAGAGTCTCTGTTATGACAGATGACATGGTGGATGAACTGGTGAACGTGAAGCAATAAAATATCCATGTTTCTTGCAACCTGATTAATTTCTATAATTCCAATTTGATTGATTGAATCCTATATGCATTAACATAGTTTTAATTCACTCTATTCACTATTGATGAGTCCCCAAACATTGTAGTGAGTTTACTGTTGTGCAGTTTGTAGAATAATAAACTTCTCTGCCTATTGTCGTTATTGTAGAAGGGTTTTCCGGAATGGAAGTCATTCCATGAATAATATAAAGGCCTTATATTCATGGGATGATAGATTTTAACCTGTACTATAAAGTAATAACATTTCATATGCAGAATCAGGCGAAATCATGGTGATCATAGTCGGAATAGTAGGAAAGTCATTGAAGTCGGGCACCAAGGTGTAGCAATGGATGATCCATCCACTTGAGGCATAGATTTTATGCTTTAGAACATTTGAGGATGGTGAATAAAAGTTGGTTCAATCACTAATTTGGATCATAAGTGTTTAGAATCAGGTGATTGAGCGAGCCCTAGTTTGAAAGGTTTGGAAGTGCTATTTTGGGAGTTTTGGTGTTGCAAGGCCCATGAGTCTAATTGCTTGGGGATTTAACCATTTTGATTCATTTTATAACTCTGCTAAAATTTTGGTGGGATAAGGGAATGTGAGGAGAGTAGTTCCTTTGAAAATTAAGACATTTTTATGTATTAGAAATAGGGCATCAGTGCTGGATAGGTGTGTTGGTCCAAAGTAAATGTATGAAATATTTGGATATGTTGTAGAACTCAGTAAAGGGTATCTAGAAAGGTCATTTTCCTATCAAGAGTCTTGAGGAAAATTCAAGTTATTCCCATTCTAAGTCTGCAGTAGGGTTAGTGGGTAGGGTATTGGCTTTTTGGGTTTAGTTTGAGAAGACTTTGTGAAGTGGGAACATAGGATTGTGTTTGGATACTATAATTCCTTGAAACCAAGAAAAGTGAAGACTATGAATCTAAAATCATCCTTTAGGATACTTTGAGATAGCCTTGGTAAGTTAGATCTTGAAGCAATTAAGGGTTTGGTTAGGCTATAGTGCCTAAACCACTAAAATTTTTAAATTCTCATTGGGTTTGAAGACCACCACCCTTCCCTTTGCATCAAGTGGTATGAAAGAAATTTTCAGTTGCACTAAACCAATCTATCAGTTCTTCATCATCCATCTTTCCTCCATACATAGGTAAGTCTATCCTTACCCTTACATCTCCACTCTTTATGTCCTTCACTAGATTAGCCATCCTTGCATCTTCAGGGTCTATCAGTTACTCTACTTGGGTTTCTCCTCCATCTTCTTCTTCCACTACTACTTCTTCATCCTACCTCATGCTCTTATCCCTATTCTCCAATGCTTCTATCCTCTCCATCATAGTTCTCATCAACATATCCTTCTCATGGCTCTCCTTATCTCTTTGATCTAGGGCTACTTTCAGCTTTTTATTATTAGTAGTATGGATCATAGCTCTTCCTTCCTCTAGGGTTATCTTCTCAAATTTCTTCATTATTTCCCCTTTTGTCTCATTCTCAATTTAAGTCATATCCTTATCAAGGAATTCTTCTTTCTTTTTCTCAAAAATTTCTTTATATTGATTTATTCTCATCCTCAACAAAAATTGAAAGAATGCCCTCATTTTTACAAACTTATCATCTGAAATAAAAGAATCACTGGCCTACTTCAAAATTGGGTCTATTTTCTTACCCTCAAACTCTGCCACTATAAGATCCATCTCTATTCCTTTGGGTGCCTCCAGCATTCCCTCCTATATCTCATCATTTGAAACAAAAATATTTCCCTCATTACTTAACTACACTAGTTGTTGAGAAACTCCATGTTCATCCAATTACAAAGGAGATTGGGAAGGAGAGTATATATCTTGATCTAGTCAAGACTCCTCATGTTTTTGCCTCTTTGGAGAGGGCTCCTCTACCATTGGCTCACTCATAGGTCTCTTCTACTTAGGGGTAGATGGGAGAGCCTTATCTCTTTATTGAACTAGGAGAAGGACAATATACCCCTTTCTTTCTTGAACTATATATGTTCCACTTAGGGTCAACTTTGTGTACCCTGGCTGGCTCAAAATTCTCCTTGCCCTATCTGGATCTGTCTTACTGACCACAACCCTCTTTTCATTTGTTTCCTACATGATTCCTTCAAAATGTTCCATAAGGGCCTCAACCTTTTTTTCCCATGGCTTGAAAGCTTTCAGTGGGTCATATTCTTTATCAAAATTCCTAATAAAATCCACAATTTTCTTGTAAATCACCCACTTTTCTTTCTTGATTTCTTGAGCTTGAAGATAAAACTCATTCCTAATTATATCTTCTAGGAAATTAAATTGGTGCTCCATAAGAACACACCTTATCTTTTCTCTAAACATTCCTGAAATGAAACCCTCATTATTTGCACATCTTGCCACTACTATAGCCATTTTGTAGGGTTGCAAAACTTGATTGAGATGCACCCATCCCTTCTTGACAATGATATATTGATGGGCTATTGTAATATCTGGGAACAAATTTCCCCTTCCCTTCCCTATCAGGCTTGTCTCTTGTAGATCACCAATCTATCTTAGAATCTCTGCATACCCTATTTTTAATGGGACCTAGTAAGGCAATATGTAAGGTGCCTTTTTACAACCATATATTCTAAAAATAGTAGAAAATGGATAGAAAATGATATCACCAAAATTATGCACAATGGTGATAACCTTGCAATATTCATTGGGCCTTATTAGCCTTAGCAACTCCCTTGGAATTCTAGGATTCTCAAAAAATAACAAGGTCCTAAGCCTTGAAGAAAAATTTATGTCAAAGACAAGGAAACTAGCATCAATCCTATCCCATGAAAAATCTGTAGTCCACAACTAGACTGGCAATGTTTCTCCATTCTTCTCTTTGACAATATCCATTGTCTTGCTGAAAAAATCCTCACCCTTGTACAAAAACATATGCACTAGCATAGAATACCATCCAAAAGGCATGTTTATCTTCATGTTTTTCATTCCCATTAATCCTTCATAGATAAGATCTGCAAGGTAAGGGGAAAAACAAAAAATTAATGCGAGTTGTGGGTGTAAAGACTGTACTATCATAAACATGTATGGAATAGGCATATGAGTAGCCTCATCTTCTCCAAAAATTAGAACTAAGGACTTATATACACCCTATGCTTACAAACTAAAAAGATCCAACCTAAAAGGCTCAGGTGTGCTCTTACTGACCATACACATGGCACCAATTTGGCCAAAGAAGTCCCTTAGGGGGCCAGACCTAAAGTAGTCTCTTCGTGCCTCATAAATCTCATTGAATTCCCCAAAATCAATATTTTCTAATCCAATAGAAGTATTGTTTAATGAGAAAAATTCTTTGATCTCATCTTCTGTAAGACTTATCAAATAATTTCCATTTATATCCTTGACACATCTGGTAATAGGGTCATAACATTTGGAAATCTGTATCAGAAGATCTGCATCCATGAAAACTCTAGTACAATGAGTTTTCCTATGTCAAACTGACAGATATTACTAAGAGGAGCACATGAATTTCTTTGAGAGTATGCTACCCTAAATAAAATTAGACCATTGTACTCTTTTCCCACATCAACATCCCTCATCCATAACCCTTTGTCATACAGTCCCTCATTTAAAAAATCCCTAGGGTTTTTAGGAACTAATTCCTTCATTCTAGATGCCCCATTCTCTGAATGTGGGAGCCACTACATTAGATCTTCAAAAACCTCTCTATCCTTATGCTCTATTTTTCCTGAGAGTTCTCTTTTGGGTGGCATTTTAACTAGGGTTTGAAGAAATGTATGAATACCAGAACTAAAACTACCTAGATATTACAAGATAGTAATAATAGGGAAAATTTAATCACTGCAACCTTTCTCTAATAAAAAATTATGCACTTTCAATATTAAATTGGCCTACCAGACACTTGAGAAAATTCACTTAATGACACTCGCAGAAAAAACCAAATCACCTACAAAGAAACTTGGAAGAGAAGTGTTGCTTCCAATAATCAAATCAGAATATGTAATCATTGCCAACCCATCATAGCTCACCCACACAAAACTCATTAAGTCCACCATTACTAAAATCTAGCGGCTTCAACATTCATAGGATGTGAAGTAACCGTCACAAAATAAAATTTCAATTTGAGCCATTGATTTTACTTCTTTTCGGCGCATCGGACGGCTAGCAAAAATCATCGACATAACCATTTAATACTTATCCCCAAAGTAGTTCTTGACTAATGAGAACATTTCAAAATTATGCATGTGTATAAACCCATAACTTATTTTAACTTTGATTGGCCTAGATAGGTGTTGACATGTCGCTAAAGTGCAAGTTTAAAATCTGAGCACCTTTCTACTCCGGTAATGCGATGACCGTAGATTCTCTCAAAACTTGACAAGTCTTTACCAATCCCTAAAAAATAGTGACCCCACTTCACAAATGAACACATGGAGGCATCTGAAGACTTCAGAGCACTAGCAATTGACAACACAAAGACACATGTTAATCAGTCACTAAATCACAAGCAGAAAATCGTTAGGTATGTCATGCAAAGATAAAGTGACAACCGCTAATGCTACTCAATCAGATGATCATTCTTCATTTATGAAAATTGGTCCCACCTCAAACCTTTGCTAATCCTTTACCCAATAAAAAATGACCATGTCATAAAATCTAGCAAGTGAACATATGACTTTTCCTTCCCAATGTCAGTTAAAATGACAACTGCCACATCATATTCTATCTTAATCAATAAAAATTTGACAGCTCATCATGACTTGGCAACTAAGGACCCACTTCATAGTCTAAATCTTACATGGAAAATCAAATGGCTATCACTAAAGCACAAGCTTTAAATATTGAGCATCTTCTCCTAGAGGTATAACAAAAGCCATAAGATTTTCCAAGGCTTTAACCTTTGAAAATTCATGACCCCATTGTATTACATCATCCAGGATAGATGCTAACATAAAAAGGTTTCCATAAATATTGAAGTGTCAAAGCTCTATCTTTGTCAGCTTTGAATTTAATCAGACGCTTGTCGCTAAAGCACATGGATTAAAGAGTAATCAAGTTGTCTCAATGGTATTACGACAGTCATCGATGCAATCTAATTTTTAATGTTAGCACAATACTAAAAATGGGCCCACCTCAATAGGTGTCACCTTGTTGCTAAAGCACATGTCAGAAAAATTGACAACTGAGATGTTAGGAATGGGAACACTAAGAGGGGGGGGGGGTGAATCAGTGTTCACTATATTTTAAATTTTCACTTTAATCTTTATACTAAACTTAAATGCTTAAGTACTAAATTAAACATTCACATAAACATGAAACATGAAATCAACACATGACACCAATATTGTTATGGGGAAACCCAAATAGGTAAAAACCTCGGTGGAAATTGACACCCACTAATATTTTGTACTAGTGTTTTGTGATCCTTGTTAGAAGATCCTTAACCCTATTAGGAGTTTCTTTAGAATGACTTAATTATAGTAGACCTTGTTAAGGGTCAGACCCTATTAGGGGAGAGGATGCACTGTCCAAGAGCTCACTGCTCAAGTGGTGAAGGCTACAACCTTCTAATCTCAGATACACACTATATCTACAGGATGAACTGTTAGTGTGATACTACTTGTCAGATCACTTCCTTTGATGTGCTAATGCTTTGACCTCTTGCAAAGCTCTAATACATATTATACTATCTTTGCACACTTCTGCTATGCTTATCACAACTCTATATTCACTTCCATACTGAATACAATGGGTGCATCTTATATTTATATGCGCATACAAAATAAACAACTAGGTCAGCCCTTAGACCTATTACATACAATGCTTCCAAATGAATTAGCTTAAGCATGCTTACAAATAAACAAGTATATATATCAGAAACCTAAATACAATGGGTGCATAGCCTTTACAAAATTACATTATAACCACAAACCAAAATACTAATTGTCAGCTTCATGCTCTGTCCTTCACTGGCACACACTGGTTGTGCAACTTCAACTAACTGTAACTTTCTCATCCTTGCACATCTGATCATGCACTCATAGACTAAGCATGAATATATTCTAACCAACTTAATTTCTAGGGTGCATACCATAATTATTCTATAAGCACATGTGTTGATGCTCTAATTTGTAGGAACTGTGTACACTATCTAGTCTTCAACACTTAACTGATTTATGATCTTCTCTTCAAGTGCGCTGACTCCAAACTACTATATGACTATGTTTCCATAATGAAAACACTATATCAAGTCATATACATTAGTATAGCCAACTTTCCAACAATCTCCCCCTTTTTCATTGATGGCAACAAAGGAATATGGCCAAGTTGCTAACTATCCTTAATACAAAAAATGTTTTGTCATCTATACATATACTTATATCTCCCTATACATATTATGATCCATATTCTATACACAAATCCCCTTTGACATTAATGAAAAATTTGTTTCAAAAAAAATTATCTACACATACTCACTATGGGAAAACATTCGGATATGCAATCTTTAGGTTCTGGATCTCCTTCTTCCAAAATGAGATCAAGGAATTTACTATTTGGAGATGGGCGCATAATGCATACTGAAGCTTCTCCATCTTATTCAAATCTATGGAAGGACCTTGATCATATGTTACCATAGTGGTATCAATCTCCTTGATATTCTAATTTAGAATGTCTAGTGAGGGTGCAAGAGCATTCCTCAACTGAGTCTGTCTAGCCATTAACTTTGTCATCTCTTTTTCTACCTTCTCATTTTGTCTATCTAACTTTGGTAGACATTATTGCACATGTTAACATATGTGGATGTGTCTTTCACTGAACTCTTCACCAGCTCAATCATAGCTTCTACCTCTTTTATTTTCTTGAAATGAGCATCAATAAGCTTGTCTTGATCCATGCATTCTACAATGATTCTTCTTCCTTGATCTACAAATTCTTTCAAGGATGCTTGACCAGTCTTGAGTGAGATAAGGTCAAGTGAAAAGTTGTTCACCAATTCATTCAATCTCTTCTTTAGATACTTTTCTTCTGCAACTAGGGATGCAGATTATTCAAGGCTTGAGAAATTTCTTTTGAAATGTGAGATGACTATACTCACATCATCAACTAAGTGTATCTTTGACACTTTCTTATCCTCTAGAAATATATTGTTCAAAATGTTTACTGATTCTACCAGGAGGGGATTCCTCATTACTTGATTTTCTTTTTCTTTCTCCATAGCTAATATGATGAACTTAATTAGGTCTTCTTCTTTCCATGATTCCAAACTGGATGTGTCAAGTGTCAAACTTGACAACAATGTTGCTGAAGGAGTGAGGGGAGTGCTATCCATCACTTCTTGCTCTATCTTTTCTTCTTCTTTGTTTTCTTCCTCTTTTTATATCTCTTTTTCTTGTTCTTTCTTTTCTTCTTGTTCTTCTATTTCTTTTCCTTCCATCTTTTCTTCTTCTTTCTCATCATCAATCACTACTTCTTCTTGATGAGTGGGAGGTGTGTTGCTGCATAACATTTCAGCTTCTTGTGTACTCACAAAACCTTCCTCAAACTTGTCCAACTCAGTGTCTATGGCCACCATGGCTATCTCAACATTATCAATGATAATGGTGCTATACTTGAGTGACTCTATCATGGGCATAGACTTTACTACCTCTTTAGGTGTTACCACTATAGGCGTTGAATCATGAGGACCTGTAAATTGTATCTTGATGATCTCTACTACTTTGTCTTTCTCACTAGGTGCTTGAGTGATGGGTACAAATTTAGGTTTCATGTGCTTCTCTAAGAATACCTTCTCAAAAGCCTTCTTTTTTTCCTTAGAAATCAGATCATAGTCTTGGTTCATGAGGTGTAGTGTTCTCATCTTTGTTCTTAAGTGCGGCTTCACCAAATTCAACAACAATGACTTTTCTTCAATAGAACATACTAGAAGAGTGGAATCAAGTGTTTGTTCCCTGATTCTAAAGTCTTCTTTAATGGCTTGTCTCTTTAAGGTATCTATAATCTCCCATACCTTATCTGGGATTGCTATCTTCAATTGAAGAACTGTCTTCTTGAACTTTAACATGTGTTTGATCAGCATCTCATGAATCTTTGATTTATCAATTTCATGATATTTGTCATAAAAATTGGCAATTTGATCTAGCCTTCCTTCTTCCACTACAACTCTAGTCCTTAACATTTGAAGACTAGGTATGAATCCTACTTCCAGAGGTGATTGGACATTTTTGAATCTACTTCTTGTGGTTGCACTTATAGTTGAAGGGTGATTTGTGGTGTTTTTTTTCTCCTCTCGGGCATACTAGGATATGCATCTGTGGATTCAATATCAACTATAGCAGTGGGCATAGGATTGATATCATCAATTTTACCCTATTTATCCTTTAGATCATTAGTCTTATCAATCTTTACCTTTTTCATCTTAGGATCATCAGACTTAGCTTCCACTGTGGATGCACTCTCAATTTCCAAAGCAATATTTTCATCCCTTTCTTTGTCTAGGTCTGCTTGTGTTACTCCATGAATTCTGAGTATCTTAGATGTAATCTTAGAGACTTTCCTCTTAGTTGCTATGATGTTTAGTTTTTCATCTACTTCTCTTGTCTTCTCCTCATAAGTACCCCACCTAGGTTCATTATGATCTTTGGGGGCTGATAGTAGAACCTGTGCATATGCTTCAAGGATCCATTCCTCTACCTCATAACCAAGTGGATGAATCCACTTAGTTCTTGGCTCAACAACTTCCATACAAGTTGTGTCTATCTCTAACATAAAGAAAATAGTATCCTTATACCTCATTTGCATCTTGACCCTGAAGGTCTTCAATTCCAATGTTACATAATCTATTAATGTACTCTTTGTGGATGCCTTGTCAGATATCTTTGGCATGGTTGGAATGGATTTTTCCAAATACAAATCTGATACTTTCCTAGCTATATGAAGGTACATGTAAATGATCAATGACCCAAACTTGAATATCTTGGTTTCAACATGGTATCCATGTGCACCCTTAACCTATCCAACCCTACTGGTTCTTTCTTGTAGTAGATGTAAGCCCTAATGTCTTCCACATGCATAACACCCATAGGCATATGAGAGAATGCTCCCTCTAAATCATCTAGGGTTGACTTAAATGGATGTTTCTTAAATACATATCTCTTCTTTTCTGCAACATCAAAAACTATAGGATTTTCCATGACTTACTTGTTTAATCACTTTCCAACTAATCTACGAGATAATCTGAAGACTACTAAATCGACGTGATGAACTAGGGTTTTTGCAACTGACCAAATGCACTACAAATCATTGATAGATCAATCTGCAAGTCTTCACAATAACTTCTAGGCTCTTTCTACTCTTCTAACACTCTAAATTTGAATGCAATGAGTAATCAAACAACTTTATATGTACTTAAAGTGAAAATTCTACCATTAATGCTTTTTGGGTAAACTAGGCTATCACTTAAACATTTCCAACTTTTGTTCTATTAAAAATCAGTATGTGTGCTCTTGCACGAAGGTTCCTTTATACTCCAAAAGCTTAAGTCCAAAGGCGCATACTCTAAAAGTGAGTATACCAGCCACACAGGGGTTTAGAGATAAATTAGCTCCCCATATGACCTTGAGGGCCATTCATCCAGATGTAAAGGGTCCATCCACTGTGGATGCATCCAACACATTCCCATCAAGTTTGTCCTTCTTTCCTTCTATCCAAATCAAGCTTGCATCCTTTGAGGCTTTCACAAACTTGACTTCTCCTTCGGGATCCAAAACTAGTTCTTCGATCTTTTTAGGGCTTTCTTGACCTTGCATCCTTGATCTACAGAACCTTTAGATATGTCCAGCCTTGTTACAAGAGTGACAAATGAATGGAGGTCTTATATTCCTCGGTGCATTGATATGAGTCACCAATCTACATTGTCTCGATGAGTGACCATTATAGTTACATATCTGACATGTAACATTCTGAGAACTTCTTGTGTTTGTCTGATTCTAATTTCTCTAATCATGCTGAATCATGTTCTTCTTACTAGTCTTGCAATTCATAGCTCTATGACTAAACTTATTGCATGAATAATAGTAACCATTAAAAGGTCTTACCTATGTACAGTTTCTCACA
Source organism: Chamaecyparis obtusa (assembly GCA_027943335.1). NCBI lineage: Eukaryota > Viridiplantae > Streptophyta > Pinopsida > Cupressales > Cupressaceae > Chamaecyparis > Chamaecyparis obtusa. Next base: position 787,295 of record BSBK01000077.1, read on the forward strand.
ATGTTTCCATTCTTGTTACATGCAAAAAAAATGTGGTCTACAGGCTTGCACTCATCTTTGGGTGGTTCACCATTATCTTTGGTTTGATCTATGGTCTCCTTAGCATCAATAGAGTCCTTTCTTGCTCGCATGTTGTCAATTTGATTTTGTGCTTCATTGAATCCAATACAGCTAGTGTCTCCTTTGGCTCTCCTTGCATACAAATGAAATTCTATCATATACAAACTAGTATGTAATTTGTCAATATGATTCTTTGTTGCTTTCAATTCAAACTCCAAGCTTTCTTTGCTATTCTTTAGCTCCAATATTTCCAAGTTTTCTTGCCTTAGTTCTTCATTGAGTTGAAGGTTCTCTTTGATTTGTTCATTGTAGACTTCCTGATTGTTGATCAGTTTATCATCAAATTCTTCAAGTAGTTCTTTCATAGATGCATTTTCTTCATTTAGCTTCTTGACCTTTTCTCCTAGATCACTGTTAGAGCATTCTTTCAAATCCTTTCTTATCCTTTTGATAACCAATTGTGCATCACTAACTTTTTATTTTAGTTATTCAATTTCTCTTTTTGATTTTTCCAGGTCTTCAAGGGCAGCTTGAAGATTTCTTTTTAGATGTTTCATTTCTTCTTTGTCCATGATCTCCTCAAGTGGCTAAACTTCTATGCTGAGGACCAAAGCTATGATACTAATTGTTAGGAATGGGAACATTGAGAGGGGGGGTGAATTAGTGTTCATTCTATTTTAACTTTTCACTTTAATCTTTATACTAAACTTAAATGCTGAAGTAATGAATTAAACATTCACATAAACATGAAACATTAAATCAACACATGACACCAATATGGTTATGGGGAAACCCAAATAGATAAAAATCTCAGTGGGAATTGACACCCACTAATATTATGTACTAGTGTTTTGTGATCCTTATTAGAAGATCTTTAACCATGTTAGGAGTTTCTTTACAATGCATTAAGTATAGTAGACCTTGTTAAGGGTTGGACCCAGTTAGGAGTACTTTACAATAGTCCCTGTTAGGGGAGAGGAAGCACTGTCCAAGAGCTCACTGCTCAAGTGGTGAAGGCTACAACCTTCTTATCTTAGATACACACTATATCTGGAGGATGAACTATCACTGTGACACTACTTGTCAGATCAGTTCCTTTGATGCATTGATGCTTTGACCTTTTATAAAGCTCTAATACATCTTATACTATCTTCATAGACTTCTTCTCTACTTATCACAACTCTATATTCACTTCGATACTGAATACAATGGGTGCATCTTATATTTTTATGCGCATACAAAATAAACAACTAGGTCGACCCTTAGACCTATTACATACAATGCTTCCAAATGAATTGGCTTAAGTGTGCTTACAAAAAAATAAGTATATATGTCAAAAACCTAAATACAATGGGTGCATAGCCTTTACAACGTTACATTATAACCGCAAACCAAAATACTAACTGTCGCCTTCATGCTCTATTCTTCACTGACACACACTAGATGTGCAACTTCAACTGACTGTAACTTTCTCATCCTTGAACATATGATCATGCACTCATAGACTAAGCATGATCATAGTTTTGCCAACTTAACTTCTAGGGTGCATACCATAATTCTTTCATATGCATGTGTGCTAATGCTCTGAACTACAGGAACTCTGTACATTATCCAATCCTCATTAGTTAACTAATTTCTTATCTTCTCTTCAAGTGCGCTGACTCCAAACTATTATATGACTTTATTTCCATAATGACAACACTATATCAAGTCATATACATTAGTATAGGAAACTTTCCAATGTGAGAGCCTTAAGATAAAGCGACAACCACAAGATTAAAGTGAATCGAATGGTTAGAGAGTAAATGAGAAAGATCAAAGTTTGAAGGAAATTTTATTAAAAGGTAACCCAATTAAAACCTAATCGTAAAACACATGGAGTAGAAAATTCTAAAGTTTTATAATGGCACATGTGTTATTTGTACCCTTAGTGAATGAAAAAGTAACACTCAAATATTACAAGGCTTATAACAATTTAGGGTTTACAACATCTTTTCTCCTTGCTAGGTCAAGAATAAGGGTCTATCAAAATTTAAAGTATGAGGGCCAAAAAAATTTAAACAGTACCAATAGTGGCTCATACTCGGGGATGTGTTGTTGGAAACTGCAATTGAAATAATTGTTGTATTGTCATTGATGTCAAACCTTAATTGGTAATACTATTGCTACTTAGGAAAGTACTATATCTATTTGAGTGTTGCTAAGGGGATAGGCAAGGTTGCTAACAATAGCACCTAAGGAAAGGTTGAGTTATCTTGATACTACAAAGTGTACTTGACTATGCTACACAATGATGAGACAATGTATTGTTTATCTGAGTAAGACTGAAGACTAAATTGGTAGGCTTGATCGAGCAAAGAATGGATAAATCATGTTTAAGATGAGTAATGTTAGTGTCGATTGAGTTAGTATATGCCAAGAAAAATTCTAGTGTCGATCGAACAATAGTTAATTGCCGAGGAAGACAATGTAAGCTGAGGAAACATTTTTAGTAATGATCAAGCTTTCTACACAAAGACCGAGTAGTTGATCACAGTATTGACTGAGCATCAGTAATTTTATATATGAAGAGAATTTAGTTTTGGAACCGACATTGTTGAATTCTTGGATTATGTAAAACGTGTTGACTTTATTTATTGATTGTTTGAAAGCATTAAATGCACTGTAAAATGTTTTATTGTAAATCTTTAAGAGATTTGAGATGATTCTAGAAAAGGAACCAAAGAACATGAAGTGGGTAGATTCAATGAATCTAACCTAACCCTAAGATCTATGAATGAGATTGAGTGGCATAAGATGAGTTAACCTAATTGAGGAAAGTATAAAGGGAACCTGAGAATTTGGATATGTAAGTGCATGGGTGAATAGAGAATGCTGGAAGATAAGAAAAGTTTTATTGACTATTTAAGTAGAAAAGGCTGAAGGATAATTTTGGTGGTTGCTTGAAGAAAAGTTCTGAGCAGATCAGAAATGGAGATGGAAAAGTTTCAAAGTCAGTAAACCAGCATTAGTGTACAGAATCAGATCTGATATTTGCAAAGTGAGTTGTATATTTTTCAAATAATATTGCTGCTACTTTCTAACCATTGTAACAGTCAAAATCCTTTTAATAGAGGTTGACCTAACAATCATATGTTAAATCCTTTGAACAAGGTTGCATTCTAATGGAGTGTATGTAAGTCCTATGACTATATAGTAGCATGTTACAAAGTGGTTTTTCCCAAATTGGGTTTCCACTATAAATCCTGGTGTTAATAGTTGTGTGAATGTTTTGGTTTGAACATTTCTATGTTTTACAAGTTAAGTTACAGCTGGGTAGTAGACTGCATTTTTATATGGTACTATTATTGAATCAATGATGATCGAGTTTGTTTTGGTTATTGGATCTGATTTAAGGAAAAGTTTTTTGAGATTATTTTATACATCAGGACCTAAGAACAACTGATTCACCCCCCTCTCTGTTGTTCTATATCATATTAACAATTGGTATCAGAGCTTTGTTGCTTATTATTAGTATTGAAATAAATCAAGTTTAAAAGGGCTTGAAGAAAATGATCAGGATGTATAAGAAGGAGGTACCGAAGCTGAATAAAGAAAACTTCCCTGCATGGAAAAGTTTGATGAAGCTGCATCTAGCTGGTATTGGTGACTCTGCAAAGTACTACATTGATAATAGCTATGTCTCACCTATCGCACCTTTGACTACCAAAGAAATGAGAGCTAAGAAAGAACATAATCAGCAATGCTGGAAATTGCATCTGCCCTAAGCTATCCAGAATTTGAGGACATCAAGGACTACACAACTACTAAGGATATGTGGGACACACTTGCAAGAATCTATGGTGGTGAATTAAATGTATTGAAAGCAAAAGCCAAGAGTCTTAGAGGTAATTTTGATGAAATGAGAATGCAAGAAGGTGAAAACATTGCACAATATTGTGGTAGAATAAAAGTTGTGAATGCTATTAGAGGAGCTAATGTGGCTATTGATGATGAAACTATAATTGGGAAAGTACTAAGAACCCTACGTCCTATATGTGCTATTAAGATCTTAGCTATTTAGGAATCTAGATGCAACTCTACTTATGTGCTTACTTTGGAAAGTTTGGTTGGTAAGCTAATTGCTTTTGAAGTCTCTAACTATGATAATTTCACTGATGGAAGCATTGGAAATGTTGAATCTTCTTTCAAGTCACAACTAGTTCTGAACAAGCCAAAGAAAGAAAAAGAAAGATGCATTAGTGATAGTGAAAGTGAATGTGACAGTGACACTTCTGATGAAGAACTAGAAGATCTAGAAGCTCTTATGGCTAGAAGACTGAGAAGGGGAAAAGGAAAGTATAAAGGTAAACTCCCTATTATATATTTTGCATGTAATAAAGTTGGTCATATAGCTACTAGATGTCCTGACAAGAAGGATAAAGATGATGAAAAGAAAAACAAACACAAAGACAGAAGAGATGACAGAAGCTACCAATGGAACAAAGACTATAAAGGAAAAGGTAAGAAATCTTGTTACATTTCTAAAAAAGAAACTGACACTGATAGTGATGATTTTGAAATTGAGGTAGTCTATGTTGCAATGAAAGATGAATTTGATGAGGATGAGAAAATTGCATTGATATTCTATGTGAACAAGAATGATAAATGGATTATTGACAGTGGTTGTTCACATCACATGACTGGTGACAAAAATAAGTTTTAGACCTTACATCATTACAAAGGTAAAAGTGTAAAATTTGGTAATGATGCACCATGTCCTATTAGAGGAAAAGGTTTGCTTAAACTGACTGATAAGATATCTTTTGAAAATGCATATTGGGTTGAATGTCTTAATTATAATTTGTTAAGTGTTGCTCAGCTTAACAAAACTAGTTACCGAGTGGAATTTCATCACAAGCAAGCTTAAATATTTGATGCTACTGGAGAACTAATTGGAAGTGGAGATCAAACAAGAGTAATATGTTCTATCTTGACCTATCTAAAGAAACATGTTTAATTGCACAACTTGATGATATTTGGTTATGGTACAAAAGGCTATGTCATGTTAAGTTTGACAATCTGGTAGAGATAAGTAAGAAGAAAAAGGTAAGAGGTCTACCTAGATTGAAGAAACCTGAGAATGTGATGTGCAAGGACTGCTAGTTAGGAAAAATGACAAAGTCAAGTTTCAAGAGCAAATCCTTTACTTCTAAATTTTTTTTAGATTTGGTTCATACTAACCTTTGTGGACCCATGGGTGTACAAAGTTACTGTGGTGCTAGATACTTTATCTTATTTGTTGATGATCATACTAGGATGATGCATGTAATGTTTCTAAAAGAAAAATATTAAGCTTTTTAATTCTTTAAGTGGTATTTGGCTAAAGTTGAGAAGGAGACATGTAGGAACCTAAAATGTCTTAGATCTGATCGAGGTGGAGAATTTACATCAAATGAATTTAATCTATTTTACAATGATAGAGGAATTAAAAGACAAATGTCTGTACCTAGAACACCTCCATAGAATGGTATAGCAGCAAGGAGAAATAGATATATCTTGGATTGTGCAAGGACATTGTTGATTGAAAAGGATGTGGCACATAAATACTGGAAAGAAGCTATAAGCACTGCTATCTACACTCTTAATCAGGTGTAGATCAAGAAAGGTACAAATTTGACACCCTATGAATTATGGCATGGGCATGCACTGAGTGTTAAATACTTTAGAATATTTGGAAGTAAGTGCTATATATTAAAAGACACTAGGAATGGAAAGTTTGATGCTAAAAGTGATGAAGGCATATTCCTAGGATACTCCACAAAAAGTAAAGCTTAAAAGTGTTTGAACTCTAACACTAACAAAATTATGGAAAGTGTGAATGTCAAAATTGATGAGTATGCAGAAAGAAATGAAGCTGACAACAAAAGATAACCAGAAGATTATAGATCTTTTGTGTACATTGAAGAAGAAGAAGAGGCAAGTAGCAAACTTGCACCTAATGTCAAGCGACAGATAGAAGCTACCAAGCATCAGGAAAATAGTGCTGAAAGAGACCAAGAAATGCCGAGCTACAAGAAAATGCTGCCGAGTATCAGGAAGAGGTTGCCAAACATTCAAAAGTTGAATCTGACAATCTTGTTGGGGAACCTGATGAAATAGAGGAGAGAGGAGCTGAACCTATTTTGGAAAAATATGTAAGAAGACATCACAAGCCTGAATAGATAATTGGAGACAAGGATACTAGAATTTAGACCAGAAGTAAGACTAAGGATCCAACATGCCTACTATGTGAATTTGAACCCAAGTCAACTAGAGAGGCATTGGAGAATGAAGACTGGATACAAGCAATGAATGAAGAGATTGACTAGATTGAGAAGAATGATACTTGGACTCTGGTGCTAAGACCTGAAAACAAAAATGTTATAGGAACAAAGTGGGTGTTTCAGAATAAGATAAATGAGAATGGTGAAATAACTAGGAACAAAGCTAGGCTAGTATGCAAAGGCTACACACAAGAAGAAGGAATATATTATGGGGAGACATTTTCCCCTATAGCTAGATTGGAAGGAGTAAGAACTCTGCTTGCATATGCTGCTTATAAAAATTTCAAGGTATATCAAATGGATGTCAAGTCTGCATTTTTTAATGGTATACTAGAAGAAGAAGTTTACATAGAATAGCCAAAAGGTTTTATTGATCCAAACAGAAGACACATGGTGTGCAAACTAAACAAAGCATTGTATGGATTGAAGCGAGCTCCAAGAGCATGGTATGAGAGGTTGCACAACTACTTGATACAGATTGGATTTTCAAGAACAAATGACACAAACAATCTATACATGAAGGATGAAGAAGGTAAAGGTATCCTGTTGGCAAAAGTTTTTGTGGATGACATTATTTTTGGTGGACAAGATGCATTGTGTAAAATATTTTCAAATGAAATGAAAATTGAATTTGAAATGAGTATGTTTGGTGAGATCAAATTCTTTGTTGGTTTAAAAGTATATTAGAAGAAGAATGGAATTTTCATTACACAATCTAAGTATGTTAAGGAAATACTGAAAAATTTTGTAATGGAAGATGCTAAACCAGTGGGAACTCCTATGGTTACTGGACAAAAGTTATCTAAGAATGATGATGCTGTAGAAGTGAATCAAACTTTGTAGAGATCCATGATTAGAAAATTATAGTATGCTATACATAGTTGACTAGATATTGCACTAGCTATTGGGATTGTGGCAAGATTCTCTGCCAATCCTAAGGAAACACACATGATGGTTGTGAAAATAATTATGAGATACTTGAAAGGAATTGCTGACTTTGGTCTATATTATAAGTAGGATGAAAAATTTGAACTCAGAGTTTATACAGATGCTGAATGGGTAGGAAATGTAGATGACAAAAAAAGTACTAGTGGTGGAGCTTTCTTTCTTGGATAGAGATTAGTCACCTGGACAAGCAAGAAACAAAATTGCATTTCCCAATCTATTGCCGAGGCCGAGTATGCTACTGCTATAGTAAAATGTTCAAATTTGGTATGGATAAAATAATTGTTGATGCACACTAAGACCAAGCACATTGCAATTAAGTATCACTACTTGAGAGAATTAGTACAAGACAAAGAAGTCTGAATGGAATATGTGAATACAAAAGAACAATTAGCAAACATATTCACTAAAGCTTTACCCAGAGAAGCTCATGAGTATTTGAGAAGTCAATTAGGGGTCCTTCCCCTAACTAAGGCTGCCTAGAAAAGCTAGGAGCACTACATCAAATATGCTACAATAGAATATTTAACAACTTAATGTAGAAGATTGTCACACTTTAGGGCTAGTCTAGAGTTGTGAAAAGAAGCAAAGACAAGGAATCGATCATAAGAAAGATGATAGAGGGAGAAAACACTGAATTGCATAGATATTATCTACATCTGATGGATGTATGTTTTAGTTTTTGCTTTGGCATTTTTGTCAAAGAGGGAGATGAACTGATATGATAACACATGACACTGAAAAGTAAGGATGATGAATTGAAATAAAGGATCAGGATAGAGGGAGATCTGAATACTTCTAATAGTCACAGAAGTGAGGCTTATAGGATTCTGAATCAGAATGAAGCTAAGGATATTATAAATAATTCTCTGATGGATAGATAATTTTTTGGATTGGTTGGTAATCCATGTGTTATTCAGGTGATATCATATGGTGTTTCCATCAATGCCAAAGATGGAGATTGTTGGAAACTGCAATTGAAACAATTGTTGTATTGTCATTGATGTCAAACCTTAATTGGTAAGACTAATGAAACTTAGGAAAGTACTATATCTATTTGAGTGTTGCTAAGGGGATAGGAAGGGTTGGTAACAATAGCACCTAAGGAAAGGTTGAGTTATCTTGATACTACAAAGTGTACTTGAATATGCTACACAATGATGAGACAATGTATTGTTTATCTTAGTTAGATTGAAGACTAAACTAGTAGGCTTGACTGAGCAAAGAATGGAGAAATCATGTTTAATCCAAGCAATGTTAGTGTTGACTGAGTTAGTATATGCCGAGAAAAATTCTAGTGTTGACCGAATAACAGTTAATTGCTGAGGAAGAAAGTGTAAGCTGAGGAAACATTTTAAGTAATGACTGAGCTTTCTACATGAAGACTGAGTAGTCGATCACAGTATTGACCAAGCATCAACAATTTTATATTTGAAGAGAATTTAGTTTTGGAGCCAACATTGTTGAATTCTTGGATTATGTAAAATGTGTTGACTTTATTTATTGATTGTTTGAAAGCATTAAATGCACTATAAATGTTTTATTGTAACTCTTTAAGAGATTTGAGATGATTCTATAAAAGGAACCGAAGAACATGAAGTGAGTAGATTCAATGAATCTGACCTAACCCTAAGATCTACAAATGAGATTGAGCGACATAAGATGAGTTAACCTAATTGAGGAAAGTATAAAGGGAACCTGAGCATTTGGATATGTAAGTGCATGGGTGAACAGAGAATGCTAGAAGATCAGAAAAGTTTTACTGATTGTTTAAGTAGAAAAGGTTGAAGGAGAATTGTGGTGGTTGCTTGAAGATAAGTCCTGAGTAGATCAGAGATGGAGATGGAAAAGTTTCAAAGTTAGTAAACCAGCATTAGTGTATGCAATCAGATCTGATATTTGAAAAGTGAGTTGTATATTTTTCAGATAATATTGTTGCTACTTTCTAACCATTGTAACAGTTAAAATCCTTTTAACAGAGGTTGACCTAACAATCATATGTTAAATCCTTTGAACAAGGTTTCATTCTAATGGAGTGTGTTGGTACTCAAAATGTAGTTTTGAGGTACCATGTAAAACCCTTGCTAAAGTGCTCCTTTTGGTCCAAAATGCACATGTGAAAAGGGTGTTTTCAGGTCCTGTAATGAGTGGAGAATGATTTGATACCTTTCATATATCCCGTTGAGTCATTTTGAGTCCTTAGCCCGCATCTTGAAATGGGTTTTTGTCCGTTCGTTCCTAGGAGGTCTTGAATGCAGAATTTGCTGTGTGAAGGTCACTGGGAAGGGGTACTTTGTCAGCTTGTAAAATGTACCCTGAAGAGCGTCATGAAAATATGAGCCTAACATCTTGTTTTAAACATTTCATACTCTCTATGTATCAGGTTTTAGGCCTCTGTGATAAGTTTTGACCCCATTTGTTCATCCCCTTCCGAAGGTGTTTTCTAAGTTTTGCACTTGTGCACTTGTTCATTTGTTTCTCGGAGGCCCTGTTTGTGAAGCTATATCTAATATCTAGTGATTGGTCAAGAAGAATTAATGATGGTTCTGTATTGTAGGCATGTTCCTCTTCTGGCCTATCCATTTTTAGCCCTTGGTGAATCCATTTCAGTACTTTTCAAAGCTAAATCCGTTTGCAATTTTCACTGTTTTGCTGAAACCCAGAAGTTCAGAAGTTTTAAGGGCTATTTTGACAGTGTGAAAAGGACACTTGTGTGATCCAATGAGAAAAATAATAATTGGGGCATGTTGTAGTTGTGTTTTTCTTCCACCGTGCCAAATTCAGAACCATGACCAATCCGTTGGACCAAGTTTCCAGACTCATTCCATTTGCAATTTTCGCAAAATTTGTCCAGTTCTACAAAGTGTGTTTTCTTAAAAATCCAAATGCCCTACTTTACCAGTGAATAAATTTTGACCAGTTGACTCTTTTGACATTTTTATTTTTGCATTGCCTTGCAAAGCTGGAGTACTAACCCCAGTCCCAATTTCAGCCCCCTACTAATCCATTTATCTGCATTTAAAAATCAATCACGATGATTAAAATTGTTTTTTGACATGATTTTTTTCAAGGCAGAATGAAAGTGCTATGTTCGCCGTTTAAAATCTTTCAGCTGGGTTACAATCAAGAAATGTCATTTTGAAGTATGAATGAATGTGGATCAATGTTCATGCATGTTCAGTGGTGTGACCCAGTCAGGTGAAATTGTCAGTTTTTAAAGCCGCTCTTGGAGCCCTCTGACCTAGTTTTGGCACTTTGCATAAAATGTGAATTTCAACGTTTCAATGATCCGGGTTTGATTTAAAATGGATTGAAAAGTATGCAAAGGGCATACAAGATGTTTGAGATTATTTTAGGGATCGGGTGTTTGACTTTGAAATTTTTTTTAGCCGGGCCCACTCTAGACCCGACTAGCTTCACAGATGGAAGAAAGAGATGAAGAATATAAATGTGAGATGGTCAGATGGAAGTATACAGTTGTTTATTGGAAATAAAGTGCTTGATATATCTATTCAAAATGAAAGACATGATAATGCTCATCTATTTGTATGCCATGGAAAGGGTGTTCTGTAATCTCAAGGGCGGCTACAACATAATATGAGATTTATGCCATCTTCTTTATCTTCAAAGTCACACAAGTTGTTGAATGCTCTTGTTGATTCTCGACATAAGAAGAGTTACAAAGTGAAAAATGTTATAACAAACACAGATCTCCAAGGAGGTACATCGTCAACAATTAAAGGAGAGAGAAAAGACACTTCAGAGCATTCTGAAATTAAAGATTTGAAAGAGAAAGGTATTTCCAAGAATATAGAGGAATCATTTTTCCCTGGAGATCAATCAAAATTGGGGAGCTGGTGATTTCTATCACAATCTGAGATCTGTAGCAAATATGATCTCAACAAAACCCCAAATGTGTGATGTTGTCTGTAAATCGGTAAGAAGGGTTTGTCCCTTGTATTCAAAAGGATTATATGCTTGCTTCATCTGTGCCTCTACATTTTGCATGCATTTCTGTCAGAGCGTTTCTTTGAGATGACATCTCTTTGCGGCATCTAGTCAAATAGTTCATGTGTCTGTTGATGTTTCCAAGCATCAAAAATGTATTTACTAGTCGCATTTGCTTTAAGGTTTTTGAAGCTTTCCCAACAGATCTATTCCATGCATATCCAATATGTGATGATGCACACCCAGACCATGTTAAAAAGTTCTCATTCCAGCTCATGTTGAAGTACACTGTGAGGGGAAGTCGGCTTTAGACCAACCAATTGCATTTGTTCAAAGGTTCCAAATCAGATCAATTTTGATCATATGGAGTAAGCATTGCTCTCTGAGAGAACCAGCTTACCAAACAGTTAACAAAGTGGGAATTCACGCTAGTGAGGTAGAACCTGTGCACCTTGGAGTGGGGATGCTAGGCAAGTAAGGGAACTGGCAGCATAGGCACCCTGTCTGCCAGCAACTCATGCAATTTAGCAGCGAGAATGCTAGTGTAAACAAATTGGGGGCACTCACGCATTGCTATGAATGGTAAGGAAAGCTAGCATATTTGGAGCTTTGCATTAAAAGGGCACTGTACACCAAATGACATGAAAGCTACACGTAAGGAAAAGTATGCAATGGAGGCTACGCACTTGCAGATTTACAAAAACCACCAGACAGAGGCCTACTTGTATATAATGAGGGTAAGTGACTAGCAACCCACACAATAGCCAGGGGAATTCATGCGAATAGCAAAAGAGATGTGTGATTGCAATCAAATATAGGCATTGTAGGAATGTAAAGACAAAAGGGGAGCTATCTACGCAAGCATGGTGGTTGGCATTGCAAAATGGTGCGTGGGAGTAATGGCTACCTAGTGAAAAGGATAAAAGATGAAGGTTGTGCCACATGCAGTGCTGGGTGTGTGAACACTCCAAAAAATGGAGATTGTGCACATTCGAAATAAATGGAATGCCTTGTGAAAAGCAGGTGAGGAATCGATCATTTTCAAAGGGAGTTTGCATAGGGAAGATGCCAGTGCATAAGGGAGTCTCTAGGCACCATCAAAGGCCAGCACATACAGTAACAGAGCCATTGTGTGGCAAGGCACCAGTATATGAAAGCTATATGAAGGTGTTGGGGAGATGATTTAGATGAAGAGGGAGTCTTATGCAAAGTGTAGGATTCACGCAAGTAGGTATAGAGAAGAGGCGAAGTCTGAAAATCCCTAAATAGGTTTATCTCGCATTGGTTATGCAGTGGTCTTTTAGATTGTTTATATACAAACGCACTCACCTCTATTGTAAATGAAAGCCACAATAGCTTCTCGGCGGGCCCTCTTGGCTGAAAGACTGGGTGGTGGGCCCCTCCATAACTTTTTATGGTCAAAGAATAGAAGCCTCCACCAATTCACCAAATGAAACTTGCAATATGAAAAACATTAAGCGAATCAGTGAGAGTAGTCATGGAATCGCCAGGTCACCAAGTCACGGAATCGCATATTCGCTAGATGAAATGAGCAAAGAGAAAATAATCAAGTGATTCAATGACTGTGGTCGCCAGTTCGTAGAACCCTATGGGCAACTGCAAAATCACTAAGTGATTCAGCGACATGAGGTGGTAGTGGTGAGGTGGCAGGCCGGCCTATCCGGGCATGCCACATGTCAGGTGGGTCCCATTGTAGGGGAAAAAATAATATTTTATTTAAAATTCTTGTGCACATGGTTTGAAAAAATCAAAGTTATAAACATGTTTTTATATAGTTTTGAACTATATAATAAATTCAAAAAATCAAAGTTACAAAGCTAGGAGACTGTTTTAATACCTGGGGGCTTTATTTTTTGCCAAATACCAAGTGTTATATATCATCGGAAAGGTGAGAGAATGAGGATTTTATTTTTGGAATCAGATTTGATGTAGGTCTAGCTAGTTTCAAGACATTTGCAGTGGAATGAAATAGGGACCTAGGAAGATATTTTGAAAATATCTGATTTGCTGAATCCGGTGACTCATAAGTCAGTTTGAGGAGATGAAAATAGGTGCTTTCAGGAGAGAATGAGGTAGATCAGACAATCAGTTCAGAGTCTGACAAGTGTCAAGTTGTGATGCTTTCTGGTGTTTCCCCCTAGCTCTTCTTATTCCCATTTCTGATCTTTTTGAAGAGGTTCCAATCTTTTTGCATGAGCAGAGCTCTGCAAGTGTTTGAGTTCTAGTCAATGTAACTTCTGGTTTAAGTTTAGTGTCTATTTTTCTAAGTTAGCTGTTATCTGAATGTATTGACATGTTTAAGTTTAATGAAAATACATTGAAGCCCTTTCTAATGTTTGTTGATGTCTCTGTGTGTTATTTTAGATTTCTTGTGTGTCAAATTTGTAAGGCAAGTGCAACATACTAATTTGTAAGGCAAATTGTGAGGGTATCACTAAGCTTCTTTCGAGGAGAGTGTTAGTCTTAGTGGTGTTTTCTAAGAAATCAAAATGGCATAAGGATTTGATGTCCAAGTGTGAAAAAGAGATAATGGTTTGCAAGGCATTCCATTTGGTTTTACCTGTATTTGATTTGAAAATCTCTGTGGATGTGTGTTTGTTTGACTCCTAACCCAATGAACTAGGCACTAGTCTTTCCCAGGATTGCAACCAGAATCAATCAATCAATTAACTATTTCCCTTTCTATTTTTGGGTACTTTGATTGTAATCTAGCATGATGGGCTGGAAGTTGTCCAATGATTCGCTTGAAAGGGTGAATCCAATTGCAGGACATTAGTATCCTACTGATCCATTCTTATATTTGCTCATGTTGTGAGGAAGGAATAGTTTGTAGGTGTTGTGAGCAGATATCTCAAGGTACACACACCTGGGTCTGTGGAGCCCGAAGTGCAGAAGGCATTTGAAGCCTTGTCAAAGTTGGGTTTTCTCTTGTTGAGTCTGTTTGTGAGTTGCGAAAGAATGTATGATTGGACTAACAAGAAAAAATGCTAACAGAGTGTATGTAAGTCCTATGACTATATAGTAGCATGTTACAAAGTGGTTTTTCCCAAATTGGGTTTCCACTATAAATCCTAGTGTTAATACTTGTGTGAATGTTTTGGTTTGAACATTTCTATGTTTTACAAGTTAAGTTATAGCTGGGTAGTGGACTGCATTGTTATATATTTCTATTATTGAATTAGTGATGACCGATTTTCTTTTGGTTATTGGATCTGATTTAAGGAAAAGTTTTTTGAGATTGTTTTATACATCAAGACCTGAGAAAAACTAATTCACACCCCCCCCCCCAACCCCCCCCCACTCTCTATTGTTCTAAATCATATTAACACGTATATCTCTTGTAGATACAACGAGAAAAATGGAATCTCCTGGAAGAGCAGACCAACACAAAACTCCAATGGAAAAAAAAAAAACAAAAAAAAACTGTACACAAAACCCTAAACTAAAACTTCCTAAGAAGCTAGAAAATATTAGGAGAAGTAGAGTTTTAAGAATTTCCCATGAACTGGAAACTCCGTGAGTTCTCCTATCATATTTTTCAACATATAAGAACCTGTCCTCCAATTTTGTTCAATGATGTAAGGGCCCAACCAAATGGGATCAAATTTTCCATGTTTCCCCTTGTTTTCCAATCTTGCATTCCACATCAACACAAGATCACCATTTACAAAACCTCTCTGATTAGTCCTTCTATCATAAAAAACCTTATGGTGGGCCTAAATATTCTTATTTCTTGTATGTGCATCACCTCTTACTTTATTCATTTGGATTAGATCATTAATTTTGATTGTCATTTCATCTTCCAAATCATCATCATATACATGGATGAATTGATACATCTACAACAAATTATTTTGGGGTAATCTTGCATTGATTCCATAGACTAAGTCAAATGGGGCACATCCTTTTGCCTTTTTTATAGTAACCCTATCAACCCATAATGCCTATAGCAACTTTGAATCCCAAGCCCTTTTATTCTTATCTAAAACTCTTTTCAATATCTTAATCAAGATTTTTTTGCTGGATTCAGCTTGGCCATTTCCTTGTGGATGATAAGGAGATGAGTATGAAATCTTGATACTATTTTCCTAACAAAAACCAACAAAATCCTCTAATCTGAAACACATTACATTATCAACCACCATTGTTTCTAGGCAACCAAACCTGGTAAGAATATTTTGCATCATAAAGTCCATTACAACTTTACTAGTTGCTTTCTTAGAAGGGATTTCTTAAACCCACTTAGTGAAGTAATCTGTTACCACCAAAATATAAGAATGCCCACCATTAGACTTATTGGGAATCTCTCCAATGAAATCCATACCCCACTTTTGGAAAGGGGCTTGTACTGCAACAGGTCTAAGAGGTAAATTTATATTGAACTTTAGCTTTCTAGAAAACCTTTGATAGGGGTCACATCTCTTTACAAATTGGTGGCATCTTTGAAAAGTGTTGGCCACCAAAAACTTGATCTGATAATATTGTTAGTTGTATTCTTTTCCATATAATGTCCCCCAAAAACTCCATTATGCATTTCATCTAGAAATATTTTAGATCTATCTTGATCCACACATCTGAGAAAGACACCCTCATTACTTCTCCACCAAAACTCACCACCTATGACTGCATACTTCATGGAATGGAGCCTAATAGTCCTTTTTCTATTATCATCCAACTAAGGAGGTAAAATAATGTTTTCAAGTATTTAACAATGTCCTTGTACCATTCACAACAATCCATATTGCAAACAAAAGGTCTATGTTCCTCTTCCAATATATTTATCTAATTTGTAGCTAGATTACTTTGGGCCATTAACTTTGCAAGGCCTAATCCTCTTACCAGCTTTGTGATATGGATATCAACATTAAATTCTTGGATCCTATTTATCCATCTACACCTCCTTCTTGAAACCTCTTGTTGGACCAATATGTCTTTGATTGCAACACTTGGGGCATAAGCAACAATTGTGGCTCCAACCAAGTAACATCTAAATGATTTGATAGCCTTAACCAAGGAATAGGCTTGTTTTTCAACAATGTCATAATTTAATTCAACTGCCTGTAAGGTTTTACTAAAAAAGGAAATAGGTTGCTCAAATCCATTTGCATTCTTCTGCAATAATACTACTGCAACAATGTGAGTGGATGCAAAACAAAAAAATTGTAGGGGTTTACTGTAATCTGGTGTTTTCAAAACTGGGGCATTTTTAATAGCCTTTTTGATATCATTGAAAGCTTGTACTGCTTCAACATTCCATTCAACCTTTGCTCCATTCATTAATATTCTTGATATAGGGATACTAATGTCTGCAAAGTTTGTAATAAATCTTCTTAAAATATTTACTTGTCCTAAAAAGGACTGAATTCCTTTGACATTCTTTGGTTGGGACAATTTGTCAATAGCTTCCACCCTCTCAGGGTCTATTCTCACCCCATCTTTTGAAACAGTATGTCCTAGAAGATTTCCTTCCACAACACCAAAAGCACATTTCTTTGGGTTTAAAGAGACCCCATAGTCCAATGCCCTGATAAAAATTTTCTCCAAATGTTGGCAATGTTGTTCCTCTTTGGCCGAAAATGCTGTGAGGTCATCCTGATACACTACCATAAATCTATCAATGAAATCATAAAAAGCTACATCCATAGCTCTCTAGAAAGTGGCACCAACATTAGTTAATCCAAAAGGCATCCTTACATACACATATGTCCCCCAAGGGGTAGTAAATGTAGTCTTGAATTGTTTTGATTCCTTGACCATAACCTGATTGTATCCAGAGAAACCATCCATCATGGACATCAATTTTGATCCTGTCACCCTTTGCAACATATTTTCCATATTGGGTAAATCATAATTATCTTTTAAGGAATTTATGTTCAAGTTCCTAAAATCAACACAAAGTCTGATATCACCATTCTTTTTCTTGATAGGGACCAAGTTTGAAACCCAAGTGGAATTCCTAATAGGCTTAATTTTTCCAACATCTATCATTTTCTTAAGCTCTCCCTACATCTTGGGTGCCAAAGTAGGATTAAGAGGTCTCAACTTCTATTTAAAAGGTTTAGTACCTTCTTTAATGGGATTTCATGTTGAAAAAGGTCTTCTCTATAAGCCTCGAGGTCTTCATAAGAACATGCAAAAACATTTCTAAAACTCCTGAGAAGATCAACCAAATTCTTCCTAGTTTTAGGGGATAAGCATTTTCTAATGTAAACCTTCTTAGGTACCATTCTTGTTCCTAAATTGATTTCCTCAAGATCATTTGATTTATTAGTATTAGCTGAGAAAACCTTGTCTTAGTTGTCAAATGTCCTCTCAAGAGAAACTAATCCCTTAGGCACTCTATTTGATTTCAATTTTAACACTTCCTTTACAAAAATAACTTCTTTACCATTTACTGTATCAACATAAGCACTAAAATCCATTTCTTTTTCACCAAAATGTGACTCACACTACAAAAACTTCAATATATCCTGATCATCAAAAAAAACTTGCCAATTTTCCACATTATCAGGGATGGAAGGTCTAGCTTGAACCTCTATATTAGATATTGTTACAAGTAGTGGTTGTCATTGCACCAAAAGGTTTACCTATTAATGCCTGATACAACCACTAGACTTATAGAAGACATAGGAGGCAGTTAAGCCATGTCATGAATCCCGAGGGGAGTGCTGACCATTTTGCCAGCAATCTCCCCCTCAGCATTACCCGAGGGGATTTGAACCTATGACCAAGCTTTGATACCACTTGTTACAAGTAGTGGTTTTTGTTGCACCAAAAGATCAACCTATTAATGCTTGATACAACCACTAGACTTATAGAAGACACAGGAGGCAGTTAAGCCATGTCATGAATCCTAAGGGGAGTGCTGACCATTTTGCCAATAGATATATCTACAAAGGTGATATCTCCTAGCCTTAGAGCTACATTAGCTAACAAGTCAGTCATTCTATTTTGACTTCTTTCCACCCAACAAATGTTAAAATTATTGAAGGTTTCAATTTCATTCCACACTACATTTCTATATTGTTTCAACTTCTAATTCTTTGATGCATACTTTGAACTTACTTGGGAAATTATCAATTCAGAATCACCCACAACTTTTAAGCATTTTATGCCATTTCTTGATGCTAACCTTACTCCAATTAACAAAGCCTCATACTCTACAACATTATTTGTACATGAGAATAGCAAAGTGAATGAGAATTTTAAAGTTTTACCATTTGGAGATATAAGCAATATTCCAGCTCCAGACCCCTCTTTTGAGCTTGCTCCGTCGAAATACATAGTCCATAAGCTATCAAGATCAATCCATTCCTCTTGGCTATCTGATACAAGGGAAGATTCAACACCCTCCTCTATTTCCTTATCTTTGACTCTGAAAGAATTAATGTCATATCTAAAAAATAGTTCATGGTGTCTTCTTCTTCTTCAATCATGTGTGGAGTTCTAGGTTCCCTAGAAACCTTGATATTTTGTCCTTCAAAGTTGAATGTAGAAAAAGACATATCACACTGTATGTTGCCTCCTATAGAAGCACTCCACTTTCTTGACAATAAAATCCCATATTGAGGAGGGATATCGACTACTAAAACACTCATGGTCAGTTGTTTGCTAGGGTATGCTGCTAGCTTATAGGGTAAAGCCTTGATAGTACCAACAACTGGTACTTCTCTTGAGTCCATAGCCTGACACCTCCCATGTGGAGTATCCACCTTTAGCCCTAGTTATTTCATAACCTCTATGGGAATAGTAGTGTTTGATGCTCCTGATTCAATCATACAATATTTTAACAACTTTCCATTGATTAGCAAGGTTAAAAAGAAAGGGTCAACTGTTCCTGTTGAGGTACTAACAACATTTGTGTCTAAATAAATATGAGGAATTTTAGAGACAATTTCTTCATTATGACCTTCATTTTCATCATTTAAAGTTGCTAGTTTCTTATCAATCCTTTCTTTGTTTTGGATATCTGTGGATACTACACCATTTACCCAATTCAAAGCCTTTTCTTTATGTTCCTCTATCCTCATCATCTCCAGCAAAGGGATTTTAACAGTAGTCCATGATAGTAACTTGACCATATCAATTGGAACATATTTTGAATCAAGCACATCTTGCTTCACATTTGCAGTCTCTTTTTCATCATTTTGTGTGAATATATTTGGGGGTTCCTTAGTCTAGATTTTGACTTCCTTCTATAAAACGGGAGCAGCCTCTTCTAAGGGTTTAGTCTTTACTTTATAGATAATGTTAGGTTTAAAATTTTTCTTCACTTTGACCTTGCTTACATTATCAGCCTCCTTTTGTTTGTTTTGGGGTACCTTAGCATCTTTTTTTTTTTTTTAATAAAAATACTAGCAAGCTTCTGACTTGGATCACCCACTGCTCTATTTCTTAAATTGTAACTTGTCTTAGCCTGAGTGACCATGTCTATAGTTATCAAAGTAATTTCCTTGTTAGATGGCCTTCTTAAAACAATTGTCTCTTCATTTTTTATAACATTGCATTGGACATTATCTAATTTATCATCTTCCTGATCTGAAAAAACCTGTTGATGATATAATTCATTTCTAACCTGAGAATTTGAAACATCTTGATTCTCATCTTCCTTAGTAGATTCAACTTCATCCCAAAGATGGGAGGAAGTCATACCACATCCCTAGTCATCATAAGGCTCTTCCTCATTACATTCTTGTTCTTCTTGGGTAGAAAAAATCTAAGATATGACACAATAATTTGGATCATGTGGTGATTGACACATAATACACCATGGGACCTCTTCAACCATATTCATTGAATTCCTCTATAATGGATCAGGGGTCCTATCATTTGGTTTATCCTTTCTCACTGGGAGTATGGGATTCCCATACTTCCATTGAGTATTGTAAGGATGGTTCTACATTCTTGACAACTTGTTAAAATTGTTAAAGGTAGGCGTGTCATTACCTGCAACCTTAATGCTCTTGTTTCCACTCAGCTTCAAATCCTTTATGGCTTTCAAAATCTCTTTCAAACTATCATCATCCTTTGGTTTTGCACCCGTAGGCTTTCCTAATTCCTTTATGTTCAACATTTGGTTTTTGTTATCATCTCATCTTCCCAAATTTCCTAATATCCTTTGGTTGCTTTCTATGTTAATAGCTAGTTTATAAGCAGTTGCAAGATTCCTTGGAATCTTGTCTCTTAAAAAGTATCCCATCTTGTAATCAAAGGCATTTAAATAAGTGACAAGACATAACCTATCATCCAGCCTAATGGCCTGTAAGAGCTTATGCATGGCCTTCTAAAACCTGATATTAAATTCAATAATATCCTCATTGAAATTTTTCTCAATGTTATTAAATTTATTTGACATAAATACCTCATTTGTCTTATCACCATATTGTTCCTTGAAACAATGTTTGAACTAATCCCATGAATCTATGCTACCATGTGGTAAGGCCCTAAACCAATCCCTTGAATCTTCAGTCAATGATTGCACAAAAAACTTCATTATTACATCATCTAGCACAATGTTGTAGTCATCTATCACATCAATGAACTTCTTCAAGTGCTCCTCACAAGTGATAACATTACTACCAGTGAACTCTGGAAGCTTCTTTCTAATCTCTTCAGGGATAGGGTTTGGGTATCTGAGAATTCTTGTAAAAACCAATTGTTTGCATCTTTCATGAATAGGCCCCATATTAGATAAACTAGGACCCTGGGATGTTGATGCATTAGTGTTTGACATAGCAGAAATCTTGAGTCCACCTAGTAGAGGAACACTTGCTACCTAGTTAGCAATATTAGTAGCATTTCCTCCTTATGTTAAAGATGAAGTAGCAAAATTAGTAGGTCCTGCTGACCATTTGAGAAAATCTATCTTCTTTCTCATTTCTAATGTTGAAGCTTCTAATTCTGCCTTTCCAACTCCCTGGGCAGCAATTCCTACTCCCTCTTAGCCCTCTGAAGGTTTGCTTCCAACCTTAGAGCTTGGTCTATGGGACCCTTAGGGTCCATAGGCTCATTAATCAAAACTCCTATAGCCTTTTTCTTACCTCTATCCTTGGGCTTCCTTATGTCAAAGAATTCTTGGATAATAGGTTGCTCCCTTGTTTGTTCAGGTATAGGAACATGGTTTATGGCTTCTAAATCTAATAATTGCCTCTTTAATTGATCAGCCTTTATCATAGCATGTTTGATTTTTTCTTCCTTTTTCTTTTCTCTTCTTTGCCTAATGGCTGCTTGCTCATGAATATTTCTTTCTAATTCATATACTTCTTCAAAAAATTCCTCAGAATCTAGCAAAGTTTTTTAGACTCATCCTGATATTCTTCTTGCTGATCTTGGAATTCATGGAGACCTTGGGGTAATGAAGCACCAAGGGTGAAAGGAGGGACAAAATCTTGTCTATTTCTACTTTTGCTTCTAGACCTCCTCTCCACTCCGTCCTATTTATTAGGAACTATTCTTCTATTATGTTCTAATTTCTCACCCTCTCTCTCTAAAGAAGAATAATAGTCCTCATATTGGTTCAAACCTAAGTCAACAACCTCTTCATACTCTAAGGCATTTCCCTCCTGGCTAGGATGAGAAAGACCGTCTTATCTTGAATTTACCTTCTTCCATGTGAAGGACATATCATTAGCACTCTTCTCTCTTCTATTTTGACCACATCTAGATGTGGTTGGAAGTTCACCTTCCAAAATTTCCTCTAGTTGTTCTTTTCTGTAGGAAATTGTATTCT
This sequence comes from Chamaecyparis obtusa, assembly GCA_027943335.1. NCBI lineage: Eukaryota > Viridiplantae > Streptophyta > Pinopsida > Cupressales > Cupressaceae > Chamaecyparis > Chamaecyparis obtusa. Next base: position 809,303 of record BSBK01000077.1, read on the forward strand.
TGAAACTTATTGAAACAAAATGATTTTTAATCAACACTAGTTTAGAGATTTCTTAGAGTCACCACCCAAGTAAAATGGGATTATTTATAAGATATTCCTCTTGTGATCAAGGCAATTAGTAAGAATGTTAGACAGTAAAGTCCACCAAGATAACTGAGAGGGGGGGGGGGGGGGTGAATCATTTATTAGATAATTATAACTTTTATCATCTTCAACAACATTAAACCATGTAAGAAATATAATTACCAACCATAGAAAGATATTCATATACAATTACACAATAACACAAGATATGTTGACTAGGGAACCTCTTGATCAAGGAGTAAACCCTGGTGGGAATGATGGCCACAAAAGATGCACTAATATGAATATTCCTTGTGAAAGGATGGACTATGTTAGGATTCTTATGAAATACATTCAATACATATAAATCCTTGTTAGGTGATTTTGAATCCATGTTAAAAGATTCTAACCCTGTTAAGAGTTATGAAAGACAAAAGGACCCACTACCCAAACAGCTTCAGGGTAAGATCATTGAACTCACTGTCAAAATAATCTTTGCATTATTCAATAGAATAATATGTTACCTCTTCTCTGACTATGCCAAATTGCACTCACTGTTACATCAGATCTCACTTTCAGATCTTTGTATTTCGCATGTCTTCCTTCATAATTTTGCTCTCATACTTAGCTCTTTTCTTCACTTCATGCATACCGCATCACATCTCAATTCTATCTCTACTAATTCAATAAGGAAATACATTCCTTCCTTTATACCACACTCAAATAATTACAAATGTGTTGGCACACAATTACAAAATAAAAGTTTCCACACGCTACACCAAAATTACATAAAACTGTCAGCTTCCAAATACAGTAAATCTTCATGCATGTGACTTCAAAGTTTGTGCTATCATCCACATCACTATAAATGTGTCTCTAACTTCCCTTTAACTACACAAAGCTAGATTCCATCCTGATTAATAGATATCATCTGATTGCCAAAAATCGCTACTTAGGAACACTGCCTGAATACTGCTCCCACCAAAATGATCATAACTTTTATGAATAAAAGAATTATTGTCTATGCTCTTAACCATAGACATATAACATATCAAATAATATATCCTCAACATCACATATCTCCAACTACAATATCCCACATGCGCTAAACAAAACACTATCTGCTTCTCTACAAGTCTTCAGTAAAACATTGTGTTGACATCAATGACAATCATAGTCATGAATGCAACAAAAACTACTATAGAATGGGTGCCAAAAACTTTAGCATTCATTCCTAACAATCTCCCCCATTGGCATTGATGGAAACATAGATGAAAAACATCCAATGTTCAAAAAATCCAATACTACAACACTGCTTCTTCAAATCCTCTTCATCAATCAAATCTTGCTTCGTTATCCTATTCAATTCTCCTATATTGTTTTACTCATATTATTTTTCATTCATACTTCTCCCCCATTGACATCAATGATAGAAATTCCATCACTAAGTCAACAACAACTCAATGTCAAAAGACACTATTCGAAAAAATATATTTACTAGAGTCCTCATGACTCAGCTCAAATACACATACTCCCCCATAGAGGAAGTACCAACATCCAGTCCAGAAGAAAGATAGGGCTCATATACTACTAGACAGATGCAACCAACTACATCACTACTCAAAATTAGGCTGGGCCATAACCCCAAGCATACCTGTCAAATACTCAAATGTATCCTTAGGCAAAGGCTTTGTAAATATGTTTGTTATCTATTCCTTTGTGCTTATGTACTCTAGTCTGACTTCTTTCTCAACAAATTTCTCTCTTACAACATGATACTTGATCTCTATATGTTTTGTCTTAGAATGTAGTACATGATTCTTAGACATACTAACTATACTGTTATTGTCACAATGTATAACAAGTTCAAAAAATTTAATTCCAATATCCTTCAGCATCTACTTCATCCAAATTATCTAGTTACAATTATTTGCTACTGCTACATACTCTTCTTCTACTATACTCTGTGAAATATAATTATGCTTCTTGCTTAGCCAAGAAACTAATCTTCCTCCAAGGAAAAATGCTCCTCCACTGGTGCTTTTCTTATCATCAATATTGGCTCCCCAATCAGCATCTGTATATGCACTTAGGGTAAAATCATCAGATTTTTCATACCATAATCCATAGTCCATTGTGACTCTTAAATATCTCAGTATCCTCTTTACTGCTGCATAATGTGATTTTCTAGGTTCAGCTTGAAATCTTGCTACAATTCCAACTGAATGTGCTATATCCGGTCTTGTGTGTGTCAAATACTACAATCCTCCAATTATGGATCTGTATATTTTCTACTCAACTGTCGGTGTTTCATCTATGCTAGATAACTTATGTCTGGTTATCATAGGTGTTCCAATTGGTTTACAGTCCTCCATTCCAAATCTTTTCAACAAATCATTCAAGTACTTTGTCTGACTTAAAAAGATACCATCATTGTTTTGTGTTATTTATAATCCCAAAAAGTATTTCATCTCACCAATCATACTCATTTCAAATTCAGTCTTCATTTCATCAACAAATTTGTCACTAGCCTCATCTTCTCCTCCAAAAATAATGTCATAAAAAAAAAAACTATAATCAACAAACCATTTTCAATTTCTTTTATCTATAGATTTCTATCATCTATTCCTTTAGAAAATCCCAACTTTAACAACTACTTATCCAGACTTGCATACCAAGTTCTAGGTGCTTACTTTAATCCATATAATGCTTTCTTCAGTTTACATACCATGTCTCCTTCTTGAGTCAAAGGAAAACCTTCAGGCTTCTCAATGTAGACTTCTTCTTCCAATTCTCCATTCAGAAATGTTGACTTCACATCCATTTGATATACTTTGAATTTCTTAAAGGCTGCATAGGCCAAAAACATTCTTACTGCTTCAATTCTTTCTACTGGTGCAAAAGTTTCTTCATAGTCAATTCCTTCTTGATGTGAGTATCCCTTACATACTAATCTTTCTTTGTTTCTTAAAACTTCTCCTTGTTCATTCATCTTGTTTCTGAATACCCATTTAGTTCCAATTACATTCTTGTCTTTAGGTCTAGGGACCAATTCCCATGTCTTGTTCTTTTCTATCTGATCTAGTTCTTCTCTCATAGCATTAATCCAATGTTCATCTTCACATGCTTCACTAGTAGATTTAGGTTCAATTTGAGAAATCAAACATAAATGTACCTTATTCTGAGTCAGAACTCCTCTATCCAAAGTTCCAATAACTTGTTCAATAGGATGATGTCTTTATAAATACCTATTCGATGTCATAGTCTCAGATCTTGCTTCAACTATAGATTCTTCTGTAGATTCCTCTCTAGTTTCTTCAACATGACTCTCATTCAACAATTCACTGTCAGTTTCATAGAATAATTCATTAGTTTTAGTTAGGCTTAGGATGAGCTTCTTCATCAGATTCATAATCAAGCATTCTTTCCTAAATTTTGAACTTTTCATCAACTTTAACATTTACACTTTCAACAATAGTTTTAGTTCTCTTATTGTAACATCTATATGCTTTTCTCTTCAAAGAATATCCAAGAAAATAACCTTCATCACTTCTAGGATCAAACTTTCCAATATCATCATCTCTCTTTATATAACATTTTCTTCCAAAAATTCTAAAATACTTAACTGAGGGTGCATGTCCAAACCATAATTCATAAGGTGTCTTGTCTGTGTCTACTCTGATTTGTACTCTGTTCATTGTATATACTATTGTATTCACTACTTCTCTCCAAAATGTCTTTGCTAAATCATTCTCAAATAACATAGCTCTTGCTGCTTCACTTACTGATATATTTCTTCTTTCTGCAATACCATTTTGTTTAGGTGTTTTAGGGGCTGAAAACTATCTCTTCATACCATTCACTTCACAAAAATTGTTAAAATCTCTAGAAGTAAAATCACCACCTCTATTAGATCTCAAACATTTAATATTCATTCTCAACTTTGTTCTTAATGATCTTAAACTTATCAAATGCTTCAGATTTCTCTTTCAAAAATGAATCCACATCATTCTTATAAAATCATCAACAAGAATCATAAAATACCTTTCTCCATAGAATCCTCTAGTCCTGGTAGGACCACTCAAGTCTGTATGAAAAATCTCTAACTTCTCTGCCGATGTGAACTTCTTAATAGGAAATGAACTTCTCTTATGCTTAGCCATCACACATTCTTTGCAAATCATGTTAGTAGGCTTCATAATTTTAGGCAAATCCCTTACTGCAAGTGTAGTACTCACTTTCACAATATTATCAAAGTTTATATGACAAAACCTTCTATGCCATAACCAACTATAATCAATCTTAGTAATCAAACATGTCATCTCAGTAGGATTCAACTGAAATACATTACCTGTGGTTCTAGATCTAGTTCCAATCAGATTTCCATCTTTATCCTTTATCACACAAGTTTTCTCAGTAAACCAAACTTGATATCCCTTATCAACTAACTATCCAACACTCAAAAGATTATGTTTTAGTCCATCCACAAAGTAAATATCATCAGTATTAGTCTTTCCATCAAGAATAATAGATCCTATACCTTTAATCAAACAAGGTGCATTGTTACCAACTCTAACAACTCCTCCATCATAATTGTTAAACTTTATGAACTTCTTCATATCTCTAGTCATATGATGTGAACAACCATTATCTATAATCCAATCATCTTTCTTTTCAACTTGGGAAACTGAGGCTTTTTCTTCCTTAGCATTAGTTTCAAAATTTTCTTCTTTAATTGCTACAAATCCTATTTCATCATTATTCTCAGTATCACTTTCACTTAAAGTTCTTTCAATACTAGCTTCAAGGTCTTCATCATTAGCATAATAATATTCCTTAGATCTTCTAGGATTGAAATTATTTCCATACTTCTTAACTCTCTTAGGATATTTAGATGCAAAATGACCATATTCTTGACAAGTCGAACATTTAAAAATTTTCTTACCGTCTAGTTCTCTTTTCACAAGCAAGGCAATACCTTCTTCAATCTTCTTATCTTCTTCATTTCTAGATCTGTTGCTTCCAGCATAATCTATGCTCACACTGATGCTTCTTGACAATGTAGGGTGAACACTAAGAGCATTTAATGATGTCTCCATTCTAGGTAAGTCTCTTGATAACCTCAAGTTCATTTCTGTTGCTTCCAATCTTCCAAGAAGAGTCTCTCTTGTAAAGTTTGTAGTACAAGGTATAACTTGTTCAATCATTTGTGTTGTCTGCTTAAATACAGGAGTCAATGTCCTTAGAATTTTCCATATCACTTCATTCTCTATCTTTGTTCCTCCACAAGATTTTATCCCTGCAACAATTTCTGACATTCTAACAATATAGCTTCTAATAGATTCATCTTCCAAAATTATTATATCTTCAAATGCACATATCCAATTATGTAATCTAACTCTTTTTTCATGTTCATCACCTTCAAAAGTAGAGTGCAAAGCTTTCCAAATTTTATTAGACTTTTTCAAACATTTTACCTGACTATATTCATTCTCTGGAAGTGCTGTCAAAAGTGCTTCTCTTGCAAGTATGTTACACATGAATAGATCTCTCTCATTATTAGAGCATGTCTCAAGATCATCTTCTTCAATGATAGTCTTATCATTCTTTGTAGTCAACCAATAACCTGGTCCTAAACATAATAGATGTGTCTTCATCTTCTCTTTCCAACTGTCAAAATTTACTCCATCAAACTTAGGGCTCTCTTTCTTGAAATTTGTCATGGATCTCCTTAAGCTGTTAAACTTCTCTTTCAAGGACCTGCTGCTCTGATACCAATTGTTAGAAAGTAAAGTCCACCAAGATAACTAAGAGGGGGGGTGAATTAGTTATTAGATAATTATAAATTTTATCATCTTTAATAGCATTAGACCATGTAAGTAATATAATTACCAACCATAGAAAGATATTCATAAACAATTACACAATAACACAAGATATGTTGACTAGGGAACCTCTTGATCAAAGAGTAAACCCTGGTGGGAATGATGCCCACAAAAGATGCACTAATATGAATATTCCTTGTGAAAGGATGGACTCTGTTAGGAGTCTTATGAAATACATTTAGTACATATAAATCCCTATTAGGAGATTTTGAATCCATGTTAAAAGATTCTAACCCTGTTAAGAGTTATGGAAGACAGAAGGACCCACAGCCCAAATAGCTTTAGGGTAAGATCACTAAACTCACTGTCCAAATAATCTTTGCATTATTCAAAAGAATAATATGTTACCTCTTTTCTAACTATGTCAAACCGCACTCACTGTTACATTAGATCTCACTTTCAGATCTCTATACTTCACATGTCTTCCTTTACAATTTTGCTCTCATACTTAGCTCTTTTCTTCACTTCATGCATACCGCATCACATCTCAATTCTATCTCTACTACTTCAACAAGGAAATACATTCCTTCCTTTATACCACACTCAAATAATTACAAATGAGTTGGCACACAATTACAAAATAAAAGTTTCCACATGCTACACCAAAATTACATAAAACTATCGGCTTCCAAATACAATAAATCTTCACTCATGTGAGTTCAAATTTTTCACTAACATCCATGTCACTATTAATGTATCTCTAACTTCCCTTTAACTACACAAAGCCATATTCCATCTTGATTAAGAGATATCATCCGATTGCCAAAAACCGCTACTCAAGAACACTGCCTGAATACTGCTTCCACCAAAATGATCATAACTTTCATGAATAAAAGAATTACTTTCTAGGCTCTTAACCATAGACATATAACATATCAAATAATATATCCTCAATGTCGTATAGCTCCAACTGCAATATCCCATGTGCACTAATCAAAACATTGTCTACTTCTTTGCAAGTCTTTGGTAAAACACTGTGTTGATATCAATGACAATCATAGTCATGAATGCAATAGCAACTACTATAGAATGGGTTCCAAAAACTTTAGCTTTCATTCCTAAGAAAGAAAGATTAGGAAAATTTAGAAAAAGAAACAAATCTGTGTGTTCAATGGTAACTAACTGGCTTTAAATAAGCAGGCCAGGAGTCTAGCTCAACTTCTACCTACGTTATTTGACACAAATTTTACACTTTCCCCAGTAGAGTCACCATTTTGTTGTTCTTGGAAAGATTTTATACTCCATGAGATACCAATATAGCTAAGACTAATATTAAGGATGGGTTAGTTCCAAATGTGAGAAATCTGTTGGTAACTAGACCAACTATAGGGACAAGACTTCCCTCTTCACTTTTGGCTATACAAAACCAAGGTGGGTACACCTGATCCAATAGATATAATTTTTTTCCTAATTTGATACTAGATCTAACAATAGATATCAGTGAGAAAGTACTAAACAACAACCTATTATTCATTGACTCTCCATCACTAGGAAAGATAACTATTTTCAATGTAAATGAAATTAAATGACTGATTTTGATTACATGTTTCTGATTATAATGATTTCAATCATTCCTCATGAAATAAAGATGCATTTACATAGGCTAGTGCCTTATTCATTGGGTAAATAACACTAGCAAATAGAGAAAACACAATGATCCCTGAAGAACTTAGCTAATGAACATAAATATAAATACTCCAAGTCTTTCCTACTTGCAAACAATCCTTATGTAAATCAAATGAACGTATATCCCACTTTGAGCAATATTTAATGTAACCCTAGATCAGAACTCAAAGAAAAAATACATATACATAAGTCTCTGATAGACTCAAAAATTCACAAATTTGACACAAAGGAGAGGTAAAGACCTAAGATTTGTATTAAGTATAACTTTTGATCATCTGTATACAATATATGCTGAGTAGCAAGCATGTAAATAATAGTATCAACCTATGCCTTCTTCTATTACTTGACAAGAAATGATACAAAATATTATAATCCTCGACTGAGGGTTAGGGTTTCAAAATTTCTATCTTCTCAACACCTAAAACTCTCAATGCCTAATATGATCGTGGAAAATCCTTTTGTATACAAGGAAATGCAACAAGCTATTGATTATATTAGGGTTTACAAAACTTTACCCTAAAAATTTACAACAACCCTACTGCGTTTACAATAAATGCCTTGATCAAATTTTGGATTGATATTTTACAAATGAGTTGCCTCACTTTATGTCTTCAATATTTCCCCCGATCTCTTCAAATAGATCTAATCACCATTTCTTCATGTTTGCCTCCACAATAAATACACTTTACATCTCAAGCACTTTAAAACCAAAAAATCACAATGCTTATTTGGCTCAAGAAGGAGATGGAGCATCTGGCTTTTCAGCATGATGAATGTACTGGTACCTCCACCTATTAAATACATCTTCACTTGGGAACACAAAATTGAGAATTTTAGCCTTTCTGTTAGACAATTGTTCCCACTTGTTCTCCATCTAACTGATCTCGCACTGAATAGAGTCAAACTTGGACTTGGCAGATATTAATGTTTCAATAGTGTATATGAAGAACAAAGTATTTTCTAAAGTTAAAATACTACTCATCCTAGCAGAAAAAAACATCATCCATTTGTCCTCTCCATTTGAATAACTCCTTAAGCTCACCATTTTTCTTGAAAACTCCTGGAATCAGGTCACAGCAAGGGAGTGTCAATTCTTTCTTCAGGAGATTGGATTTCATTTCAAAATCATCCAAAATTGAACTATATTCTACAAGCCTCTTTATAGACTGATGCACTGGCTTGATCAATGGATCAGGATCAACTTGGCCCTTAGATAGCAAACAAAATAATCTCACATTTGGGATCGATCAACCCATTTATTCAAAATTGGACCCAATATGTCCTTGCAAATATGTTTTCTTTTGGGAGAGGAGATGGTGGGAATTCAATAATAGGACTAGAAGAAGAGGCCACTACAAGCTTATCAGTCAGCATCAACTAAGGTGATCTATGATCCTGCAGTCCTAACAATTGTGCAATTAGCTTGTCCTTCTGGATCAATTCTATCTTCAAATCATTCTAAGCTTTAAGGATAGTCTCAAACTTTATCCTTAACTCCTCATTTTATTGTGCATCCTTTTCTACTACCTTCACATTGAATTTAGCTATTTCCAAAATAATAATAAAGGCTTCCACATCTAAAGTCTCACCAAATCTCTATACTAATAAATTTCTAGCATATTCTAAAGATAGAGCCTCTCTTTTCCCTTTATTATCTTCCCTTCTAAGGGACCACATGACCAAAGCTACATGGTCATCAGAGAAAGTGATACCACTAACAGCCTGTTGTGCCTACTATGTAGTAGAGAGGGTCTTCACTTTACTTGTTTTGACTGAGTAAAAAATAATTGCATTTGCAATATCCCATTCAGGGAGAATCAATACTCCTATAGTATGGATCATGGCTCTTCCTTGCTCTAGGGTTATCTTCTCAAATTTCTTCCTCATTTCTCCTTTTGTTTCATTCTCAATTTAAGTCATATCCTTATCAGGGAATTCTTCTTTCTTTTTCTAACAAATTTATTTATATTAATTTATTCTCATCCTCCACAAAAATTGAAAGAATTCCCTCATTTTTACAAACTTATCATCTGAAATGAAAGAATTACTGGCCTGATTCAAAATTGGGTCTATTTGCTTAACCTCAAAATTTTCCACTATAAGATCCATCTCTATTCCTTTGGGTGCCTCTAGCATTCCCTCCTATATCTCATCATAAATATTTCCCTCATTACATAACTGGACTAGTTGCTGAGAAACTCCATGTTCATCCAATTACAAAGGAGATTGGGAAGGAGAGTATATATCTTTCTCTGGTCGAGACTCCTCCTATTTTTTCCTCTTTGGAGAGGCTCCGCTAACATTAGGTCACTCATAGGTCACTTCCCTTTAGAGTTAGGTGGGAGACTCTCATCTCTCTGTTGAACTGGGAGAAGGACATTATACCCCTTTCTTTGTTGAACTGTATATCTTCCCCTTGGGGTAAACTTTGTTTACCTTGGCTGGCTCAAAATTCTCCTTGCCCTCTCTAGATCTATCTTACTAACAAAAGCCCTCTTTTCATTTGTTTCCTGCATGATTCCTTCAAAAATGTTCCATAAGGGCCTCAACCTTTTTTGCCCATGGCTTGAAAGCTTTCAGTGGGTCATATTCTTTATCAAAATTCCTAATAAAATCCATAGTTTTCTTATAAATCACCCACTTTTCTTTCCTAATTTCTTGAGCTTGAAGATCAAACTCATTCCTAATTATATCTTCTAGGAAACTAAATTGGTGCTCCATAAGAGCACACCTTATCTTTTCTCTGAACATTCCCAAAATGAAACCCTCATTATCTGCACATCTTGCCACTACTATAGCCATTTTGTAGGGCTGAAAAAATTGATTTAGAAGCACCCATCCCTTCTTGATAATGATATATTGATGGGATATTGTAATATCTAGGAAAAAAGTTCCCCTTCCCTTCCCTGTCAAGGTTGTCTCTTGTAGATCACCAATCTTTCTTAGAATTTCTGCATACCCTATTTTCAATGGGACCTGGTAAGGCAATATGTAAGGTGCCTTTTTACAACCATATATTCTAAAAATAGTAGAAACTAGATACAAAATGATATCACCAAAATTATGCACAATGGTGATAACCTTGGAATATAAATTGGTCCTTATTAGCCTTAGCAACTCTGTTGAAATTCTAGGTGTAATACCTAAAATGTAGTGCTAAAGAATGAAAATTAAACTAAACATTCAACAAAACAAATGACATAAACACCTATGATTAGACCTAAAAACTGAAGACAAAGAAACTCAAAAGAAATAAAAACCTTCAAGCAAACCTTCAAGATGTAGAAGATTTGTCCAAAGGATGGAATGTGTGCTCAATGATCTATGCTTCAAGCTTCAATAGAGAAAATGGCATGATAATTTTGCTTCAATGGTGGATGAAAATGAAGGAGGAGAGATTCTCTTTTATAGAAAGATGGGTGAAACAGACGGCCAAGATTAAGGGGCAAAAGAGGAGTGAGCAATGGTGGAGATGCCTTCAAGGGAGAGCACATGGATTGTGCTTTCCCAAATGCATAGCATTGTGAGAAGTGTGACAATGGGGGAGGATGAGAGGAGAGGCATCTTTGGAAGGTGTGAGAGGGTACAAGTGTGTAAGAGGTGTAAAAGGCTTTTGATTTCTCATTGGAGGATGTGAAGGTGATGTCATAAGGGGTTGACTTTGGGGTGGATTAGCATTCTATAATCTTGGATTATGATTGTGCACATGCTTAGGAGGTGATTAGGCTTGGTAAGTGGAGGATTAGAGAGATGTGATGGGAGGAGAGAGAATGAGTGGAGGATTAAATTAGCTAAGCATGGATTATTAGCTAATGAAGGAGAATTAGGATTTTTAGAATTAAATATTTTATTTAATTCCAAGTGGGAGGAAAAAGGGGTTTATGAATTAATTTATTTAGATATGTGCATCTATTTAAATTAATAGATGAAGGGGATTTAATTAATTAAATGGTTATGGGTTTTCATTAGATTAATTGGACTATAGTTAATTAATTAGATTAATTAACTAGGGGGATCACATTAGCTAATTAATTAAATAATGCATGATTATTTAATCAATAATGGGAGTAAGATGACTAAATTTAATTAAAATTGTTAATCAAATTTAGTTGTCTACATTTTTCCCCTCTTTGAGATGGTGTTACATAGTAGCATCATTTCAAAGAATATTAAAACATAAGGTTAGAAAGAAAATGGTTGAATTGGAAAAGGTGCCCCAATCATTCAAAAGAGTAACTAGAAGAAAGGATTGATATGAGATGAGGATGAGGATGCCCCCTTGAGAGGACATGTGGCTTGAAGAGAACACAGGTGTACTCTCAAAATAGATGAGGAGATGCATGTAGGGTGAGGTTTAGAACATGATGTGAAGGAGGTGGATAGGTTTGTATCATGACAAGGTGCTTATGGGAAAAGATGGGTGAAAATGGGATGCGAGGGAGATGTGAGAGAGATGCTCTTGAGGGATTTTCTTTTTTGGGATGATGCTTTGATACTGGATATGGATGATGGGAGCTTTGTGTGGATGTTTTATAGGGTGGAGGATGTTTCATGAAGCTTTCACATAGGATGTTCCAAGGGAACACCACCATGTAGTTTGAGAACTTATTTTGATATCGCAACAGAAGGGACTAACCAAAGTTACTAGGAATTTGAGGTCATGTTGCGAGTGTTGCATAGGATTGATGTGAAAAAGACACGCAAGGATTGCCCCAGAATCACACATGCACCCAGAAGGAAGCCTGGTGGAAATGATGTGAGGGAACCCACAAACAAACAACACTTCTCAAGTGCACCAAGTAACCCAGAAGATCACTTGTGAACTATGCAAGGGTCATGTCCGACTAACTCACAAGCATAAAAGATCAAGACCTAGCCCCAAGTTTCACCATTCATAGTGCACCATGATATAAAGGATCATAGTTACCATGAGGAGGTGGACCAAGGAAGCCCAAGATAAAAGATAAACAAAGATCCAAAAGTGCCAGAGAAATAAAAAGTATCTCACAAACTCTTTTTCCATAGGGAGGACAATGGATGATGACTGATTTGATTGGTCTGATATAAGGAAGGATACATCCTATGAAGACCGATGATGGATTGATTTAGACTAAGATTCCTATGAAAAGAGACAAGTGAGACACTCAAATGTCAAAGGGACTAGGGGATGGTTGCTGAAGTGCTAGCTAGATAGGGACACAGGTCATGATGATGCAAGGACTGACTGACACAAAGGATGGGACCTAAAAGACACATATGTACAAATGGGCCTAGGTGGGGACAAGACTGATGCTATGGTACAAGAATAGGATATACAAGGGATCTAGGGATGAAGCTAATGTTGGAGAGATATGTGAGATGATGCCCTAGATGGGCTAGAAAGCCAAGATGGACTGATGGTGGGTAGGGTGATGATGGATTGGGAAGGATGCATCCCAATGATGATGATTGGATTGAGATCAAGGCTTGCAACAAGAAATAAGGATGTGATTGGATGGGTTGATTTGATGTTTGGGCTTGGATAGCTTAGAGCATATTGATAGGTTTTACATATGATGGTAGATTTCTACTAGCATTAGGATATGAATGGATGACACTGGATTGCATGGGGGATAGCCTAGAGCTAGATACCAATAACAAGGGAAGTACCAAGTGATGGAAAGATGGAGGAAATGTTGAGGGATGGGGATGGAGGAAATGCTAAGGGATTTATAGAGAGGAATGTTTGGGGATTAGATGGAGGCATTGCGTGGAGATGTGGATAGAGGTATTGCTGAGGGATTGGTATAGAGCACTATGTGGGGATGTGGATAGAGGGATTGTTAAGGGATGTGGATAGAGGAATTGTTGAGGGATGTGGATAGAGGTATTACTGAGGGATGTGGATAGGAGGATTGGAGGAAGATAAGGATTTTGGATTGGAGGAAGATATGGATTTGGAGGATAAAGATGGGAAGATATGAAAGGATGGGGAGATGAAATGAATACAAATGTGATAAGGTCTCCAAGGAATATGTCACTAAGGAATAAGATGCCCTTACTTAGGATAGTTCATGTATTTAGAGGCACTAGGAGGGGGTATGATAGGATGGAAGATATGATGATAAGAGGACAAGGAAGGTAGATGGAAGCTTGGGAATAGTAGATGGATAAGGGGAATGGATGGAAGGCAATGGATGGAAGATAAGATGAAAGGAAGGATGGATGGATAGAGGATAGGTGTGCCAAAAGCATGTATACTGGGTGGTCTTTGTTTATGTATCAAGATCCAAAGGAGGATGGAGGAGGTGAGAGACAAATGGGATGCAGTAGATGCTAGATAGGATGTGCTGGAAGGAAAAATTGCCCCCAGTCATGGAGTGGATCTGGATGGAGGGATTACACATGATGTCTATTTGCTAGGTTTTCATCATGGTACTTGTCCATGGTGCTTGAATTTACAAGTTTTCACCATTGGACAAATGTTTTTCTCTTTTATTTTCTTTGTCTTTTTTTTTTCTTCTTTTTTTTTTTTTGATATTTTTCTTTATTTTTTCCAATTTTTATGGATTTTCTAACTTTGTTGCTGATTTTTCTAGATGTTGGTATAGCCTTATTGGGATTGGTGGATTATGAAAAGGCATGGATGAGATTGGTGAGATGGGGGATATGCATGGGATGAGAGAGATGGTGGTAGAAAGAGTTTGGATGGAATGATGGAAAGTGATTAGGATAGGAGGATGTTGTCAGGACCAACATTGGCACATGTTGTGAGATGGGTGGATGAAGTGCATGGGTTGTGGAAGATAGATGTGAATAGGACAGAGGATTTGTGCTAGGAGATTTTGGGACATAGGGACTCAAAATGGATTTAGGAGATGGAGGAGAAGACTGAGTAGCTAGTGGATTAGCAAAATTGGATGCCATTGTGGATATTGTTGTTAGATGCATTGCATCTTTTTGCTTTGGGATCCACATCATTTTTTCTTTAGCTTTGGTGGGCCTTTGTGGCCATGTAGTAGATGCTGTGGATTTCACTTTTTCTTCCTTTGTGGCCATTGGGATGTTGTGGATTGCTTGATTAGTTTTTTCTTTGCTTGATCATGTCATTTAGAGTGGAGATGGAAATCCTTATATTTTTGTGGGTAGTTTCCTTTATGCATTGTTGAGTTGGGATCCAAATTGTGAGGATCATTGGAAAGAATATGCAAAGGTGGATGGAATGGATGAGATATGGAAGGAGAGATGGAAGGAGATTGATAGACATGAGATATGGGAATGTGCCTTTGTTGATCCTAATTAAGAATGTTTGGATTCTGGATGACGGATTGAGTAGGATAAGATGGGGGATGGTATTTTGGGATGTAAGGCCCCAAAATGGATTTGGTATGTGGAGGATATGTGCTGGTAGATTTTGGGACATAGGGACCCAAAATGGATTTGGAGGATGAAGGAGGAATATGATAGGTTGTTTTGGGATGTAATGAGGGAGGAGGAGAAGTGGCGTTGTATTCTTTGGAGGGACAATGAGGATATGCAATGGGTTTTTTGGAAGGATGTTTGAATTTGGCTTTAGCTGTACCAATATTTGTGGAGGAAGTTTCTTCAGATTTGTGACCAATACCACATGATTTTGGATGTTTCTTGTCCTATATGGGTTCTAGATTTCCTTGTTCATGAGCACCTAGGCCTTTACCTTGATAATTCCATTTCTTGAGCTTTCTATCCAAGCATGAATACTTCTAACTTGCGGAATAAGATAAACTTCCAGTATTAGGTGTCGTGGTGGAAGATATGAAACTTATTTCTTTTGCTTCAAGTGGGCCGCCATTGACAAATGTAAGTGGACCAAGGGGATAGAGTGATGGTGGTGTGATAGCTATTAGAGGATCATGATGTTGAAGGGATGGGATGATATGATCTTGACTGGGATTGGGGGATGGAAATGGGTCTTGAGATGGAGGAGTGGATGGGAGCAATGGATCATGTAATGGAGGAAGTGGGATGGTAGGATCTTGAGTTAGAGGAAATTGGATTATAAGCTCTTGGATTGGAAGAATTGGGATGATGGGCTCTTGGATTGGGGGTGATGGAAGCAATAGATTAGGCAATAGAGGGAGTGAAGGGATTGGATCTTGACTTAGTTCAATGGATGATTCAACATGCTTTTGGACAAGATCTTTACTGGATTGGATGGGTGTAGGTAGAGTGATGGGGGAAGTATGGATGGACTCTTCAAATCGGATGGAGGCAAGGATGGGAGATTATTCAATTATGATGGAAGGAAGAAGGGTGAACTCTTCAGATGATATGGATGAAAGGGTGGGAGATTCTGCAATTGTGATGGCAGGAAGAGGGGTAAAATCATGAGGCTCATTGGACGTGGCTTGGATAATGTTGGGAGGAGGAGAAGTGGATGGGGACTAGGTGGGATCAATTCATGGGAATAACTCAATGATGTCAGGAGATGGAAGAGGATCAATAAGTGGGGTATATGGAAGAAGGATAGCTAATGGGAGAGGTGGATGGGCCTCATCAATGATGGATTCACATGAAGGATTGAGATGACATGACTCTTGAGCTTTAGGAGATGGATTTTTTGCTAGCTTCCTTGTGAAACTCCTTGGATACTTTTGTGATGGAGGTTGAGGTGAATGATTAGAGTGTGTAGAAGATGGAAAACTAGGATAGTCCACACATGTAGGTGGGGTAGTGCTTTGTGAGCTTGGTTGAGGGGATGATTGTGTAGAAAAGGAGGTGGAGGATGGCATGACTAGATAGTTCACATAAGTGGGCATGGAGGAAGCTTGTGAATTGGATTGACTAACTGGTGAGGTAAGGGTGATGGATTGAGGCATGGGATATGAAGTGGATGGAGGGATGCATATTTCTTGTAGAAGAGGATTTGTGGTAATGTAGGTAGGAATGGAAGATGGTAGATTGAGATAGGATGGAGGAGATGGAGGAGAAGGGCATGATAGATTAGATGGTGGATTAACAATAGTATAGGGATTATGGTGTTGGATTGGAAGACTAGGAACCTGATTTTGAAAATGGGTTGGAGGATAAGGAGATGGATGATTTGGATTAGGATGTGGGGATAATTGGGTACAATATAGGAAGAAGATGTGGATAATGGATTTACTTGTCAAAATTATGATGAGGTGTACTAGTGTATATGTATGGACAACTGGTGGGGTAGTTTGGAGGGATGATTGGATTTTGAGGGATTTTTGGAGCAAGCTTGCTAAGGTTTTCAAAGTATTCATCATGATCAACAAGACTATCATCATCATTGGAATAGGATAAAGTGGAAGAAAAGGTGGGATGACCGAACTCATCATAAAGGAATTGGGACATGATGATTTGCAGATGAGATGGATGGGGATGAAGGATGAGGATGGAAGGAAAGCTAAAGCTTAGATTAGGATGCTCAATAAGGTCAAATTGAGATTTGGATCAAGCTCAGGAGAGGAGGAAAGACTGACTCTAAAGAGGATGGAAAGGGGATGAGGGATGACCAAGATGACTTTGCGAGCCTCGGATATGGGGAGAATGGAAAGGATGTGGAATGACATAAAGACCAAGATTAGGAGACTAGGATGATAGGATTGTGGAGGCTTGGATGACTTCTAGATTGGAGGGTTAGACTGACATGGAAAATGATTTGTTTGTAGAACCTTTCGATTGTGTATATTCAACAGATGTTTTCACTAGTTTTGTAACTTTGAGAACATGCACAACCAATTCCTACCTATAAGATAGACTAGTATCATAACCTTTTCCCACAACTTGGTATCCCAAAAGAGGAATACAGATGGTGAGTAATCTTCAAGTGACCCGCGAAACCACTTGGGTCAGTCCTTGCACAAAGATTATGATACTTTTGGGAATAGATCAGGTAGGCTTCTGATTAATGGCTTCTAGTAAGGTCCGTGGCATCCCCCCAATCAGTTTGTATGTGCGTGACTCACTTAAGAGCCTAGTTGACCATGCCAAAATCATAAGGATATTCACCTACCTCAGGCTACCATCAACACACCTCACCTAAGCTTGTGGGGATAAGGTGAGATTTTTCTTAGCACCTTGTTTATATACCGGCTGGGGTATTAACAGTTTGAGGTCATTCTCTAAAGAGGAAGCGCTTCTCTATAGATAGGCCTCGCTAAAAGTGTTGTCAATCAAACTTGATCTTTCTCTTCACCCAAGATTCATGAAGGCAAGGGGAGAGGATACAGATACAAGCGGATTGCTTCCACGTCGCTTACTTTAACAAGGTTTATGCAAAATTGAAAAGCTCTAAGTGTTGAAAAACACTCCTTCAAACATGCCAAGAAGTATTCATTCCAAAATTAACCTAGTTTAGAGTAAGTGTTTTCTATCCTAAAACATCAAAACACTCATTTTCTTAACATGAAAGGTTCTTTGAAAAGTAAATGACAATGCTTGAAAATGGAAATTTGGTTTGCAAAAATAAGAAAATTTTTACTCCCTTTAGCATTCAAGATTAAGTTTGCTTGCTTTTAGAATCCAAAATAAAATTATTTGATTGCTTTGTTCATTCGGATTTTGCACTCAAGATTTGATTGTTTAGAGCCCAATTTGATTAGAACAAACAACTAAATGAAAAAAAAAAAAAATTACTTTGAAATTTATGCCTCCTTGCAAAGGGCATAACTTTCTGCTCGTAGCTCGAAATGATGCATCGTTTACACCGTTGGAAAGATAATCCAATTATCTAGAGGCACTTTTCAATAGTTTAAGATTGTTGGAAGCAATCATAGCCCAAAAATGCTTCGAAGACCTCCAAAAATGCAATTTACTAAAACATCTAAAAAAATGCAAAATTTTTTTAGATTATTTTCCTTAGGCATTGAAGATTGAGTTTTTGTTGATTTTAAGCACCAAATCAAAATGATGAAGTGTTTTTTGGCATACATTGTTCTTTTTAATGCACCCAAAATAAAGTGAGTTAATTCTATTTTAAAATATTAAATTGCATTCTTGTAAATACCTGCAAACCTGTAGCAAAAACTAGCATTCCCGCAGAGCCGTGCAGGTGTTCTTGCAAGATTGTCAGAAAAACTAAAATGATAGAATGAAAATAAAGACATAGTCTCGATACCTACAGCTACGTTCCCGCAAGTCAAACCATGTTCCCATGAGTCAACTATCGATCTCTTGTTGTAGGAATGAGGGTAAAAAAAACTTAGGAAAATATAAGGTCGTACGGCTTACAGATAGCTAATTGTCAATCTCTCTAGGTCAAAGAAGCATTCTCGCAAGGTCAAATAGTAATCTCGCATTGCAAGAATGAGGAAAAAAAATTGCCAAGAATGTTGTACGGCTTACAAAAGGTACACAGGCAAACCCACCTAGGCAACACGCATTCCCACATTGTGGGAATTCTATCCCGCAAAAAAGGTACAGTCAGGTTATTGGCAGAATCTAGAGAAAGAGTAGAAAAAGATAGAAAATAGAGGTTTTTACTACAGGAATGTGTTCCTGCAAGGCTATACAAGTGTTCCCGTGGAGAAATCGGCATTCCTGCGTCTGAATGAGCGTTCCCACAAAACTGAGGATTTTTCAAAAGTTGTTGTTGTGTAAAATATGATGGTGGGAATGACTGCAAAAATAGGTCTTCTTCGGCCCTGAACCTACAAAATACAAAAAAACCCCTTGCAACACACTCAAACAACAAGAAAACTTAGTATTTGGGTAAGTTTTGCAAGAAAAAATAAGAAAGATAGAAAGAAAAATGACCCTTGAAGTGGGTCCCACTGGGCATGCCAAAATGTAATACCTAAAATGTAGTGCTAAAGAATGCAAAGTAAACTAAACATTCAACAAAACAAATGAGATAAACACCTATGATTAGACCTACAAAATGAAGACAAAGACACTCAAAAGCAATAAAAACCTTCAAGAAAACTTTCAAGATGTAGAAGATTTGTCCAAAGGATGGAATGTGTGCTCAATGATCTATGCTTCAAGCTTCAATAGAGAAAATGACATGATAACTTTGCTTCAATGGTGGATGGAAATGAAGGAGGAGAGCTTCTCTTTTATAGAAAGATGGGTGAAATAGACAGTCAAGATTAAGGGGCAAAAGAGGAGTGAGCAATGGTGGAGATGCATTCAAGGGAGAGCACGTGGATTGTGCTTTTCCAAAAGCATAGAATTGTGATAAGTGTCACAATGGGGGAGGATGAGAGGAGAGGCATCTTTGGAAGGTGTGAGAGGGTACAAGTGTGTAAGAGGTGTAAGAGGCTTTTGATTTCTCATTGGAGGATGTGAAGGTGATGTCATAAGGGGTTGACTTTGGGGTGGATTAGCATTCTATAATCTTGGATTATGATTGTGCACATGCTTAGGAGGTGATTAGGCTTGTTAAGTGGAGGATTAGAGAGATGTGATGGGAGGAGAGAGAATGAGTGGAGGATTAAATTAGCTAAGCATGGATTATTAGCTAATGAAGGAGAATTAGGATTTTTAGAATTAAGTATTTTATTTAATTCCAAGTGGGAGGAAAAAGGGGTTTATGAATTAATTTATTTAGATATGTGCATCTATTTAAATTAATAGATGAAGGGGATTTAATTAAATAAATGGTTATGGGTTTTCATTAGATTGATTGGACTATAGTTAATTAATTAGATTAATTAACTAGGGGGATCACATTAGCTAATTAATTAAATAATGCATGATTATTTAATCAATAATGCAAGTGAGATGACTAAATTTAATTAAAATTGTTAATCAAATTTAGGTGTCTACACTAGGATTCTCAAAAAATAACAAGGTCCTAAGCCTTTAAGCAAAATTTCTATCAAAGATAAGGAAAATAGCATCAATCCTATCCCATGACAAATCTGTAGTCCACAATTGGACTGGCAATGTTTCTCCATTCTTCTCTTTGTGAATATCCATTGTCTTGCTAAAAAAATCCTCACCCTTGTACAAAAACATATGCATTAGCATAGAATACCATCCAAAAAGCCTATTTATCTTCATTTTTTTCATTCCCATTAATCCTTCATGGATAAGATCTGCGAGGTAAGGGGAAAAATCAAAAATTAATTCTAGTTGTGGGTGTAAAGACCATACTATCATGAACATGTAGGGAATAGGCACATGAGTAGCCTCATCTTCTCCAAAAATTAGAGCTAAGGACTTATATACACCCTATGCTCACAAACTAAAAAGATCCAACCTAAAAGGCTCAAGTGTGCTCTTACTGACCATACACATGGCACCAATTTGGCTAATGAAATCCCTTAGGGGGCCAGACCTCAAGTAGTCTCTCTGTGTCTCATAAATCTCATTGAATTTCCCAAAATCAATCTTTTCTAATCCAACAGAAGGGTTGTTTAATGAGAAAAGTTCTCTGATCTCTTATTTTGTAATACTTATCAAATCATTTCCATTTATATCCTTAAAACATCTGGTAACAGGGTCATAACATTTGGCAATCTATATCAAAAGGTCTACAACCATGAAAACTCTAGGTACAATGAGTTTTCCTATGTCGAACTACCAAATATTACTAAGAGGAGCACATGAATTTCTCTGAGAGTATGCTACCCTAAATAAAATAAGACCATTGTACTCTTTTTGCACATTGGCATCCCTCATCCATAACCCTATGTCATACAATCCCTCATTTACAAAATCCCTAGGGTTTTTAGGAACCAATTCCTTCAATCTAGATGCCCCATTCTCTGAATGCGGGAGCAACTTCATTCAATCTTCAAAAACCCCTGTATCCTTAAACTCTATTTTTCTTGAGAGTTCTCTTTTGGGCAGCATTTTAACTAGGGTTTGAAGAAACATATGAATACCAGAACTAAAACTACCCAAATATTACAAGATAGTAATAATAGAGAAAATTTAATCATTACAACCTTTCTCTGATAAAAATTTGTCCACTTTCAAGATTAAATTGGCCTACCAGACACTTGAGAAAATTTGCTTGATAACACTCACAGAAAAAATGAAATTGCCTACAAAGAAACTTGGAAGAGAAGTGTTGCTTCCAACGATCCAATCATAAAATGTAATCGTTACCAACCAATCACAACTCACCCACACAAAACTCATTAAGTTTTCCATTACTAAAAGCTAGCAGCTTCAATGTTCACAGGAGTGGACAATTCTAAAATTTTATAATGGCACATGTGTTATTCATACCCTTAATGAACAAAAGAGTAATGCTCAAATATTAAAAGGCTTATAATAATTTAGGGTTTACAACATCTTTTCTCCTTGCTAGGTCAAGAATAAGGGTCTATCAAAATTTAAAGTATGAATGCCAAAAAAATTTAAATAGCACCAACACCTACAAGAAATCTCCTTGTCTCCAAGCATGTAAAACACTAGCACTACTATTACAAACTATCAGATAATAATCTAATCTTCAAGATCTCGCTGGATCTAGATCTAATCACTATCAATCTGATGTCCCTAAACAACTGCCCAAATACTCCTTAAATACTAATCTTCAGCCACAAGTTAGCTGGATGAAATAATTAAATTTGAAGACAAGTCGGCTCCTATTACAAACAAATATTAAATGCAACAACAGTCAGCTCTCAAATAGCCTTACAAGCATTTAAGTCTCCATGTTGACATCAAGATGTACATAGAAGAATACAACAAAAGCTACCAATAATAAATGCACCAAGTCAGCCAACCAAATCACCAATAACTCAAGTCGGTAAACCAGAACAACCAAGCGCTAGAGAAACAACCAAGCACTAGTGAAACAACTGACCAAGCCAAGCAATACCGAGAAACATAGGCATCACTGAGAACAAGTTCCACCAAGTACAAGAAGTTTCACTAAGTTCCTTCAGTGACCTAGCTCCCTCAATAACTGAGACCATCGGTTAAAGCTACAACCAAGTACTACAGAACAAACAACACACCACTATGTAGATTCAACAAGTACCCTAGAATGCCCCTACATCAGACACCCCAAGTTCAAAAATATGTTCTCATAGGCTGGAAGATCATCTTACAAGATACAACACATAAACCCCAAACTGGTTCTTCACATAGAAGTCCTCCTACTTTTTAGCTTTCATACTCTTCCATTTCAATTTCCTCTATCTTTTCAAGTATTTCCTAGATAACACATAGGATTTTTCTCCATACCGATCATCATTCCTCTTAGGATACACCAACTCAACTCGACTACCAATAATTAGACTTCTCTTACCGAGTGTTGTATCTAGAAAAAGGCATCAGGGAAAACTTCATGTCATCCTTCTCAATAGTAAATACATTCTTGACACAATCATACATAGCTCTACAATCATATTGCCAAGGTCTACCAAGCAATATATCACAACTATTCATCTCCACAATATCACACAACACTAGATCCTTATACAGGCCAATCCGAAAATCAACAAAGCACTTCTCTCTCACTTCTAGAGCATGAACATTTTATTACCAGCCAATCATATAAGGATGAGGATGCTTCATCCTATTAAAACCAATTTCTTGAACCATGTCCTTAGCAACAAGGTTATGAGTACTACCACTATCAAAAATTACATCACAAATTTTACCTCTAGACTTGCACCAAGTTCTAAAGAAGTTACTCCTCTAACAAGGTTCCTCCTTTTCACCAAGAAATGTTCTTTGAACCAGAAAGTTCTTAGATTCACATTCATTCTGAATGTTCTCATTTACTATGATAGTCTATTGGTCACCAAGCTCTTCTGTGTACACTCAAAAGAACGGTGTCCTTCTTCACCATAGTTATAACAAGTACCCTTAAAGATAACTCTACCTACCTTCTTCTTCAATTCCACAGGTTTCTATTCATCTTCAATAGTCAATTTATCCTTCACCGAGTGATCAATTTTCTCCTTCCCTTAGGGATTACTATGTTGTCTCCTTTTCAACTTATCTTCTACCTTCTAAGCATACTGATAAGCATCTTCAACCAAATCAATCATCATGATACCAAGCTCATTCTAGATATTGAATCTCAAACCATTCACATACCGAGCTACCTTTTCTTTACCATGTTCTTTGTGTCCAGACCAAATAGTCAACTTATAGAACTCCTCAATATAGTCTTCCATAGTCAAATCTTTTTGCTTCAAATTTTACAACTTCTTAAACAAGTCAAGCTCATAGTCAGAAGGTATGAACTTACCTTTCAATTTAGTCACCATCAACCTCCACCAATTGATGTTCATTTCACCTTCATCTTCTCTATCTCTTTGTAATTCTTTCCACCAAAGAGAAGCATGTCCTTTCAACTTAGTCTATGCTAATCTCACTTAAAGAGGATCTTCAATTTCTTGAATCTCAAAGAAATCTTCTAATTCACCAATCCAATCAATCAAGTCTTTGGGTCTCAACGTACCATAGAAACTAGAAACTTCCATTTGGTAACTATTACTTAACCAAGCTCCAAATCTATGTAACCGACTAGTTCTATCTTTACCAGATCCATCTTTGGGGTCATCTCCACTAGATCCAGTAGCTTTAAAGTCTTCAACAAATTCTTCATAACCATCATTAGTTCCAAGATTCCTCAGCATACTAGCAATAGCTCTCATGACCTCAGCGATCATGTCATTCTTCATCAATTCCATCTCAAATATGAAATCAACTTTAACTTTCTCTATAATCTTTGATTCTACAACATCACTAAGATCTGCAATCGCTCTAGGGTCCAATCTTCTTAGAGGAATCCTTCAAGATTTCAAAAACCCAAAGAAATAAGTCACCAACAAGGCCCTGGTGCCAACAACCTCAACCAATTTACACACTCAAGATCTTCAAGGTCTGATACCACCTGACGTAGGACAGGCAAGGAGGATCCAATTAAGGATAGTCCTCACAAGTAGCCAAACACCACAATATAGAATAAGCCAACAAGATAATACTTTCAACTAAATTTTCATTAACATGCCCAGCTATAAGGCCTTCTGGGTTAGGGCCAAATACGATCAAAAGTATTTCTACAAACTCTCTTAGCTAGTCCAGCTCTGAAAACAATTAGCAACTGATGGAAATACTAAGGCATATCTGAACTTTAGCTGGCAAGCCTCCAAGCAGTCTCCTTTTCTCCAAGCATGCAAACCACTAGCTCTGATATTACAAACTATCAATTAACAATTTGATCTACAAGATCTCATAGGATCGAGATCTAATCACTATCAATCAGATGTCCCTAAACAACTACCCAAACACTCCTTAAATACTAATCTTTAGCCACAAGTCAGCTGGATGAAACAATAAACTCCTAAGATAATTTAGCTCCTATTACAAATAAATATTAAATGAAAGAATAGTCAGATCTCAAATAGCCTTACAAACATTTAATTCTCCATGTCGGCCTCATGATCTACATAGGAAAATACAACAAAAGCTACCAACAATAAATGCACCAAGAACTCCAGTCAGTAAACCAGAACAACTAAGTGCTAGAGAAATGACTGAGCACTAGTGAAACAACTAACCAAGCCAAGAAACACTGAGAAAAACAAGCATCACCGAGAACAAGTTCCACTAAGTACAAGAAGTTTCACCGAGTTCCTTCAGCAACTGAGATCCCTCAATAACCAAGACTATCGATTAAAGATGCAACTGAGTGCCATAGAACCAACAACACACCACTATGAAGATTCAATGAGTACCCTAGAATTCCCCTACATCATTCTAATTCCCTCATTCTTTCTTCATCATTCTTTTTAGAAAACTCATCAACTCTAACATTAGCACTTTCTATCATCTTATTAGTAACCTTATTCAAACATTTGTAATCTTTACTATTAGTAGAATATCCCAACAATATTCCTTCATCACCTTTAGAGTCAAATTTACCATTACTATCATCTTTTAGAATATAACACTTGCTACCAAAGATTTTGAAATAACTTACACTCGGTTTGTATCCAAACCATAACTTGTAAGGTGTCTTGTTTCTTTCTTTCTTTAGTTGAACTTGGTTCAGGACATATACTATTGTGCTAACTGCCTCTCTCTTGTACATATGTGTAACATTTTTCTCAATCATCAATGTTCTAGCACAATCAACAATAGATCAATTTCTCCTTTTAGCAATTCCATTCTGTTGTGGTGTTCTAGGTGCAGAAACTTACCTTTTTGTACCATGCTCATTACAGAAGTTAGTGAATTCATCAGAAGCAAACTCACCTCCTCTATTTGACCTTAAACATTTCAATTCCTTTCTGGTTTCTTTTTCAACTTTATCCTTATACCATTTAAATAGTTTGAATGTGTTGGTTCTTCTTCTTGCAGGACCAAACTTGAATCAAATGGTTGGGCTTAAAACATAGGTTAGGCACTCAAGCTTGACAAGAAAAACAAACCAATTGATGAGGATAGAGAGAAATCCTCCTTCTTCTTTGAGCTCCACATTCACTCAAGTGGGTGTTGCCTTATCTACACACTCATGCCATCCTTTTGGTGAATAAAAGGCCTACAGATAGATTAGTGTGGAATAGCCTTCAAACCCCTTTAGGTAACATGGACCCCAATGAAGCCAATTCATGTACAAATAGCCCTATTTGCATAGAATGAGTCTAAAGACTAGAGAGAGACTCCTACTACTACCACCAACATGAAAGGGAAAGGTGATTGATTTAATGTTGGGCTGAAAGGACCCCTAAGATACCCTAAGTCTCTCATAGACCAGTGCCTTATCCAATGGGCTACAGAGTCAAATACCCTATTACAAATGACAACTAGGAAACAAGAAAATAATATACCCAATGTGTTGATGCCTTACATCAATCACACACCATGACCAAACCTGAACTTAGTTCCCACCTGTGTATTCAAATATGTTATTACCCATCAAAGGATTTTGACCCTCCCCTTAGAAGAGACATATGAATAGACAATACATTAACCAGCATCCATTGGAAGACAAGCATGACCTATCTTTGATATTTTAGCTCATACATACATGAATACTAACCCTGAACTAGTTATCTCTATGAAGACAACTCCACCCATAAGCTCTCAAGCAATGCATAGTAGAAAAACTAGACATCCTTGATGCATGACTAATGAGTTCAGAGTTCAAATGGAGATAGTTTGGTAACAGTAAAAATATATTAAATCCTCACACATAAGACAAGTCACGTACAATATGCATTGTGTTCTCAGAACCAACAAGAGAAAGAGGAACACTCTATATGTAGAGAAGAAGGAGAAATATCTATAGGAAAAGGATCCTTCAGCATGGAACCAATTCTCCTCAAAAAATTTGCAGAAGAAGGAACCCTTACAAAATCAAACAACTTGCCATTTATACCACCGGTTACCTTGGAATCCTAAACCAGTAGGATGCAACAAGCTACGGGTAACCAGGGTTAGGATTTCAACTACCCAACCAATCAAAACCAATCAATAATTTATTGCAGGGGCGGGAAACCAAGCAATCTCAAAGAAACATATCAAAGATGATCTCCAATTATGATAATTCTCAGATCAATATACAGAAGATCACAAATCCACCAAGAGAACAAGTCAAATCAACCACCCTGCAACACACCTCGAGCCATTCCTTGTTCATTCCTTACATGGTATAGATCCTTGCAAATGATCATCACATCCTGGACCACACTGCAATGGCAAACAAATCGCTTCTCACCAAACAGGGTCATTTCTACATTGAATTCCATAAAAATGGTACCCTCTGTCACTGGAAACACTCAAAAATTCAAATTTAAATCTCAACGGTTACTTTGCATTTCATGAGCCTTATGTTCCTCAACTATTTTCCCCTAGTCACATAATCGTATGGTCATGAACTTAACTGCCATAGGAAAATGGGCTTCATCTTATGCTTGGTCACATGATCGCAAGGCACAAAACTAACCTTTGTGATCATGCAACTACAGTCTCCTAGCCGTGGTCAACAGTCACAAACCCTACTGAAAATTCCTCAACCACCTCATAAATCCCTTGGTGAATGAAAAATGGGCATGTCAATAGCACAGCACCGTGGACCCACACAACTCTGCAACCATGATACCAAACAGTGGTCGCATAATCGCATAACCAAAAACTAGGCTATGCGAACATGCGACAAGCCTCCACATCATAGAAACACTGGCCCACTTTATTTGGCAAATTAGTGACTAAAGAACTTCTACAATTTCATGAAATACTATCCACCATCGCTAAAAAACTTAGCGATCATGCGACCACTGTTCGCTGAATCGCTAAACAAACTAGCGAATCACCTTTTTATTGTGTGAACGTGTGAACACATTGAATTTTGTTAGCACCGCCAGATCCTTATCCACTCCATGAAACCTCAGACCCCACTTGGGCCCACCTGATGCCACATGTCACCACACCATTCACTGCAACTACTGAATCACTTGACATAGGACCCATCACCAAGAAAAGCCTTACCTTTTGGGAAGATCAGATGGTGGTCGCATGATCGCAAAGGGGAAGAATATTCCTCACGATCATGTGGCAACCGTAGATCTCATCTGCATTGTTACTCCGCTTAAGAAATACCAAGCCCACCATGTGTATCCACCTTCCTACCACATCAATGACTCTCATTAAAGTGCGGAGATTAAAAGGCTTGCATCTTTTCTTGCGGTATAGCAACAACCACCGATATTTGCCACCCATTAAACATATATCAGACCCTGGCTGACGGGCCTGCTGGGACATGTGTCATCTGGTCACATGGTCGCATGTCAGAAATTCTTGACATGTGATCATGCAACAACCAATCATTTGGAACCCTTTGAAGACCTAGGCCCACCATCCAGTCAGACTTGCGCAGTTAGGGAACGATGTCAAACAGGAAAGAGAGGTCAAAAACACATAATTTTTGACATAGTGAAAGACTGAAAACACACAGAGTTTTTGATGCCAAAAGATAAGCACACCAAAGCTAGAAAGCACAAGGTTGAAAATAATGAGGTTATTCAATCAGACTAAAAACATCATGGATTTTTAGAAACACTGTGGGTTTTCGACACTATGGTAGATTTTGAAATTATTTTCCTGCTGACCTTAGAAACTCGAATAAATTTCTAGATATTATGATTCAACATGTGGAACTTGGACTAGAGCAAGGTGAAACATTGGAGAACACAGGGCTAAGGGCACTTCAAGAAAACTTGCAAGGAAATAGGCCATTTTCATAATATTTTGCAATGACAGGAAAATGGACTAACAGAATGCCTCATATTTTTCCTTCAAGAACATAACTGTCATTAATCTAGTATAGTCATCAACAAACAAAATAAAGTATCTATTACCATAGTAGCTTTGATTTCTCTTGGGATCACATAAGTGGGTGTGAACCAACTTCAAAATTCCCTTAGATGAATAGTCCATACTTTTAAAACTAGATTTTTTCATCTTTCCTTTTTGACATTGATGGAAAATAACATGATCAAGTTTGGTTAGACTTGGAAATCCTCTAACTTTTCTCTTTCTACTAATCTTAATCATGTTATCAAAATTTAGATGACATAACCTCTTATGCCATAACCATGCATCTTCATTTTTCACCAGTAAACAAGAAGTCTCAACATTTTCAAGATAAAATAAATTACCTTTTGATTGTCCACTTGTTTGTTAGAAATAGGGAATACTGAGAGAGGGGGGTGAATTAGTATTCTAAAAACTTTTACTCTTTTCCAATTATGGATATAACAGATTATCTTAACACATGCATAACATAGAAAGCTAAACAACATGCATAGCAATAAAACAAAAGAACTCATAACACATTATTTGTTCTCAAGGAAACCCTAGCCAAGGGAAAAACCCGGTGGGGATGGTACCCAAAAAGTTCTACTAATCAAAAGTATCTTGTTAAGGATGTTGACCCTGTTAGGAGTCTATTACATGCATATAGTGTCTCGGTCTTGATTAAGGGACTATAGGCCTTGTTAGAAGCCTCAACCTTGTTAGGAGTTGGTAGTACAAAATGTGATTACTAGATAAGCCCACTACCCAAACAAGTAATATACAATATTCAATGATTACAAAAAGTAGGTCAAGTTACATAACCTTATACTACTTGCATCAATATCTCTTTGCTACTCTTTCAATATCGCTATTACATGCATTCGTTACTTCTCTTTAAAATTACATCTTTACATATCTTTATACAAGTTATTAAGATTAATAACTTTCTAGTCAGCTATCATTTTACAAAATATCTTTATCCAAGGTTTAACATCTAGGATTTTGTCCCTTTATATTGTTAAGTCATTATTTTGATAAACAAAATAATCCCTTAACTCTTTATCAATTCTATCTTCATATTTTGTTCTGTCAGCTTAACACTATCTTTAGTAAAACTATCATAACTTCTTCTATACATGCCATACTAACTTGCGCTATGAGGTGAGTCTTTAATAGTCACCATAGTTTCTATGTTCAAGTGAAAAAGCATTGAACTTACTCCAATCAACATCGCTAATCAAAACTATCTTTGGGTTCACTGGCAAAAAGACACTGTCCCAAACTTAGACAATTTTGCATCAGGCTCTAACATACTAGCTCTCTGACCTGTGTGATCTTCATGTAGATCATATGTTTCCATAATGACAATATCTATGTAACCAACTCATCCAAATTGCCAAAAATCTCCCCCTTTGTCATTGGTGGCAACATATGAGAAAATTGGCTAAGTCTTAGGCTCCAAAATTTCAAAATTATGGCCATAATACAAAATATGTATATACTATCCTTATGACTTCATGAATCCTCTCTATATACTATACTCCCCCTAAGAGTATGTATCCTTATCAATTTTCTACTATATATCTCTGCCCCTTTGACAACAATGACAAAAAAAGGTAAGGAGGGTTACAAAACTATGTTCACAAAAAGTTATACCCTGATTCAATATTACAAAGATGGTAGGCTTGCAACACAATCTAAAAAATTAATCTTCATGGGCTCTAACTCTTTCTCCCATGATTTCTTATTTGAATCTACCACACTGAGTAGTGCACACAATCCATAAGATGCAATCTCACATGCTTTGAGATTCTCATAACTAAACTTTTGAAAAGATGTCTTGGCTGAAAGACATTCTTCCAATTGCCCTTCAACAATGCTCAAGTTTATAGACATGTGCTCTCTTAAAAGAGTGAATCTCTTCAAATTCTTGTCCTTGTCATCTTGAAAAAATCTTATTTTATCATAAATCTTGTGGATTTTCTTCTCAATATCAAATACCTTCACATTGGGGCTTGAAAGAAGGTTTGTCTCATTTTGAATTTTTGCTTCCTTCATCTTCATCTTCTGAACTTCCTCTACTACCAAGTTCTCTAATTTTATACACTAAATGTATAAAGATTTTCCTCTTTATAAATTCTTTCTCAAGTCCTTTATATAGATATCAAGGTTATTGATATCATTCCTAATATTCTGACTAATGTCCAAAAGTGTTTTGGCCTCATAAGCTGCTTGAGCTTTCATCATTGCTATATCAGATAAATTTGTAAACTCATCATCAAAAGTATTCATCACTTTCTTTTCTCTTTTTAGAGGGTCATCTTCTATAATTTGTGTAGTTATAATGCCTTGTAACTTCTCAATAAGCTCCTTCAGGCATCCTTCAAGACTCTTTACTTTCTTGTTCTTTCCGATGATCTTGTTCAAAGATGTGATCAATTCCGTTTGATCATCATCATCTACTTCCTTTTGCAAATTCTCAATCATAGAACCAATCTGATTTTTCTTGCTAGTCTCAGGTGTAAGACTGATTTCTTCTCGAGTGGGAATAGGTACTTGTTTCTCTATCACTTTAGGTTCCACAATTTTGGTTTTTGTCTTCTCTTCTTCTTTGGTACTATCCTGCTATTGAAAAGCCGAATTGTCAACAATGTTTTCAAGATTCTTGAATTAGTTATAATCATTATCCAAGGTGATCTTTGTTCCTTCAACATTCATGGCTTCATCCTCAATATTTATGGCTGGAGGAGAAGGAATGTCCTCTTGTTCTACTTCTTCTGCTTGATCTTTAGATTCTGTTCCAGCTAATGGTTCTCCCGCATTCTCTGACATAACCTTAATGATTACTTGCTCTATTTCTGTGTTAATTTCCTCATATCTACCTCCCATAATCTGAATAGTTCTCTTCTTGGTTCTCAGATGGGTGTTTAGATCCTTCATGATCTATTTCAAGTGTTCTTCATTTATCACAACACAAAGTTTTCTTACAAGATTTTCTCTAATAGTTATATATTCCTTGGATGCTCTCTTCTTTCTATTTACAAATTTCTTGTACAAGTCATCAGGTAGCTTACCCTGAATTGTATTAAATTTCTTATTAGATAAAATCATATACTTCACCACTACATTTTCTAGATTCATTCTTTCTGCATAATCATAGAGACCATAATATTTGTTCATCTTTGTAAAGTCTCCATCTTGAATAATTTTTTCATTAATCTTTTGAATTCTAGGTTTCCAAGTTTTCTTCTTAACAGGAGTGTTTTCATCATCTTTGATTTCTGCAATTTCCCTTTGAACTGGTTGCACCAATGTCTTCTACCTCTTACTCGGTCTAGTAGAAATATCTTTTATTCTTTTGCTAGGTGTGGAGGAGGTTGATCTAGTGGATTTTCTTATTTCTTGATCCTTCTCTGTTTCTTCCAGTTTCACCTTAACTGGTGTTTCTCCTTTCTGTACTACAATTGATGATAAAGGTGGCACAAACAAAAATTCTTTTTGTCCAATTTCTCTAATTGCTACTACTGTTTGCTTGGCTACCAAGAACTCATGTTCAATCATCCTTGTATCTTTTAGAATTTTCTTGATTGTACTCTCAACTCTTTTCTTTGACTATTTCTTTTCAAGGATGGTCTTTATGGAGTTGAAGTTCTCCTCAAAGGTTCCAAACCTATTACTATGAATATCCATCTTGCACTTAAGTAGTCTACTCACATATTCTTCTATCTCAATCTCAGATATTTCATAGCCAAGAGGGTCTATGAACTCTATTGAAGGTTCTACTACTTGAATGTAAGTAAATTCAATATCAACCATGAAGCATATCTCATTTTTATACTTCTCCACAAGAGACTATGGAATCCTTGATCTGCTTGACATCAAATTCTGAAATGTTTTAATTACCAACACTGCACTTTCATTTACTCTATCAATAACATGCCTCATATACACTTGGTTAATCCTTTCCATTATAGTTTGGCCATCATTCTAGTCATTTCCAATGGTGTAAAGAAATCTTCTCAATAAATGAAAAAACATATAAGTGATTAAAGATGAGAATCTAAACTGTGAATACTTAGTCTTCTTTATCTTTTCCAAATTCTCAAACAATTGAATTCTCAAAATCTCACACATGTCAACTTGTACTTTATCAACACACATAAAATAAGCCACATGTATCATTCCAGCTACCATGTCATCCTCTCTCAAGTTAGCACAAAACTTAGTTGTTAGGATCTTACACAAGTATCTAACATCATCTTGTTGTATCTTTCTAATCACTATTCCTCTACCATTGTAGGATGAATTTGTGTTGTATATGACTATTTTCCTCATGTTTTTCTCATTCAAAGGTATGGCTCTATTTTTAGATAGTCCATTTACCTCATGAATTAAGTCAACTGTGATATCTATCACTCTATCATATAACCAAAACTTTCCATTGTGAATTCTGCTTAGGATTATCTTGGTACATTATTCATTGTCAAATTCATATTTTAAAGCATACTTAATGATCTCATTATCTTTCAAATGCTCAAACCCTACTTTCAATGACATGTCCTGATTATAGATCTTTTTATATTCCTTTGTGAAGTCACTATCACTGATAGTCTCTAGTTTACGTCCCAGATTTCTAACATTCTCTAGATGTAAAACTCCATCTGGTATGGATGATAAAGCTAACCTAGGATCATCTTCTAAGGGTTCTATTGGTTCCCTTTTCACCTTAGGTCTATTCTTATCTCTGACATTGTAAATCAAATAAATATCCATGCTTTCCTCTAATTCCTTAACTAATTTAAAGATCTGCCAAGTAAAATACCTTGATTCCATGATTTAGGGCTTGCGTAGATTTGGCACAAAAATTCTTCACCAAATCCTTGCAAAATGCTTCCAATCACTGCTCTTCAATCTCCTTAACACTTGCAATCTCTTTAATGATCAAATAATACTGTTCATGACCTTTTATCATTTCAATCTCACTTAGATCTAACATCGCATTCAATTCTTTTTCCGCTTCTTTCCAAAAAGCTAATTTTGTTAACCTGTAAAACTTAAAACTTCTTGCAATCTCATAAAACATAATATTTTTCTTTATGCTCTTAACATTAGCATTATAACATCATATAATACCTTTCATTAACTATGCAAGACTCAATTCATCATATATCAATTTCTACAATAATCTAAGTTCCTATTCTACTGTAATTTTCATGAATTAAGTGCTTTGAGATGGGTCAGGTAAAGATTCATTCTTACCATTTAATACTTCACCTTTCTGACTACCTTCAGTGTTGAATATGTCTCCTTGATTTGTGCTTTTAAAAAACTTCACTTCATCTAAATTACTACAACATCCTTTTTGACTGTTGCTTGCATCTTCATTTCTTCTTGCATGACTTCTAGGGTTAGGATTGGTATGAAAAACTCTATTGTTCATTCTACAAAACCTTTTTGTATGTCCAATCTTATCACATATCTAAAAAACTATTCCATTGTTTCCATATCTTGGTCCAGGCTGATTGATCTGTTATCTACAATTTCTAGCAATGTGTCCAACCTTGTTACATCTATAACATACTACTCCATTTCTTCTGTTCATATCTTCAGTAGGTTTCTTATCTGCATGGTTAGTATTTCTAAACATTCTAATACTATTGTTATTCTCAACAAATTTAGGTTTTCTACATTCAATAGCTCTATGTCCAAAACCATGACAATTATAACAATAACCATTAAGAGGTTTAAATTACTTACCTGTGCAATCTCTCTTCATATGACCAACAGTATTACAAGAAAAACATCTACCTTTGAATTATCTTTTCATACCTTTAGGTGATTCCTCTTGCTTAGGTGGTTCTTCTTCCTTAGGTGTATCTTTAGATTTGTTAATCTCATCAGACTTCTTCTCATCTATGCTTTCAAATATTTTCAGATCCGATTCCTTGCTTTCTTCATTTTCTTTAAAAGTGTTGAATCCAAGACCAGTTTTATCATAGAATGGTTTTTGATAAGATATTTGTTCATCAATCTTCTCATTAGTTGAATATAGTCTTTCAAGTTGCTGCTTAGATTGAGTTAGTTCTCCTTTCACAATTGTATTGTATTTCTCAAGTTTACCATACTACAAATTGACTTTGTCAAGTTCAGATGTTACTTTACCAAGTTTAGATTTTAGCCCTTCATTTTCAAGCTTAAGATTTTCATTCTCAGATTTTAGATTTGATTCATTCTTGCCATTTCCATCTTTTAGACTTAGCTTTAGATTTTCTATCTTCAGTTCATGTTTAAGGAGCTCATTTTATTTTTCTAAGTTGTCATCACAATCTTCAATGTGAATTTTAGATTCCTTTTTACATTTCAGATCTTCCAACTTATTTTTTAGTTTCTCAATGAGGTTCTTTGCATCATCATATTTTCCTTTCAGAGTATCTCTTTCTTTAGTAAGCATATCAATCTATTCAAGAGCTTCTTCAAGATTCTCTTGTAGTTGATCCATATCCATAGAGATCTTACTCAAGCTACTAGGCTTTCATTGAATGATTCTTTTCCAAGTAACTAAGATCTGATACCAATTGTTAGAAATAGGGAATATTGAGAGGGGGGAGTGAATCAGTATTCTAAAAACTTTTACTTTTGCACAATTATGGATATAATAGATTATCTTAACAAATGCATAACATAGAAAGCTAATTGTTGGATACAATTATCTGAGGGAGATTTTTGGATATAATTGTCTAATTGTGTGTTGTCTTTGATGTCACACAAATGTCATATCAATAAGTAGTTATGTGTGTCTACCAAGCTCAGTCAGTCAGTAAGGTGGTTTTCAGTGTCTACCGAGATCTCTCAGGCATCAAAGGAAAGTATGGTAGAAAATAGTGTTAACCAAGCTTCCATGGTTATCGAAGGAAAGTTAGTGTTTACCGAGTTCACTCGGTCTCCAAAGGATGTTGCAAAATTTGCAGTGGTAACCGGGCTTCATTCAGTCAACAAAAGAAATCTTTTCAGGATCAGTGTTTATCGAGAAAGGTCGGCTAATGAAGGATTTTGTTAATTTGAGAAATAAAGTTTGTTTATTCTAGCCGATTGTTGTAATGAGTGTTAATGTTTGTAATGATTATTAGTGCCAACTTGACAATCTAAATGGTATATATGGAAGGTCAAGTGGTGAATTTAGTGTGGGAAGAATAATGTGCAAGTGTGGAAGTTTGTGAGTGAACATGCAAATCATTTTGAAGGAAGTATGTGTGAATTTTGAAGGATGGTTAGATATCCTTGAGGAGTAGCAAAGATTTATTTGATCAGGAAGGATCTAGTGAAGCAGAATAGAGATCTGTAATTGGAAATTCAGTTACATCATTATTCAGGTTCATTTCATTGTTACTTTCTTACCATTGTAGTAGTGATTTCAAAATTTCTTAACCAAGTTGGTTTAATAGCCATTTTGTAAATCCTCTAACAAGGTGACAGTTCTATTGAATTGTTTCAAGACCTCTTACAAGGCCACTCCTAACAGGGTGATTAAATCCTCTAACAAGGTCACACCTAATAGTGTGTTTTGTAACCTTTTACCAGGTTGGCTCCTAACAGGGCATCACATCAGAAGAGTGAAAAATAGTAACTAGTTACATTGGTGGTTTTTCCCATATTGGGTTTCCACATTAAATTTGGTGTCTCTTGTGTTCATGTTATTTTCTTTATGCATGCATGTTAATCACTAATGAATGCTTAAGAACAGTTATAATTAATACTCACTGTAATAACTAAATTACAACATTTCTCTGTATGTTTACCGAGTAATAGCAGTAAATGATTTAATAAGACATCTAAGGGATCTGTGGAAATATTTTTGTGGTTAACTGATTCACTCCCCCTCTTAGTTACTCCATCTATATTTCCAACAATTGGTAGCAGAGCATTTGGTGCTTGCACGAAGGGTTTGAAGGACCTAAGCTAAAGATCAGAATGTCTTACAAGAGAGAAATTCCAAGGCTTAACAGAGATAACTTTTCAGCATGGCAAGGACTCATGAGACTTCATCTGGCTTCCATTGGTGATTCAAGATGCAAATATCTTGATGAAGAATATACAGCTCCTAGTGGCACATTATCTGTTGAAGACATTACGGAGAAAAAGAACCATAACACCATGATGATAGACATTGCATCAGCTCTCAGCTATGAAGAATTTGATGAGATCAAAGATTTCACAACTACTTATGCAATGTGGAACAAGTTGAAGAAAATTTATGGTGGTGATGACAATACGAAGAGAGCCAAAGCAGAAATCCTAAGAGGACAGTTTGATCAGATGAAAATGAGAGAAGATGAAAACATTGCAAAATATGTTGAAAGGATCAAGGCAAGTGTTAGTGCAATCAAAGCTTCTAGAGGAACAATTGATGATGAAATTGTTATAAGTAAGGTTCTCAAAACATTACTCCCTATCTATGTAATAAGAGTATCTGCTATTCAAGAAAGAAGATGTGAAGAAAATCACAATATAAC
Organism: Chamaecyparis obtusa; assembly: GCA_027943335.1. Taxonomy (NCBI): domain Eukaryota; kingdom Viridiplantae; phylum Streptophyta; class Pinopsida; order Cupressales; family Cupressaceae; genus Chamaecyparis; species Chamaecyparis obtusa. Next base: position 846,591 of record BSBK01000077.1, read on the forward strand.
TTTGGATTCCTTAGTAGGAAGATTGACAGCCTTTGAGTTGGATAACTATGACAACAATGTTCCAACTTTCAAAAATATTGAATCAGCATTTGAGGCCAAAATTTCACTTAAGAAAGGCAAGAAAATAAAGGACATCTAGTCAGAGAGTGAAGAAGAATCAGAGGAAAGTTCTGATAGTGATCTTGAAGTTATTGAAGCATTACTTGCAAAGAAATATTATAGAGGCAGAGGTAAATACAAAGGTAAAACTCCTTTAATCTATTTTTCATGTGAATAAATTGGTCATATTGTAGCTCGGTGCCCAAACAAGAAAAGCAAGGATGAGAAGAAAGGTTACAAGTATAATGGCAAGAATAATTTCAAATCATTCAAGGATAAAGGTAAGAAAATATGTTTTATGGCCAAGGATTCTGATAATAGTGAAGATGAAATTGTCTACATTGTTGTAAAAGATGAATCTGATGATGATGAAGGTAAGATGGTACTTATCTCTCATGTAAGAAAAAATGATACATTGATCATAGACAGTGGATGTTCACATCATATGACTGGTGACAAAACAAAGTTTGAACACCTCGAAGACTATGATGGTGGTAATGTAAGGTTTGGAAACAATGAACCTTGTTGCATAAAAGGAAGAGAAAAAATCTCATTAACCAAAGAACTTATATGTGATAATGCATATTGGGTTGAAGGACTAAAGGATAATCTTCTAAGTGTAGCATAGCTAATCAACATTGGATTCAAAGTTGAATTCATGCATGGCAAAGAAAGACTACTGGATGATAAGGGAAAATTGATTGGATCAGGCAAACAAACCAAAGGTAACCTATTTTATCTTGATCTTGGTGAATGCTCATGTTTTGTTGCTCAAATTGAAGAAAGTTGGCTATGGAACAAAAGGTTATGTCATGTAAATTTTGATAATATGGTGAAAATAAGCAAATTCAAGAAAGTAAGAGGTATTCCTACTTTGAAGAAACTTGATGTTGGTTTATGCAAGAATTGTCAGATTGGTAAAATGCGAAAGACTAGCTTTAAAAGTAAAAACTATCAGTCTGAAGATATTTTGGAAATTGTGCATACTGATTTGTGTGGACTTATTGGAATTGAGAGCTATACTGGAGAAAAATTATTTATTCTCTTTGTTGATGATTACTCTAGAATGATGACTGTTATGTATTTAAGAGAAAAGTCAGAAGCATTTGAGAAGTTCAAATGGTATTTGGCAAGAGTAGAAAAGGAAACAGGGAAAAGAATGAAGTGCTTGAGATCAGATAGAGGTGGTGAATTCATCTCCCATGAATTCAATAATTTTTGCATTTAAAGAAGAATCAAAAGATAAGTATCAGCCCCAGGAACTCTTGGGTAGAATGGAATAGCTGAAAGGAGGAATAGATCTATCATGGATTGTGCAAGGACTCTAATGATTGAAAAGAACATTGCTATGAAATACTGGAAGGAAGCTATCGACACTATAGTTCATACCTTGAACTAAGTACAGTTGAAGAAAGATACATTCAAAACTCCTTATGAGTTATGGTATGGCTATAAACCCAATGTAAGTTACCTAAAAGTATTTGGTAGTAAATGTTACATCTTAAAAGAATCTAGAAAAGGAAAATTTGTGTTGGCATTACGTATGTTTGTCATTAGTTACAACACTTATTCAGACTTTATGTATTTACCAAGCAAATAGGATAGTGTTTATCAAGAAGACAACATAGTGTTTACCGAGCAGACAAGATAGTGTTTATCGAGTAGACAAGATAGTGTTTACCAAGCAGACATGACAGTGTTTACCAAATAGACAGGACAGTGTTTACTGAGTAGACAGGACAATGTTTATCGAGCGGACAGGACAATGTTTACCGAGCAAATAGGATAGTGTTTACCGAGCAGACAAAATAGTGTTTATCGAGTGCCAACATGGTAAATAGGGAATTTAGTTTCTACCGAGTGACACTATATCTACAGAGTCTCCACTATATACCGAGTTTGAAACTACAACCGAGTGGTTAGTATGGACCGAGCCTCCACTTCTACCGAAAGCATGATGATGCCGAGTAACACAGTGGATGCTGAGTATCAAAAAGTCACCGAGTTATTTTGTAGTAATCAAGTAACTATATTTGGGATGACTCAGTAATATTTGAGTTAGCTTGTTTAAGAGCCGACTTTGTAATTATTTTGTAATTATTTTGGATTGATATATAAATAATGTTTTGTATCATATCCAAGGTGTGAAGTAGCGAAGTATGAAAAAGAGAGAAAGGTAGAGATAAGCGAATTACAAAGGGCTATAATAGTATAAGAAGAAACAAAGATCTATCCATCATAGAAGGTGATCAGTACATCATAGAATCTCAATCAACAAGTACAGTTGCAAGTAAGAGATCTAATGTTTCATCCTAACAGGTGAATCAACTTAAAATCCTTTAACTGGGTAGACTTAATAGTCTTTGTAAAATCTCTTAACTGAGTGCATACTTTATTGTATGTTTGTAAATCCTCTAACAAGGTGGACCTAGCAGTCCTTATTGCTCCTAATAGGGTAGATCATCATAAGTGATCATTGTAAGCCTTAACCAGAAAACTTTATACTATAGTATTGAAGTTTTTTGGGTATCATCCCCACCCCAGTTTTACTTTCTATTTGGAAGGTTTTTGGGTCACCAAATCTTTGTGTTCAAAGTGTTATGAATGTTTTATTCTTTCTATTACTCATGCATGCAGTCAGATCATCAATCTAATGTTATTTGAAATATGGTTAAGATCTAAATTTGTTAAAAGTTTTGAAGTTACTGATTCACCCCTCCCCTCTCAGTAACCTAGATAGTCTTGAATATTTTCAACAATTGGTATCAGAGCTTTGTGGTTCTCAGGATAAAGTTTGATAGGTTGAGAAAAGATTTAGGACAATGGAGATATTCAAATTTAACAAAGTAATTGAGAATGAAAAGCTAGATCTGGAAATGGCCATAACTCAACTCAAGGAAGCAAGAGAGCATCTTTCCCAATCCCTAAAAAGATGGAAGGAACTTGCAAATTAGATTAGTGACCACCAGTATGTTGAAGAAAAGATTGAAGACTTTTTCCCTTCAAGCAGCTCAGATGAAGCAAACAATGCAATCAAAGAACTTCTAGAAAAGAGTGGATCTCTACAAGAAGAGATAAGAAAATTAAAAAGAGAATAGGAAATTCAGTCAACAAGATTTTGTGAAATCTTGGAACAAAGAAACAAGATGAAAGATGAAATAGATGGAAAGAACAATGAAATCCAGAATCAAACCCTTCAGCTAGAAAACCTTATTGATCAAGTCTCCAATGCAAATGAAGAAATCTTGACTCTAAGATCAGAAAATGAAAATATAAGAGAGGAGCTGAGATCTGAAAAGCAAATCAATTTAAGATTGATGAGTGACCTAGATACTGAAAGACAAATCAATGAGAGAATGTTGAAATCTCAAGAAGATATGAATCAGGTGTATGAATGAAACCTTCATAGGAAAAAAGGAAAAGCGGGACTTGGATACAAAGAGGAAGGTGAATCCTCCAAACAAGGTACTCAAAAGAATTAGAAACTCACTTGTAATCACTATGGAAAAATTGGTCATACTTCAAACAAATGTTGGAACAATGGAAAAGAAAAATTCAATGGAAAAAGTTACAACTGCAATCAGCATGGTCATAAAGCAAATGAATGCAAGGAGAAACCAAGATTTAAAGGCAAATGTCACAAATGTAGCAAACAAGGTCATAAGGCATCAGAATGCAGAACTAAAACACCCAATCCAGCAGAACAAATTATGAAAGCAATGTTTGGTTGGAATTACAACACTTGGTGTAGATGTCATTACTATGGAGAATATGGGCACATTGGCATGAATTATGTAAGGCATCACTTGAGAAAAAGGGATACTACCATAAGATGTTATAAATGCACTAAGCTTGGTCACATAGCTAAAAACTGCATGAATTTAGGCAAAGTTGAAGATGAAAAGAAAGCAAAAGCAAATAGCATCAAGAAGCAGATGAGACAACAGTGGATTCCTAAACCTACTAGGAAAACCAGTCCAAGTAATGGAGTCACTCATGAAGAGAGTGGCTCTATCAACTCTAACTAAGTCTCCAAGAAAGCACTGGAACTGTATCTTCATAGACATATTCCAAACAGTTCCTAAACTAAAAGGAAGAAAGATCCAAATCAGTATGCAAGATACAACAGGATCACAAGAAGGTTGGTATCAGTTACCACTGAGCAAGGTTGGGAGTAACCTAATTTCATTTGGTTACTGAGTAAGGTCAGAGCAATATGAATTCGTATGTTCTTCAAGTTGCAGAATCTTCACCGAGCATTTAATGCATAGTGGATGATAGTCTGTTGAATGCAATACCCTAATTCCTATAGAGCATTAATGACAAATTTTTAACAAAAAGCATGAAATTGAGTTCATTCTTCATCGTGAATATCAACATATTGAGCAGAGAAATTTCTAGTGTGATCAAGCAATTCGAAGCAAAATTTTGCAGCGAAAATTTCTTCAAAGAATTTTTCTTTTTCTACCGAGCTACCATGGCATCATCTAGCACCAAAGTAAAGAAAGGTTCAAAAATGTTAGTTCAAGGAGAATGGAAAGCATTGGATTTCAAACTCATGCCCACGATTGCAGAAACCCTAGATCTGAGTGGAGCTCAATCTCAAATTCCTCCAAAGGTACTTCTTGTAAATGACATTCGCAATCATTTTAAAGGTACAATTCAAGAGCTTGGAACCCTAAAGATAGATGTTGTTCATGATGAACTGTGTGGTGATGGTGTTCTCAAATCAGAACATAAACATTTGGAAGATAAGGATTTGACACATATCACCCACTTGCCTCAGAGTTTCCAGATAAAATGGATTAGATATATCCTAAGCCGAGTGCATGAAGGTAAAATTTGGCTTGAGAAACTAGTGGAAATAACAAAGAAAATGATTCACTGAATCACTGGTCTTCCCATGCTTGCCAAGGCTAAATCTACAAAAACCCTAGGTCGGGTAGAGCTGGAAAAGAAAACCCTAGCCGAATGGGATGGTAGAGGTATGAGAATAAATAGTATTATTGATGTAGAACTAAAATTTGGCACATATGTCATAGCTCACAAGATATACAGTTCAAGTCAGCAGAATAGTGTTTCGTGTGAAGCAGTTGACCTAGCTTATAAAATTGTGAAGAACAATCTGTCATTTGACCTAGCAGATTTATTGTTGAAATAGTTCAACAAGAATATGGAGAGCATTCAAACCTCAAAGAACAATCCATGTAAGTTTGGCTCACTATTGGTTTGTTTATTTTTCTATGCTCAAAAGTTTTTCCCATCAAAAGGCACAGTAAAATGGAGAAAGGATGTGCCTATTCTTTATCAAATAAATGAGTATATTGCAAAAATGGGTGAAAATTTTGTAAACATAATGGATAACTATTTTGAATCTTTTAAAGAAAAGATGAATAATAGATTCTGGATTCCACTAAAGCTGGTGGAAGATTATAAAGATGATGTTTGTTTCATGGTTGATTGTGATAGAGTATACATTCAGGCAGTAAGGCCTAGGATTGTATGGGTGAAACCTCTTCCTTATGAGGTAAACATTGATGAAACAAAGCATATAATTGAAGCCCTAGTAAATCAACCTGTTGATCCAAAGGCTCCATACTTTGGAACATATGATGAAGCTAAGATAAGAATTGAGCTAAGCATAAAACTTCCACATGCGGTTAACAATGGCAGAAAGAGGATGGCAGAGATGCAATCTAGCACGCCTCTAATGTTAATCGAGGGCATAGGAGAGGATATTGTAGAAGAAGAAGAAAAGGATGAGAGTAAAGAAGAAAAGGATGAGAGTAAAGAAGAACAAGTGCCTGTAAAGAAGAAAGGAAAGGTAACTATCACCAAGGAACCTGAGCAATCCACTACAGTATTCACAAGGAAAAGATCAAGGGGCAAGGCAGGTAAATTCAATGATGATATAGTACTCAAAAGGCCTCCTCCCTCATTTCAACAAAAGATTAAGGATTTGAGAGAAGGATCTGGAATTTCAAATTTCAAATCTCTCAAATATGAAATTAGATCAAAGGCAGAGCAGCAGGAAATTGAAGATGTTGTTATTGAGAAAATGGGAAAATGGAAGTACTCACCTGATGATATGGCTTCTCAAATTCTAGGTGTTCTATTGGATAAAGTCAAGTTGAGATGGTCCAATGCAAGACAACCTGTCAAGGACATATATGCTCAAACCTTAAGACAGTTGATGCCAAGTTTGAAAAATGATGAAATAAATAAGGCATTGATAGAAAATGAGTGCAAGATGACACTAAAATTCAATGGTTGTTTGATTTTGATCAAAGATATAGAGTCAGTTGTGAAGAGTGAAAATTTTACTTGGAAAAACATCTATCATCTTCACAAACTGAGTACTGAAACTATGATAATAAAAGATATTGAAGATGATAGTGATGGAGAAGAAGAAGAAGAAGAAGTAGTTCAGATTGATAATGTTGAGGCAAAAGAAGTAGAGGAAGAAGTTACCGAGGAAGCTAAGAAGAGTGTTGAGGAAGATGATCTAGTTTGGATAGCTACAGAGGTGGTTGCCTCACTTCCTCACTCTCCAGTAAAAATTGCTACATCTAGCCTGGAGAAAACTTCAAATGTGATTGTGACAACTCCCTCAGATACATGAAATGTCCAATCATCACTAGCACAGCTCAATGTATCAATGACAAAAGTGGCTGCCACTTCATCCACCGAGCTTCAACCTCCTTCTTCCACTGATTTGCAGTCTTCAATACCTTCTTCCATTTTGAATTTTTCAACAGTAAGTACTTCAGATTCTACAATTGTAAATACTTCAATTTTTTATTTATCAAGTATTCCAGTTAGCATCCCATCAGTCGAAAGTTTATCAGTTTTCACTACAAGTCCTACTGTGTCTACAATAATTTCTACTACAAAGGAAATAAATATAAAGACTCAACCAAGTACAAAATTTTTGAGTAAGAGTGTAGTAGAAGATATAGATTTAGATGAGGAGATAGAAATTCCCCAATTAGATTTTGCAAACCTCACAGCAGACCAAATGCAAATAGTTGGTGAACTCCTCCAGAAGAAAGAAAAGCAGAAGAAACTAAAAGAAGAAAGAGATAATGAATATAAGATCATTGAGGATGCCAAGAACATTTTGGCATAAGCAATAGGTGTTGAAGTTGATTCCTCTCAACACATTTTGTTGCAGTTGGTAGAGGCAGTAAAAAGTTCAATGAGGATTCCTCTGGATCAGATAAGTTGCTTGAGAAGGCTGAGAAGAAGTTTGAAAATAAAGTGCTTGAGCACATTGCTTAGCAAATAGCTATCAATCAGGTAGGGTTATCTTTAGTTTTGACTAGCATTGAGTCCTCCTATTCCAAGGTAACATCATTTTTTGTCAAAGTATGTAATGTTGCCAAGTTCTCAAAGGAGATTAAAGACAAAATAAATAAGATTGATGAGGATCTAAAGATCAATGCACAGAAGTTGCAACTTGAACCTAGTTCAAGCTCTGCACATCATATGACAGTCAAATTCCTATCTAATAAGTTGTCAGAGTTATTGAAAGAAGATGCAAGGATCAAATCAACATTAATAGATATTCAGAACATGATCCTTCCCATCATGGATACAATGCAAAAGCATATTGCATACTTAAAAACATTGATCCATGACAATCAGTTTTCAATTGCAGATCACATGATTGAACTCTCTGCAGAAGTCCAAGTTGCACTCCATACATGCAAGATTCTGCAAGAGAATTGGGATAGAACTCTAGCACTAATTGGAAAGGTGCATTCTAATTTTCTCTCACATTTTGGTATCTCTGTGTAAAATATTTGTATATACACCTTTGGCATTATTGTCAAAAGGGGGAGAAAGTATATAAGATATATGAGATATGAAAGGGGGGGAAAGTATATGAGAGAAATAGGAAATATGAGTATGAGGTGAAATAAGATATTTGTATATATATTGTATAAGGGAGACATGACATGTATATACAGCAGTATGACAAAGATAAATTTTTGAAAAATCAAAACCAGTATTAGCTTGATTGTGTATATAAGTTTTGGGCAATAAGTATTTTGTCACTAATGCCAAAGGGGGAGATTGTTGGAATTAAGTATATTTGTCATTAGTTACAACACTTATTCAGACTCTATGTGTTTACTGAGTGGGTAGGACAGTGTTTACCGAGTAGACAGGATAGTGTTTACCGAGTAGACAGGATAGTGTTTACTGAGCAGACAAGACAGTGTTTACCGAGCAGACAGGATAGTGTTTACTGAGTAGACAAGATAGTGTTTACCGAGCAGATAGGACAATGTTTACCGAGTAGACAAGACAATGTTTATCGAGTAGATAGAACAGTGTTTACTGAGTGATGAAATGAGTAGTGTTTATCGAGTGCCAGCATGGTAAATAGGGAATTAAGTTTTTACTGAGTGACACTATATCTACCGAGTCTCCAGTATATACCGAGTTTGAAACTACAACTGAGTGGTTAGTATGGACCGAGCCTCCACTTCTACCGAGAGCATGATGATGTTGAGTAACAAAGTGGATGCTGAGTATCAGAATGTCACCGAGTTAGTTTGCAGTAACTGAGTAACTATATTTGGGCCGACTCAGTAATATTTGTGTTAGCTTGTTTAAGAGCCGGCTTTGTAATTATTTTGTAATTGTTTTGGATTTATATATAAACAATGTTTTGTATCATATCCAAGGTGTGAAGTAGCAAAGTATGAAAAAGAGAGAAAGGTAGAGATAAGCGAATTACAAAGGGCTATAACAGTATAAGAAGTAGCAAAGATCTATCCATCATAGAAGGTGATCAGTACATCAGAGAATCTCAATCAACAAGTACAGTTGCAAGTAAGAGATCTACTATTTGATCCTAACAGGTGAATCAACTTAAAATCCTTTAACTGGGTAGACTTAACAATCTTTGTAAAATCTCTCAACCGAGTGCATACTTTATTGTATGTTTGTAAATCCTCTAACAAGGTGGACCTAGTAGTCTATATTTCTCCTAACAGGGCAGATCATCAGAAGTGATCATTGTAAGCCTTAACCAGCAAACTTTATACTGCAGTATTGAAGTTTTGTAGGTATCATCCCCTCCCTAGTTTTACTTTCTATTTGGAAGGTCTCTGGGTCACCAAATCTCTGTGTTCAATGTGTTATGAATGTTTTATTCTTTTTGTTACTCATGCATGCAGTCAGATTATCAATCTAATGTTATTTGAAATATGGTTAAGATTTGAATTTGTTAAAAGTTTTGAAGTTACTGATTCACCCCTCCCCTCTCAGTAACCTGGATAGTCTTGAATATTTCCAACAAATTTGATGTGAAAAGTGATGAAGGAATATTTTTGGGATATTCTTGCAAGAGTAAGGCATATAGATGTTTGAATTTGTCTACTCACAAAATCATAGAAAGTGCACATGTGAAAGTTGATGAGTTTGCAGAAAAGACTGAAGAAGAAAGCAAAAAGGAACCAAAGGATTATAGGAGATTTGTTTACATTGAACCTGATACATTACCAGACACATCTATCAATAAGGAGAATGCATCTACCGAGCCCAGTACAGTAACTGAGTCACAAGAAGAAGTTCAAACTGAGTCACAAGGACTAGAGTCTCAGTCTGAAGCTACTGAGCCAATATCTACTGAGCCTAAGCAACTAGAACTTGAAAATGAAATTCAAGAAGATGACAATGTAACTCATTCAAGAGGCAAGGAACCTATATTGGCCAAGTATGTCAGGAGGCATCATACACTAGATCAGATTATTGGAAACAAATCAGAAGGTACTATGACAAGAAGTAAACTAAAAGGTACATGTTTACTTGCTGATTTTGAACCTATAAATCTCAAAGATGCATTGGAAAATGAAATTTGGATTGAGGCTATGAATGAAGAAATAAAACAAATAGAAAAGAACAAAACATGGACTCTTGTACCTAGGCCTAAAGATAAAAATGTAATTGGAACAAAATGGGTATTCAGGAATAAGTTGAATGAAGATGGTCAAGTATCAAGAAACAAAGCTAGATTGGTGTGTAAAGGATATTCTCAAGAAGAGGGCATAGATTATGGTGAGACTTTTTCCCCTGTTGCAAGATTAGAAGGTGTAAAGACTCTACTTGCATATGCAGCACATAAAGGATTTAAGGTATATCAGATGGATGTAAAATCTACATTTCTCAATGGTATTCTTGATGAAGAAGTCTACATTGAGCAACCTAAAGGTTTTATTGATCTAGACAAAAGGAATATGGTTTGCAAGTTACACAAAGCTTTTTATGGTCTGAAACAAGCCCCTAGAGCATGGTATGAAAGATTACATAACTATCTTATTCAGATTGGTTTCAAAAGAGCTAATGATAATAGTAGTTTGTACATCAAGGAAGGACCAGATAAAAAAATTGTTTTGGCAAAAATATTTGTGGATGATACTGTGTTTACAGGTAATGATGATCAGTGCAAAGAATTTTCAGAGCAAATGAACAAAGAATTTGAAATGTCTATGTTTGGTCAGATAAAGTTCTTTGTCAATCTTTAGATTTAGCAGAACAAAAATGGTATCTACATTACTCAGTCTAAATACATCAAGGAAATACTTAAGAAGTTTGGTATGGAAGATTCAAAACTAGTTGGTACCCCCATGTGTACTAGACTAAAGCTTACCAAAGATGATGATTCAAAAGAAGTAGATCAAACCTTATATAGATCAATGATTTGAAAATTACAGTATGTAGTTCATACAAGGCCTGATATTGCCTTAGCAGTTGGTATAGTAGCAAGATTCTCAGCAAAACCCAGAGAAAATCATATGATGGCAATCAAAAGAATCTTGAGATACTTGAAAGGAACTGAAGATTATGGCTTGTGGTATAAATTTGGAGGCAATTTGGACTTAAAAGTGTTTACTGATGCTGATTGGGTAGGAAACATTGATGATAGAAAGAGTACAAGCGGTGGAGCATTCTTTCTTGGCAAGAGGTTGGTATCTTGGACCAGTAAAAAGAAAAATTGCACATCCCAATCCACAAAAGAAGTAGAATATGTTGTTGCAGTAGTAAACTACTCTAATATTGTTTGGTTTAAATAGTTATTGGAAGGCATGAAGGTTGAGATCAAAGAACCAGTTGTTATGTTTTGTGATAATACAAGTGCAATAAATATTTCAAAGAATCCAGTAATGCATTCCAAAACCAAGCACATTGCTATAAAATATCACTTTGTCAGAGAATTGGTGCAAGACAAGGAAATCAGATTGGAATATGTTCATACAAAAGAACAAATTGCAGATATATTCACCAAGCCACTACCTAAGGATGCATTTTTGTATCTAAGAGGTAAGTTAGGGGTCATTCCCCTATCCGAAGCTCACTAAATAAAGTTTTAGTGATGCATCAACCAAAGCATGTTGAAGATCAGTCAGTTGATGCAACATAGTTAAGGAATCATTGCATATGAATCAATACTTAAGGTACATTGGTATTCATAGGTAGTGTGTGAGTTGTCTTTGGTATGTGTTGTCAAAGAGGGAGAGTTTACTATCATTTCAAGAAATTTCTAAGGAGAATTTGAGAAGTTAAGAGGGAGAGTTTTCAGTCAGAGAGAGAAGTTTGCTGATAGAGGAAGATGAGAATCAGAATGAAGCTAAGGATATGTTCCTTATTCTATGTTTTCTATGAAATTTCATTGTGCTATGACATGTTGTGTTGCCATCAATTCCAAAGAGGGAGATTGTTGGATACAATTGTCTAATTGTGTGTTGTCTTTGATGTCATAGAAATGTCATATCAATAAGCAGTTTTGTGTGTCTACCAAGCTCAGTCGGTCAGCAAGGTGGTTTTCAATGTCTACCAAGGTCTCTCGGGCGTCAAAGGAAAGTATGGCAGAAAATAGTGTTAACCAAGCTTCCATGGTTATCAAAGGAAAGTTAGTGTTTACCAAGTTCACTTGATCTCCAAAGGATGTTGCAAAATTCATAGTGGTAACCAGGCTTCATTCGGTCAATAAAGGAAATCTTTTCAGGATCAGTGTTTACCGAACAAGGTCGGATAATGAAGGATTTTGTTAATTTGAGAAATAAAGTTTGTTTATTCTAGCCGATTGTTGTAATGAGTGTTAATGTTTGTAATGATTATTAGTGCTGACTTGACAATCTGAATGGTATATATGGAAGGTCAAGTGGTGAATTCAGTGTGGGAAGAATAATGTGCAAGTGTGGAAGTTTGTGAATGAACATGCAAATCATTTTGAAGGAAGGTATGTGAAAATTTTGAAGGATGGTTAGATATCCTTGAGGAGCAGCGAAGATTTATTTGATCAGGAAGGATCTAGAGAAGTAGAACAGAGATATGTAATCAGTAATTCAATTGCATCATTATTCAGGTCATTTCATTATTACTTTCTTACCATTGTAGCAGTGATTTCAAAATCTCTTAACCAAGTTGGTTTAACAGCCATTTTGTAAATCCTCTAACAAGGTGACAGTTCTATTGAATTGTTTCAAGACCTCTTACAAGGCCACTCCTAAGAGGGTGATTAAATTCTCTAACAAGGTCACACCTAATAGTGTGTTTTGTAACCTTTTATCGGGTTGGCTCCTAACAGGGCATCACTTCAGAAGAGTGAAAAATAGTAACTAGTTACATTGGTGGTTTTTCCCATATTGGGTTTCCATGTTAAATCCAGTGTCTCTTGTGTTCATGTTATTTTCTTTATGCATGCATGTTAATCACTGATGAATGCTTAAGAATAGTTATAATTAATACTCACTGCAATAACCGAATTATAGCATTTCTCTGTATGTTTATCGAGTAATAGCAGTAAATGATTTAATAAGACATCTAAGGGATCTGTGGAAATATTTTTGTGGTTAACTGATTCACCCCCCCTCTCAGTTACTCCTATATTTCCAACAAAACAACATGTATAACTATAAAACAAAAGAGCTCATAACATATTATGTGTTCTTAAGGAAACCTTGGCCAAGGGAAAACCCTGATGGGGATGGTACCCACAAAGATCCACTAATCAAAAGTATCTTGTTAAGGATGTTGACACTGTTAGGAGTCTATTATATGCACATAATGTCTCAATCCTGATTAAGGGACTATAGGCCTTGTTAGAAGCCTCAACCATGTTAGGAGTTGGTAGTACAAAATGTGATTACCAGATGAGCCCACTGCCCAAACAAGTAATATACAATATTCACTGATTATAAAAAGTAGGTCAAGGTACATAACCTTATACTGCTTGCATCAATATCTCTTCGATGTTCTTTCAATATCACTATTACATACATTTGTTACTTCTCTTTACAATTACATCTTTACATATCTTTATACAAGTCATTAAGATTAATAAATTTCCAGTCATCTATCATATTAAAAAATATATTTATCAAAGTTTTAACATCTAGGATGCCATCCCTTTATATTGTTAAGTCATTATTTTGATAAACAAAATAATCCCTTAACTCTATCAATTTTGTCTTCATATTCTGTCATGTCAGCTTAACATTATCTTTAGTAAAACTGTCATAACTTCTTCCATACATGTCGTACTAACTTGCACTCTGAGGGGAGTCTTCAATAGTCACCATAGTGTCTATGTTCAAGTGCGCAAGCACTAAAGTTACTCCAATCAACATTTCCATACAAAACTATCTTTAGGTTCAGTGGCAAAAACACACTATTTCATATTTAGAAAATTTTGCATTGTGCTCTGACATACTAGCTCTCTAACCTGTGCAATCTTCATGTAGATCATATGTTTCCATAGTAAAAACATCTATGTAACCAACTTAGCCAAATTTCCAACACTGTTCTGACAAGCTTTCCATTTCCATCATAGATTTTCACCTTCTTTCTTTCAAATGCAACTCGGTGACCTGAGTTATTTAGATGTGCTACACTCAACAAATTGTAATTAAGTACTTTTACCCATTATGCATTATCACATCTAATTTTATTATTCAATAAAATAGATTCTTTTCCTTTAACCATGCAAGGTGTGTCATTTCCCATTTTGACTGAACCTCCATTATAATGCTCAAGATGATCAAACTTATGTTCATCACCAGTCATTTGATGTGTACAACCACTATCAATGATCCAAGTATCATTCTTACTAGCTATAGAAATAAGTGTTATTTCTACATACCTTTCCTCCTCTTCTGAATCATATTTCATTGCAACAAACACCACCTTAATATCATCATTAGTGTCAGTGTCAGAGTCATCTTCTTCAACAAGGTAACATGCCTTTTTTCCCTTATCTTTGTGATCTCAGTTATCTCTTTTGTAGTGTCGATAGCCTCTTTTGTTTCTTCTTCCATACTTACCATAACTAGATTGGTCTTTATCTTTATCATCCTGTTGGCACTTCAAATTTTCAATACATGAATCTTGTGAAATTTTTATATATTTGAAGTGTGTATAGATGTTCATGAAAGTATGATAATTTTGCTATAAAAAACCCATAAAAGATCTTGCAAAATTCTCTATTCTTCGTCAGTATCTAGTAAGCCCTAATTAAGAGTTAAACCTGAGAAAAACCCTAAGTATATGCCATTTTCAAATAAGCCCTAGGTCACTTTTTTAAAAATCTATTTGAGCATTACCCTTTTTGAATCACTTAAAATCTCAAAAGTGCACGTGCGTAAAGTTTTCCTAAGTCTCAATGACTAGCGGTTTTAATTTTTCCTAAGTTTGGTGGCTATAATATATCCTAAGTCCTAAATACCTTACCTTCTAATGTTTCAGCTTTCATTCAGTTTGGTATCTTTAAAGAAGATCTAATGGAGGTTGTATAGTTGCAAGGAATCTTATAGACCTATGCGATCATGTGACTAACCATTGATCTTACAGTAAAGCTTAATGTGGAAACAAAGTGGGACTAGTGTCAAAAGAATCTTCAAAGATGAAAAGGGGAAGATCCGATGGTTGTCGTATAATCGCATAGAATCTTAGAGACCTATGCAATTATGTGACAAACCATCAATCTTGCATCAATCTCAATGTAATTCTCGGGAGGGACCATGGACAGGTGTACACAACTGGCGGTTTCTCATTGGTTAAAAATAGTGGGACCAATGTCAATTTTTTGCATATGGTTTTTCTTGATTGGTCGATAGTACTTGCTAATGTGGAGGATGTCAACGAACACCAGTGCTTGGAAAGAAATAAATTACTTGACAACTTGCCAGCTATTGCAAGCATGGATTGTCTTTACTAACAAAGGTAAAGTGGGGCCAATGACTTAAGGAATAGATGACGGAAGGTGAATGTTAACGGTTTGTCACATAGTCGCATGAGCTATTTTCAAGTTATGCGATCATGCGACTAACATTCTATTTTAATAGTAAAGGTTATAAGGGATTTTCTGCCAATGAAGGATTTGACATGATGGCTTGTCATATGGTCGCATGAGCTTCTTTCGAGCTATGTGATCATGCGATAAACCATTGGATTATTTGCCAAATGGAAATCAACGGTCAAAAATTAAATTGAAGAAGAAGTGGGTGAAAGGTTCAGACAAGTGACAATTTGTTTCCTAGAAAATTAATGGCGACATCATGCAAAGTAAATTACTAAAATAATTGAGGATCGATTGTGAGTATGTCAAAATCCTATCCTTCCTTGAAAAGCCACAAGGAGATAAAAATTTGCAGAGTGCTTGGCAAGCAGAATTGTAGAAAATGATTGTTGTTTTCTTAGGGATTTTGAAGAAAAGGTTGGTTCTTCCTGCACTTGCTTGTTCTATTAAGAAATATTGCTTTGCTATTGTGTCCTTTCACACCCAATATACATAAGCTATAAGCCCTAGAAATGCCTCCTAGGAAAGAGCTTTCCGGTGAAACTGATTATCTTAAGAGGGGTCTGCATGAGGACTTATTGCAAATTTTTCCTAGTTCAATAGTAAATTTGGTAGAGGTCAAACAGCTAACACCAAAGGAGCCTAGGGTAAAAGTGGCAAATGGATTGTATGATATAGGAAATTATATTAGGGATGCTAAGATTGGTTTTCTAAATGTGAGTGGCACTTCTGACTTCACTGGGCTAACATTGTGTACAATAGGTTTCAACCAGAGAAATACCCCTTTTCCCACCTGTAATGTATGGGAAAATGATGTAGGCAAGCTTGTGGTACCTAGTGTCTTCTTAGATGCAGACCTGATGATTGAAGTTGCAAAAAAATATGACCCTATTACTAAAGAGATTAGGGGTGGTAGAGGGCAAAAGCTATTGACAATCTCTGTTGAGGAAATTAGAATAGTTTTTAAACTAAGTGACCCCTCACCTAACTTGGAACCGATTGATTTTAAAGAATTAAGAGAGGTGTATGATGCACAAAGAAATCTCCTTAGAATTGGTCATGTAAAAGATTTATGCACTAAAATTGGAAAGATGATTGTTACAGGACTAGGTGCTCAGGAGCCATTCAAAATAGAGTATTTTGATGTACTGGCAAGAGTTTCCTAATGGTCATTATGTCAGGTTTTTGGGGAAGATGCAAATGAGAAAATGCCAGAACACCTGATGTATATGGTGATCTAGATCTTACATCCACATCTGTCAATTACTTTTGATTATGCCCCCTTCATTGCTGACTTAATCCATGATGGATTAATGGGGCTACAATAGAATAAAGTTGATAAACCCTTTTGCTAGTACTCTTTTATGATTTACATGTGTTTGTTCAAAGGTGCTGATTATTTTGCACAAGAAATGGAATTATCCAAATAGAGAGGTGGAGAGGACATGCTTGTTCAACCGTGGAATTCAAATATGACATGGGACAAAAAGGATAGTAGTTATATATGGTTTAACAAATGTTTTGCAGCAAGATTGAGACTATTCTTTGTTCATGACAACCCTAGGGTCTCGGTCGCCTTGGCCAAAGTTGTTAGACCACAATAGTTTGCAAAGGACCTCATCATAGTGCACAATTGGGGTGATTTTATTTTCTATCCCTATTCAACTATTATTAGGTTATATGGTTTCAGGGGGACTCCTTTTATTTTACCTTTCCAAGTTCCCACAAGATTGGCATTGCAGAATTCTTCAGACAATTAGGTGATATTGAGAATAATAGTATTGCTAAAGGTAGAGGAACTTTGTTCCCAAATATTACTATTGCTCACCAGTTTATAATCACAAAGGGTGGGTGGATTCATATGCATAAAATCTTGGATCCATATCATTTGACAACCACAATTGCCTAGATGATAGACCCAGAGGGTTTCCACAATGAAATGTTCAGAAAGAGGGTCAGATGCTCAACAATAAACCACATTTTTTATTTTCCTAAAGATATTATTAGAAATACCCCAAGGTTGTAAAACCAAGCAGTCAGAAAGGAAAAGTGGTTAGTGTACAAGAAAACATGGGATTTTGTCTGACAATTTGACCCCAAATATGATCCTATAGGCAGCATAAATCCTATGGAAAAAAGGATAGATACTCTGATGAATGGTTTTCAAGAGATTCTTAAGACTTTGGAGGAGAAGAAGAAAAAGGCCATGGAAGACAACCCAGAGAAGGCTAAATCATTATTGGGAAAAGGAACATTTTCAAAGGTCTTGCCTCCTAGAAAATATATGTTGCAAGAGAGGACTGGTTACAGTGTAATAATTCTTGAATCTGATTTCAAGAACTAGCAAAAGAAAAGAGAAGATATCCCTTGTACATCAAAGCAAGTGAAGAGGCAAAAGGAGGTTGAAGAAATTATAGATGTACCATAGGTCCAGCCAGGTTTTCACCTCCCACCAAGAAACAAAGGGTAGAAGAGAGGCCTCATGATTCAGAGGAAGAATACTCTCCTTCACAGTCACCCTTGAATATTAGAGATGATCAGGAGATCATAGAGCAGGTTCAATAGATGGGATCTCAGGGTCAAATATTCATGACTCAAGATGAGATAAATGAGGGAATTCCATAGAAACCAAAGGAGCTTGAGTTAGGCTTAACAATAGGACAAATTGCAAGGACAAAATTTGACCCTATAATCAAACAGGCATATGAAGAAATTATGGCTGATGATGCATTTGTAAAGACCCGGGCCTTTTTAAAATTTTTATGGAAAATGAACATGAGTAAATTTGAGGAAGCCTGTTAGAAGAAGCATAAGGAGAATCTTGATAAGGATCTTAAAAATATTGAAGATGAAATTAGGAAAGAGATGATAGATAGATTTGAAGGGATTACTCTAGAATAGGGGAGAGAATTGGTAAAGAATGCAGGAGTACTTGTCCTCCCTGAATGGGACATAGCTAATGCAATAGTCCTTAATGTAGTTAGAAAACAAACTACACCTATGTAAAAGACCAAGGAAGAGGCATAACATGTTATCAAAGGAGTTTCTTTTAGTAATGACCATCAAGCTTTGGTCATATGGTCATTAAAGAGAGATGAGAAAAAAAAGGAAAGCAAATAATTAAGGATAGTCTCTCTAGTGGTCTCATAGTTAAGAGGGTTTTGGACACATCAGCAATAGAAGCATCAAGTATGGTGGTAGCCACAACTCACCTTGCAGAAAAGGTGGTAGAAAGGGAAGCAAAGAGAAGGAGGAACTCACAAGAAAATTTGAAGAAATGTTGAGGGCGTATGGAGATTTGAAACAAGGATTGTTTGAGAAAGATAAAATGATTGTAGATTTGAAGAGGAGGTTGGGGGAGGAAATCTCAATCCAGGCACCACAATAGTTTCAACTTCCTTGTTCTACTACTGGTCCTTCCTCCTCAAGCCCCATTATTGACTTTCCCATGTCTCCTCTTCCCCCTCCCTTAAGCAGTGAAGATACAGAACAGAGAGAACAACAGAAATCTGAAAAGAAAATAAAGGACTCCATTCAGCACTTTGTTAGGAATGTAAATCCTAGAGAAGTTTATAAATATGCGGGGTAGTTATCTAACATTTTGCTTTCTTTTAGAAAAGAAGAAGACACTGTGGGCAAAATTTTGAATGACTAGGTGGTTAGGGAAAATGTTTTGAAGACATTTCTTAAATCAATTAAAGATCATAGTACTATGTGCCCCCAATTGGCAATTACTTATAAAATTGTCAAATCCCTCCTTGATTTTGAAGTATCTAGGGAAGAAATAAAGAGAAAGGAAGCTCTTTTAAGAGCAAGATACCTGCAGAATGATTTTTAGATATTCCCGGGTCTTGTTAGAGCAGATGGAATCATAAAAGAGAGGGAAAAATGGTTGGAACAAATTGAGAATGGAGTGTCAGTCAAGATTGATGTTGTTATTAGCACTGAAGAAACTCTTCCTTTTCTGCAAACAATTGAAATGCTACAAGATGCGAGGGTGCATTTTACTAAGGTAATAACTAAAATTCATCAATTGGTTATTAGCTAGAACAAGATTCTACCCAAGAGGGATGAAATTTTGGCTTTTAATTGGCCTTTTGAGGATACCTTTTTAGCCTGGGAAGCAGTGTCCCTTTCAGAGGATAGTAAAGAAGAAGAAACATCCTCTTAGGAGGCAACAGATGGCATTACCCCAACTCCCTAAAGAAGCAAGGATGGATGTAACACCTAGCAGATATTGAACTAACCTTAGAAGCTATTGCCACATTTTGGCGCTCATCTTTATGATCCATCTCAAAGTTTTGTAACAAGAAAGTTTTTATTTTCATTTTTTGTCTTATTTGAGGACTCCTTTCTTGTCTTCTCTAAGAAGATCTAAAGCTTTTTTGCAATCCTTATTCTATAAAAGGATTACTAGGATCAGTGTAAAAGGACTAAGAACTTGATCAATTTTACTGACAAGTTTCTTGAGTCTAGGATATCGTAGATCATTTTTAGACATTATTTCTATAGAAGAACAATATTTTTTAGTTCAAGTTATTTTCAGAAGGTTGCATTGTAAAGAATTTTGTGAGCATGATATAATATAGCATTTGAATAAAATCCAAGATTTATATCTCTCCTTGAGTATTTCTGTTTGAGTTATGAATTGTTCCAATTCATTGCATAGATGATCTCTGTGTGTATGTCTATATTTCTCAGCTCTGATCCAGGATTAGATTAAATAAGCTTTGAATGTGACAAATTCTTTGAATTTTTTCTTAAGGATGCATCAGTAAGTAGTGTGAATCTAGGAACCTTTGATAAAATCCACCACAGGGTGATTAGTATTTTCAAAGGGCAAGAAATCTTTCAAAGTTTAGTATATTTGTTCATGTATAATAGTTTTGTAGTGGAGGTGTAGCCCAATGGATAAGACACTGGCCGACAGTAGAATTATTCTCATAGAGATTAGTGTATGAAAAGGTTCTTTTGATATTTCCATCTTTAAGCATAAAATTGTCAAAATTCTTTGAATTACAGTGATTTGCAGAATAAATTACCACCTAGTGATAGTGAAAAATCTATGAATGAATGGTCATCATTTAGGTTTCTCTTATCATTCATCTGTTACATTTAAATCCAATGAGTGATTAGTGAGATAAGTATTGTTTTTACTAGATTAGGAGCACCCTCCTTGGTTTTGTAGAGCCAGAAGTGTAGAGGGTAGTCTTGTCCCTACAGTTTGTCCAATCATCTCTAGAGCTAAATATTTGGATCTAACCAATCCTCAAAATCTATAGATGTATTGGTTTCCTGTTAGAGCATAAAGTCCATTTTGGGAACCAACAAAATGGTGACTCTATTGGGGAATAGGGATTGAAATACTATGATAAATTTGAATTTTAGATCTCTGGTATTGTAAATTTGAATATCAAATAATGCAGGTACAAGTTGAGCTAGACTCCTGGCCTTCTTATTTGTTAGAACCAGTAAAGCACCATTGGAAAATAGAGGAATATTTACAAGCTTTGATTAAGTAAAAACCTGAAAATCTCATTTAGCTTTGCATTTTTTTATAGTAATCTTTGTTTTGATTACTTTATAAGTTTTGAATACTTTGATCTACTAAGTGTGTGAAAATATTTCCCAACTTGTCTTGGTGGTGACTTTGAAAGTCTCTGCAGCAGTGCTGAGTAAAGATAATAAGAAAAAAAGAAATTGTTTCACATACTCACAATTATGAGTCAAATAAATACTAGGGCTAGGAGCAAGGACCATCCAAAAAGAAGATTAGAAGGTGAACTTCCAAGCACTTCTAGGACTTATTTACCTAGAAGAAATCAGAATAGTGGTGATATGTCTCAGGCATGGAGATAGAAGAAAGGTATGAAAATAAATCACCAATTCACTCATGACCAAGAAGAAAATACCTCTGAGTATGAAGAGGCAGTTGATTTGGGTTTAGGAGCATATGAGGATTTTTATTTTCATAAAAATGATGAAGTTCATCCTAAGAAAAAGATGAACCTAGATGTAGAATCTCAAAAGGAAGTCAGAAGGTCAAGAAGTAAGAGTAGGGGCCTGGAAGGAAGAAATGATCCCCCAACCCGAGGACCTTCTCCTTCTGAAAGTCCTAAAAATCTTAGAAATCAGCAAGGAGATTCTACGTCTGAAAATTCACCATCTGATACTACTCTTCCAGATTCAGAGGATATTTTTGAAGAAGTCTACAATTTAGAAAGAAGTATCCAGGAACAAATTGCAATTAGGAAAGAAAGAGAAGCTGAAAAGGAAACTGAAATAAGACAGGCCCAAATTAGGGCAGATCAGCTCAAAAGATAGTTGATGACCTTGAAGGCCATAAATTTTGTAGAAGCCCCCAAGGAGGTTGGTGAACAACCTATTGTCTGACCCATTGCTGAAGTTAGGAAGCCTAAGGATAAAGGAAAATAGATCTCAAAAGGGATCACAATAAATGAGCCTAAAAATGACAATACCCAAATAGATCCTTTGTCCAAATTGGAAAATGATTTAGAAAGGGCTAGAAGAGAACAAGAGGTTATTGCTAAAGAATTAGAGAAGGCGGGAATTGAGGCTACTACTTTGGAAATGAAAAAGAAAGTTGATTTTCTTAGACAGTCTTTTACTCCTTCAATTCCAACTAACCCTATGATGACATCTAATGTTAATGTTGGATATTCTACTACCTAGGGTGCCATTGTCACACCAGTAACTATTGAAAATGTTGCTAATGTAGAAAATAACAAAGCTTCCACCTCTCAAACAAATGCTTCATTACAAAGAGGGATAGTTCACATTGAAAGGTACAAATAGCTTCTCTTTAACAATATTGCTGGTTATCCTAATTTCATTCCTGCAAATATTAGAGAGAAATTACCTAAGTTTACTGGAAATAATGTTGTTTCCTGTGAAGAGCATCTAAAGAACTTTATTGATATGATTGATGATTATTAAATAGAATATGAAGATGTCATCATGAAATTGTTTGTTCAATCTTTAACTGAAGATGCAAGAGACTGGTTCAGAGGGCTTCCTTATGATTGTATTGGTTCTTGGGATGATTTTATAAATTGTTTTAAAGATCGGTACGATGATAAGACTAATGAGGGTTTTATGTTAAATGAATTTAACAATATACAGAAAAACCAGAATGAGGAAGTCCTAGAATTCAATGTGAGGTTTCAAAAGGCAATGCACAAACTCTTCCAAGTCATGAGATTGGATGAAAAGGTATGTCTAGCAACATATCTGAATGCTTTTGATGCCAAGATGGGATATCATCTTAGGGATAAGAACCCTAGGACTATCAGAGAAGCTCAAAGATTTGTGGTAAACATTGAGAGTAATAGGGGGGTATCTAGAAAACTAGGAAGAAGAGAGGATCCTAAAACCTCTAGGTTTGGAAAGAAAGAAGTTGATAAAACTGCAAATGTAAAAACTAGGGAAGATGATAACCTCAAGAAGATTCTTAATGCCTTAAAGGATCTGAAACTAGGGGAAAGTAAAAATAAGTTTTAGGGAAATGATAGACCTCCTCCAAATAATTTCAATAGGCAGCCTAGGATGCAGAACTATCCTTACAATACACAGTGGAAGGATAGAAAGCCTATTGTCCTAGAAAAAAAGGATATGAGGCCAAATGATAGAACCCTTGACCCCTTGCAAAAGCATTCAGTGAATATGACTGGTGAAATTCCATGGTGCACTGTGTGCCAATCCCCTCATGATTTAGATTATTGTGTGATTTCTCAAAATATGTCTGAAAGTATTGAACAAGAAGAGGAGGAAGATGAATCATATGATGATAGAGGTTATGGAATGACCTTTGCTAAATTTATTGAAGAGGTTCACTCTGATGAAGAAAATGAAAATCAAGATGTAAATCATTCTCAGAACAGAGGAGAAGCTTACCATCAACAAGTTTTTTTTTATGAAGAAGAGGAAGAAATTGAAGATATAAATAACAACTCTGAACAAGTTGAAGAACTTGTTGTATTAAGAAGACCCTCTGATGAAGAGATAGCCCAGATCACTATTGATATGGTGACACAAGAAAAGATAAATTATGTCCTTAGAAATAGGACTGTTGACAAAACATTTGGTAAACTAGCAAGTGTTTTTATTAAAAGGGATAAAGAAGATGTAAAGCAGTCTGCCACAAAAAATAAGGCTACTGATGATGCCAGGAAATTAAAGCAAAAGGGCACTAAAAAGCCTTCTAAACCAATCAAGGTTTTTAAGATCAAGGCTAAAACTCCATGGTTACTACCCCAAATTCCCAACCTAAAAATAAATCAAAGGATAAGGAACAATTGGGTACAACCACACAACCTAAAGTCAAGGATACCCCAAAAGGCAAGATAGACTTATCTATTTTAAATTATGCACCTATTGACATGAATCAGCTATTATCTCAAATCATAGTAAAAGTTCCTTTATTGGAGATGATGAGGATAAATGAACACAAAGAGAAAGCCCTCACATGGATAAATGGTGTTCAAACCATAGACATCCAGGAAACAGTAAATACTAGAATGAAGGGTCAAGATCCAACTAAAAAGAAGGACAATGAAGAAATTATTTCAAAAATTCCTCAGATCTATTTGGACACTAATGTTGTGAATACCTCTATGGGATTTGTTGATCCTTTTTTCGTGACATTAGTCATAAATGATAAAATGTTAAAAAATTGCATGATTGACTTAGGAGCCTCAAATATTGTCATGCCTGCTGAAATTATGAGATCAATAGGATTGCAAGTTGATACTCCTCATGGGAGATGCCAGGTAATGGAATCTAGGGAGGTACCAGTAATTGGAACAATAAAAGGCTTACCTTATAGGCTTGTTGCTTGTCCTGAGAAACAACTGACTATGAGTGTTTTAGTTGTGGATATTCCTCAACAATATGGAATGTTGTTATCAAGAAAATGGAGTGCCACAATGGGAGGTAGCATCTAGTGTGATTTATCTTATGCTACTTTTAATGTCACTGGTAAGAGCATTAAGGTACTTAGGGAATTTAGAACTCCTCACATGATTGAGGAAGAAGCTAGTGATAATAACATGAATTGTTTTCTAGATACTGACATATATTCCTTTCAAGTACAGAGTAATGATAATGAAGATGAACCTTCTCTATTAGCTCAGGAGGAAAGAAATGTAACAAATCAAAATGATCTTTGGACCATGTACTTTGATGGTGCTTTCTCTAAAGAGGGATCTGGTGCAGGTGTGTTGTTGATTTCCCCCACTGAAAAAACTTTAAAATTTTCCTTCACCCTGTCATTTACTTGTACAAATAATACTGCAAAGTATGAGGATTTATTGATAGGATTAAGATTAGCCTCAAAGCACAAGATCAAAAATCTCAGAGTTATTGGAGATTCAGAATTAGTTGTATCTCAGATTAGATCCAAATATGTTTCAAGAAACCAAAGGTTAAAACAATATAGGAATGTTGTTTGGGATGAGATAGAATAGTTTGATGCTTTCTGTATTGATTGGATGGATAGAGGCCATAATAGAATGGCTGATTTATTGGCTAACGTTGCATTAAGACTAGAGGATATCACTTTTGCAGGGATATCTATGATTGAGATTCATACTAGGCCATCCATACCAGATAATTATGAAAATTGGTAAGTTTTTGATGATGATCTAGATATTTTAAGATTTATGCATTATGATGCAAGTTTTGGAGATAAAGAGATAAATTTTGGTATGTAGAAACATTAGATAATAAGAACTCTCTCCTTGGCAAGGAGATCTTGTAGTTGAAAACAAATAAAGTCCCGAAGGGTTTGGTAGTGTTGGAAAGATCATTTAATAGCCATGATAGCTCTTCCTAGGAAAAGCTTTTAAGCAAGCCTGAGGGTGTAGAGGAGATAAATTTAGGAACAAAGGAAGCCCCAAAAAATGTATATATTGGGGAAAGCCTGACTCCTGAAATAAAAAAATCTCTGATAGGTCTTCTTAGAAAGTATAGACATGTCTTTTCTTGGTCTTATGATGATTTAAAGGCATATAGAGAAGACGTGTTCCAACATGAAATTCCTTTGAAGGAAAATACTAAACCTTTTAGACAAAATTTGAGACCTATCAATCCTACTTTGGCACCAAAAATGCAGGATGAGTTAAAAAAGATGAGTGATGTAGGCATCATTCAACCTATTAGGCATTCAATATGGGTTTCCAATCTTGTCCCTGTAAGAAAAAAGAATGGAGGCATCAAGCTGTGTGTAGACTTTAGAAATCTAAACATAAATTCTTTGAAGGACAATTATGGTTTACCAAACATGGAAGCCATGTTGCAAAGGGTTACTAGATCTGAATTAATGTCCATGATGGATGGTTTTTTAGGTTACAATCAAGTAGTTGTCAAATAATCAAAATAGTTCAAAACTGCATTCACTACTCCATGGGGTACTTATGTGTATGTTAGGATGCCTTTTGGTTTAACTAATGTTGGGGCTACCTTCAAAGAGCCATGGATGTAGCCTTTGTAGATTTCATAAACAAATTTCTTGTTGTTTATTAGGATGATTTGACAGCTTATTCAAAAAAAAAAGGACCAGCATTGTGGTCACTTGGAAAAAATCTTTGCAAGAGCTCTAGAATATGGGGTCTCCCTTAACCCAAGGAAGTGTTCCTTTGGAGTAACAGAGGGTAAGCTTTTGGGACATATTTTATCTAAGGATGGAGTCAAGATTAACCCTGACAGAGTAGCAGCAATAGACAAGGTACCATTGCAAAAAAGGTAAAAGGTATCCAATCTTTCTTTGCACAGATAAATTTTCTCAGAAGGTTTGTTACAAACTTTGCTGAAATCAGTGTTCCCATCTCTAAAATGCTAAAGAAGAATGAAAAGGTGGAATGGAGTAATGAGGCCAAGCAAGCTTTTACTGATATTAAGATGGCTATTAAAAGTGCCCCTGTATTAAGATGTCATGCCGATAAAAATTCAATCTAAAAACACACCAAATTTTATTTTAAAAAAAAAGGAATAATTAAGTCTAATCTAATGTTGCGGGTTAACAGGGTCCAAGGAAAAGATCAAAGGAGTCTGAAGAACACTATCTCTACAAATGTTGGTTTCCATAAAGGTTATTAGCCGAAAAGTTTTAACGATGGATCCAAAAAGGTGGTGACATTGTAGCCGAGTTTATGAAGGGGTTAGGATGAACAATTCTTGATTTATTAGATTTATCCTTAACTATTATGAATTAATTAAAATTTAAACTAAACAAGGCTAGTTCACCCATCTAGAATACAATCTAGAAAAGTACTATTTTCATAATTAATTTTAATAGTGATACCAAGTGTAATTCAATAATGAAGGCCTTGTTACAAACGAATAATTCATTGATTTAAGAATCATATAGATAACATAGAGTAGAAGAGCATTACCTAAAATATTCTTTAAATAATGTTCTTATATATATTGATTAATAATTTTTGATATATATAAATTAATGATAATATGTATTGAATATATATCTGAATTAAAAAATCAATTTAATAAATGATTATGATTAAATAAAACATATATTAATTAATTAATAATTATAATATATTAATTAATTAATATAGTTATTAACTAATTAATAAATTATAAAATATTAATTAATAATTATAATTAAATTATATATATATATATATATATATATATATATAAATTAATTAATAAGTATAGTATATTAATTAATTAATATAATTATTAATCAATTAATAAACTACAATATATTAGTTATATATATATATATATATATATATATATATATATATATATATATATATATATATATATATATATATATATATAATTAATGATTATATCAATTTAGAATAAGCAATACTTATTAATTAAATGAATAAAAATAATAATAATAAACAAAACATTATAAAGTAATTACCTAGCTAAACCCACTAAGCTAAACACCTATCTCCCTACACCCTATATCCCCCTAGGCTTACGTGCCAAGGAAGAGGGAATTCATCTTACCTTTCCCTAGCAAAAAGGTGCGAAAGTCAAAGGAGGAAGGGGAAATGCAGCCAATAGACTAGCGCAAGTTTCAAGGAATTGGCTTTATTCTCTCCTAAAAGCCTACACAAATCTTAGAAGAGTGGGGATGTTGAGGGGACAAGAGGGTTTGGGTCCCACCTCATCCCATTCCTATAGGCCTAGCCCAATACTCACGTAGGTGGAGGGTTAGGTGGTTTGACAAGAAACATAGGTATATCATAAAATATGCATCCTAGTACATTTTTAAAAAAAACATTGGCCAATAAGACTTAAGCAAATTAATTGCTAAGTCAAGCCTTCCAAACTCCTGCGCCATCTTAGTAGAATATTACAAAGTGTGGGGCAGTGAACTAGGATTATTATTATTTTATTGTTTTGAAACAATGTGGCAAAATTATATAGTTTTTATATTGACTGTGTGTTTGGAATTTGCATGGGAATTTTTCCCATACAAATTCCAGAGACCTGTAAGTCTCATTTTTGCAACTTTTTGGCTTGCATTTTTGTTTTTTTTTGCTACTCTCTTAATAATATTTTCACTTCAACACTTAGCTGAATTTCTTATTTTTTATTTGTTTGCATTTATACTCTACATTATCTAGTAGCTTATGAGTTCATCTCTTTTATCTAAGGTCTTTAACATGTAATGTCAATATAGATTTCTTGCTACATAAAATGAGAACTTAAAAGTAGATTTTTCTTTTGTTTCATCTTGCTATTGAAGGAAACTTATTAGTCTTAAGCATCACATTTTAACAATGTATATTCACATTACTTATTAATTTGTCAATTTGAAAACTAAACATTACTAGATTCAAACTACATTCTCACTATTTTTTTTTTTTCATTGTATCAATTTATGATCACAACATCATCTTCACATATCTAATTCAAAGAGAAAACTCAAGGAAACAACAATAAATATTCTCAATAACCCTTTCAATAACTCAAAGAAACTAATAATGTATATAACAATTTTCATTTCTTGGTATAACAATTTTCATTTCTTGGTGTACTATCAATACTACAATATGATTCCAATAGAAAATTCTTTATGCAATCTACATTATTTTCATAAGGAGACATGAAGCTTTCAAAGGGAAAACCAATATACTTCTTCAAAGATGAGTTACAACAACTTATTTCAAATACAAGACTTGGATACAAACTATAAACTTGGAGCATCCACTCCATTACAATTACATTAACTCAAAGATGTCTCAAGATGTCCATACAATGACACTATACACAATACAATGGTGTTCCACCTCCAACATGAAAACATCCTCAATATCACAAGTTTACAACTCCATCCAAGAAGTCTTCAAGGCTCCAAAATCCCACAATTTAAACACAATGCATAGGCCAAGGAGTGTTCACCTCCCAACCTAAGCTTCTAAGAAGCCACCCCCGAGCTTGGAGAAACACCACAAGGACAAGGGAAACAATCATACAAACCACAATACTTCAACATAATACATCAAACACAAGAAATTTCCATCTCAAGGTTTTTACAAAGAGTCACAACATGACTCAAGAAGGGTGAAGGTGGAACCAATACAAGAGGAGAAGCACATCTCTTTGATGAGGACTAGCCATCACTTGGCTTCCTCATCAAAAATTTTTCTCCACAAAACACATTCTTCTCAACTCTTTATGACCCCCAATTTTTACAAAACAAAAACTAGAGATGGCTACATGGAGCGCATACATCCATGTTGCATTCCTCTCCTATCCAAGGAGAGACTATACACTCTAGATTGTCCCAAAAAATTCCCTTCACCCTCAAGGATACTCTTCCCTCCCAAGGGTGAGTTTGGCCTTGAAAACTCCCTAAAAAATCTCAACAACACATAATAGAAAACAAATCTACAAGAACAACAAAGAAGTACACATTTTCAAAACAAGAATCATGCTTACTACAAGCTCATGATTCTCTTACATCTACAAGGAAATAAAATTTGCACAACACAAGAACATATTACTACAAAAAAACATATAATCAAAATTCCTCCATTACTACAACAACACTATGCTCACACATACAATGAAAAAGGAAAACAAGTCTTGCATACAAGAACTACCTTACAAAAGAGCTTTTTTCCTCTCAACATGATAACAAAAAAAGAAAAATAAGAATGAAGTTTCACCAACCTAGAGTCCAATGCTTAATGGAAGATAGT
The DNA here is from genome assembly GCA_027943335.1 of Chamaecyparis obtusa. NCBI lineage: Eukaryota > Viridiplantae > Streptophyta > Pinopsida > Cupressales > Cupressaceae > Chamaecyparis > Chamaecyparis obtusa. The sequence goes on from BSBK01000077.1 coordinate 876,210, forward strand.
TGTAGTAGAGCTATCCACTTTTCAAGGCCTTCTCTAATTTAGCAATTCTCTAAATCTATAGAGTGGGTGTCAACATTTTCCAAAGGAAGAGGGCCCTCTAAAAAGGCCTCCACACACTCTCCTAGGGATGGGATTTCCTTCCAATTGGATGACCTTCCCAAGTTCTTACAAAGTTTCTAAAAATGGGTTTCCAAAAAGGTAGTCCAAAAAGTTGATTCAAAGACTTTCAATTTAATTGGTTGAAAACTCTACCCATGCACATGATTCAAAAGTGGACTTTCGTCCATTTTGAAAATCCAACTTTTGGAGAGGTCCTATGGTCAACATGGGGTTGTCTTATGGTTAAAAATGCTCCTTACCCATACATATAACAAGTGGGCTCACTAAGATAGGCTCAAACTCTTCCCTAGACACTTCTAAGCCTCCTAAAATCCCATGTAAAGCTCAAATCCGAAAATCTATGATATGAAAAAACCTCTAGCTCCCTTACTAAGTGATTCTTATGGGGATCCTAAAGAGTACCTTTCTAGGTTGGTGTTCAACCAATCCCCAAGTGGACATGTCATGGCCACTAGTACACACATGTGTGAAGTGACACATACATAAAGAGACATGTCACAAGCCATGTGGCATGTACACTTGGGCATTCACACATAATTAACATAAAAATCAAACAAAATCATGCATCACACATTCACAAATAAAATATGATTACAATGAGGTTTTTAGCTTCTTTCTAGAAGCAACCTTGGCTTAACTAAATTTACACAAAGTCCTTGTGATGTTTCCCCAAATTTACCTTGGCCTACTTCCCTACACACTCAAATCCAACATCAGTAGTCCAAGGAGATAAAAATAACTTGTAAATGCATAGCATCAATAACCAAGTTAATTCATTTGACAGTTCATAAATTACATGACGTAATTGATTATCCACAACATACATACAACTCATCTTAAATACTTGATTCAATTAAATTTGAACATAAACATTGCATCCATACATAATTCCATTTGCAATTAAACTTCATCATCATAATCATTCATAAATTAAAATCAAAACACACACATGTTTAAGTCCCAAATCAATGTCTTAATATTAATCATATAATCATAATATAATGTCCATCAATCTACTAAGTGATAAAATGACATCATAAAGTATCGATAAAATCCATAAGGCATCAAAATATAATCATAAAATATGTCTATGTCAAAAGCAGAACTAAATGGCTATGATAGGCTAGGGGTGAGGCCTCACATAAGATCACCAAATTTCAGTAAGCCTATCCAAATCTTTTCATTTGCTTCTTATCATACTATAGCTGTAGTATTGTTACAGAAGAACTCAGAGGGTTTTGAACAGCCCATTTCCTTTTTTAGTAAATCATTATAGGAAACTGAGTTAAAGTATGATATAAATGAGAAACAGGCCTATGCATTGGTCAAATCTATAAAAAAATTTAGATGTTACTTGGTAGGAGCAACTATAGTTGCATATGTGCCCAGTGCTGCTATAAAAGACATCTTGGTTCAACAAGAAGTTTCAGGGAGAAGGTGCAGGTGGATAAATAGAATCCAAGAGTTTAATGTTGATATCCAAATCACCAAACTAGTAAGAGGATTGGGGTTAGCAAAACTTATGGCCCAAAGCAATTTGGATGCTAAGTAGATCAACACTCTTGAAGAAGAACAAAGGCCATACATTTGTGATTTAGATTGTTGTGAATGGTACAAGGATGTCATTGGATACTTGCAAAAGTTTTTACTTCCTTCTAATATGGAAGACCACAAAAGGAGGACTGTCAAATTACATACTCTAAAATATGTGATCATTAAAGGAGAATTATGGTGGAGTAATGAGGGTGTTTTGCTGAAATGTGTTGACCCTCAAAAGGCTAATGATTTGTTGCAAGCAACGCATGAAAGTGTGTGTGGTGGCCATTACATGACTAAAACCATAGTACATAAGATACTAAGATCTGGTTTTTGGTGGCCTAGTATTTTCAAGGATGCACATTCTTTTGTCAAAAAATGTGATGCTTTTTAGAGATTTTCAAGAAAATTGAAATTCAATGGAAATTTGCCTGTAAGTCCTGTGACTGTGGAAACCCCTTTTCAAAAGTGGGGTATGGATTTCATAGGAGAGATCCCAAAAAAATCCAGTGGAGGAAATTCCTATATATTGGTTGCAACTGATGACTTTACAAAGTGGTTGGAAGCTATTCCCACTAAAAAAGAAACCAGTAAAATGGTTATTGATTTCCTAATGCAAAATTTACTGATAAGGTTTGGATGCCCTAAAGTTTTAGTTGTTGACAATGCTTTGTGTTTCAGATTTGAAGAATTTGTTAGATTTTGTTTGCAATATGGTATAAAGATTTCATACTCTGCTCCCTACCATCCTCAAGGAAATGGTCAGGCTGAATCAAGTAACAAAAGCTTGATAAAATTTTTGAAGAGAGTCTTAGATGCAAACAAGAGGGCATGGGATTCAAAACTACAACTAGCTTTGTGGGTTGATAGAGTGACAATCAAGAAGGCTATAGGATGTGCTCCTTTTGATTTAGTATATGGTATCCATGCTAGGTTACCACAAAATAATTTTTTGCAAATGTACAAGTTCATTTAGTTGTATGATGATGATCAAGATGATGAAATGAAGATCAAATTACAAGACCTGATACAACTAGATGAATCAAGGAGGGAAGCACATGATACAAATTTGAGATCTCAGCTTAGGTATAAGAATTTGTATGATAGAAAAAATACAGTCAGAAGTTTTCAAGATAATGATTTGGTCCTAGTGTGGAATGCCAGACTTGAAGACAAGGGTAAACACAACAAATTTGACCCTATTTGGTTGGGACCATATTTGATCGGTCAAACATGGGGACCTGATTCATACATTCTGAAGGACTTGATTGGAAACAAAATGGAATTTCCAGTTCATGGACAATTCCTCAAGTTGTACTTTTCTTAAGGTACTCTCATTATCCATGAATATTAGTTAGTTTCCCCTTCCATTTATGTGTTTATTTTCATGTTGTGTGAGTAGGTTAGTTGTTTTGTTTTAGTAGATGGTGTTCTTATCCCAGAGATTCTGAATTCTTGTTATGCCTGGAAGAGGTATACATCCCTAGATAGAGCCACTCTTGACACTTCAAATTTTCAGTACATGAGTCTTGTGAAATTTTTATAAATTTGAAGTGTGTATAGATGTTCATGAAATTATGACAATTTTTCTATAAAAAACCCATAAAAGATCCTGCAAAATTATCTATTCTTCCTTAGTATCTAGTAAGCCCTAATTAAGAATTAAACCTAAGAAAAACCCTAAGTATATACCATTTTCAAATAAGCCCTAGGTTGCTTTATTTTAAATCTATTTGAGCATTACCCTTTTTGAATCACTTAAAATCTCAAAAGTGCACATGCGTAAAGTTTTCCTAAGTCTCAGCAACTAGCGATTTTAATTTTTCCTAAGTCTGGTGCCTATAATATATCCTAAGCCCTAAATACCTTATCTTCTAATGTTTTGGCTTTCATTCAGCTTGGTATCTTCAAAGAGGATCTAATGGCGGTTGTATAGTTGCAAGGAATCTTATAGACCTATGTGATCATGTGACTAACCATTGATCTTATAGTAAAGCTTAATGCAGAAACAAAGTGGGACTAGAGTTAAAAGAATCTTCAAAGATGAAAAGGGGAAGATCTGATGGTTGTCATATAATCGCATAGAATCTTAGAGACCTATGTGATCATGTGACTAACCATCGATCTTGCATCAAGCTCAGTGTAATTCTCAGGTGGGACCATGGATAGGTGTACACGAATGGCGGTTTCTCATTGGTTAAAAATAGTGGGACCAATGTCAATTTTTTGCATATGGTTTTTCTTGATTGGTCGATAGCACTTGCTGATGTGGAGGATGTTAGTGAACAACAGTGCTTAGAAAGAAAGAAATTACTTGACAATTTGCAAGCTGTTACAAGTGTGGATTGTCTTTAGTAAAAAAGGTAAAGTGGGACTAGTGACTTAAGAAATAGATGATGGTGGGTGAATGTTAATGGTTTGTCACATAGTAGCATGAGCTTTTTTCAAGCTATGCGATCATGCGACTAATGTTCTATTTTAATAGTAAAGGTTATAAGGGATTTGATGCCAATGAAGGAATTGACATGAATGCTTTTCATATGGTTGCATGAGCTTCTTTCAAGCTATGCGATCATGTGACAAACCATTGGATTATTTGCCAAATGAAAATCAACAATCAAAATTTAAATTGAAGAAGAAGTGGGTGAAAGGTTCAGACAAGTGACAGTTCGTTTCCTAGAAAATTAATGGCAACATCATGCGAAGTAAATTACTCAAATAATTGAGGATCGATTATGAGTATGTCAAAAATCTATCCTTCCTTAAAAAGCCACAAGGAGATAAAAATTTGCAGAGTGCTTGGTGAGCAGAATTGCAGAAATTGATTTCTATTTTCGTAGGGATTTTGAAGAAAAGGTTGGTTCTTCCTACACTTGCATGTTCTATTAAGAAATATTTCTTTGCTACTATGTTCCTTTGCACCCAATATACGTAAGCTATAAGCCCTAGAAATGCCTCCTAGGAAAGAGCATTCTGATGAAACCAATTATCTTAAGAGGGGTCTGCATGAGGACTTATTGCAAATTTTTCCTAGTTCAACAGTAAATTTGGTAGAGGTCAAATAGCTAACACCAAAGGAGCCTAGGGTAAAAGTGGCAGATGGATTTTATGATATAGGAAATTATATCAGGGATGCTAAGATTGGTTTTCTAAATGTGAGTGGCACTTCTGACTTCACTGGACTTACATTGTTTATAGTAGGTTTCAGCTAGAGAAATACCCATGTTCCTACTTGTAATGTATTGGAAAATGATGTAGGCAAGCTTGTGGTACCCTGTGTCTTCTTAGATGCAGACCTAATGATTGAAGTTGCAAAAAACTATGACCCTATTACTAAAGAGATTAGGGGTGTTAGAGAGCAAAAGCTATTGACAATCTCTGTTGAGGAAATCAGAATAGTTTTTAAACTAAGTGACCCCTCACCTAACATGGAACTGATTGACTTTAAAGAATTAAGAGAGTTGTATGATGCAAAGAGACATCTCCTTAGAATTGATCCTGTAAAATATTTCTACACTAAAATTGGAAAGATGATTGTTATAGGACTAGGTGCTCAGGAGCCATTCAAAATAGAGTATTTTGATGTACTGGCGAGAGGTGCCTATTGGTCATTATGCCAGGTTTTTGGGGAAGATGCAAATGAGAAAATGCCAGAGCACCTAATGTATATGGTGATCTAGATCTTACATCCGCATCTATTAATTACTTATGATTATGCCCCCTTCATTGTTGACTTAATCCATGATGGATTAATGGGGATTCAAAAGAATAAAGTTGATAAACCCTTTTGTTGGTACTCTTTTATGATGTACATGTTTTTGTTCAAAGGTGCTGATTATTTTGCAAAAGAAATGGAATTATCCAAATAGAGAGGTGTAGAGGACATGCTTGTTCAGCTATGGAATTTAAATATGACATGGGACATAAAGGATAGTAGTTATATACGGTTTAACAAATGTTTTTCAGCAATATTGAGACTATTCTTTGTTCATGACAGCCCTAGGGTACCGGTCGCCTTGGCCAAAGTTGTTAGACCATAGCAATTTGCAAAGGACCTCAACATAGTGCTCAATTGGGGTGATTTTATTTTCTATCCCTATTCAACTATTATTAGGTTATATGGTTTCAAGGGGACTCCTTTTATTTTGCCTTTCCAAGTTCCCACCAAGATTGGCATTGTAGAATTCTTCAGACAATTAGGTGATATTGAGAATAATAGTATTGCTGAAGGTAGAGGAACTTTGTTCCCAAATATTACTATTGCTCACCAGTTTATAATCACAAAGGGTGGGTGGCTTCATATGCATAAAATCTTGGATCCATATCATTTGACAACCAAAATTGCCCGAACGATAGACCCAAAGGGTTTCTACAATGAAATGTTCAAAAAGAGGGTCAAATGCTCAGCAATAAACCACATTTTTTATTTTCCTGAAGATATTATTAGGAATACCCTAGAGTTGCAAGACCAAGCTGTTAGAAAGGAAAAGTGGTTAGTGTACAAGAAAACATGGGATTTTGTCTGACAATTTCACCCCAAATATGATCCTATAGGTAGCATAAATCCTATGGAAAAAAGGATAGATACTCTCATGAATTGTTTTCAAGAGTTTCTTAAGACTCTAGAGGAGAAGAAGAAAAAGGCCATGGAAGACAACCCAGAGAAGGCTAAATCATTATTGGGCAAAGGTGCATTTGCAAAGGTGTTGCCTCATTGCAAATATATGTTGCAAGAGAGGACTGGCTATGGTGTAGTAATTCTTGAATTTGATTTCAAGAAGCAGCAAAAGAAAAGAGAAGATCTCCCTTCTACATCAAAGTAGGTGGAGAGGCAAAAGGAGATTGAAGAAATTATAGATGTACCATAGGAATAGCTAGGTGAAGACATCCTTGATTTTTCACCTCCCACCAAGAAACAAAGGGTAGAAGAGATGCCTCATTATTCAGAGGAAGAATACTCTCCTTCATAGTCACCCTTGAATATTAGAGATGATCAGGAGATCATAGAGTAGGTTCTACAGATGGGATCTCAGGGTCAAATATTCATGACTCAAGATGAGATAAATGAGGGAATTCAAGAGAAACCAAAGGAGCCTGAGTTAGGCTTAACAATAGGACAAATTGTAGGGATAGAATTGGACCCTATAATCAAATAGGCATGTGAAGAATTTTTGGCTAATGATGCATTTGTAAAGACCCGGGCCTTTTTACAATTTTTATGGAAAATGAACATGAGTAAATTTGAGGAAGCCTATGAGAAGAAGCACAAGGAGAATCCTAATAAGGATCTTAAAACTATTGAAGATGAAATTTGGAAAGAGATGATAGATAGATTTGAAGGCATTACTCTAGAGCAGAGGAGATAATTTGTAAAGAATGTAGGAGTACTTGTCCTCCCTGAATGGGACATAGTTGATGCAATAGTCCTTGATGCAGTTAGAAAAAAAACTACACCTATGTACAAGACCAAGGAAGAGGTAGAACAGGCTGTCAAAGGAGTTGCTTTTAGTAATGACCATCAAGCTTTGGTCATATGGTCATTAAAGAGAGATGAGAAAAAAAAGGAAAGAAAATAATTAAGGATAGTCTCTCTGGAAGTCTCATAGTCAAGAGGGTTTTTGACACATCAGCAATAGAAGCATCAAGTATGGTGATAGCCATAGCTCACCTTGTAGAAAAGGTGGTAGAAAGGGAAGCAAAAGAGAAGGAGGAACTCACAAGAAAATTTGAGGAAATGCTGAGGGCTAATGGAGATTTGAAACAAGGATTTTTTGAGAAAGATAAAATGATTGCAGATGTGAAGAGGAGGTTGGGGAAGGAAAGCTCAATCCAGGCACCACAATAGTTGCAACTTCCTTATTCTACTACTGGTCCTTCCTCCTCAAGCCCCATTATTGAGTTTCCCATGTCTCCTATTCCCCCTCCCTTAATCACTGAAGATATAGAACAGAGAGAACAACAAAAATCTGAAAAGAAAATAAAGGATTCCATTCAACACTTTGTTAGGAATGTAAAGCCTAGAGAAGTTTATAAATATGCAGGGCAGTTATCTGACATTTTGCTTTCTTTTAGAAAAGAAGAAGACACTGTGGGCAAAATTTTGAATGACTGGGTGCCTAGGGAAAATGTTTTGAAGACATTTCTTAAATCAATTAAAGATCATAGTATTGTGTGCCCCCAATTGGCAATTACTCATAAAATTGTCAAATCTCTCCTTGATTCTAAAGTATCTAGGGAAGAAATAAAGAGAAAGGCATCTCTTTTAAGAGCAAGATACTTGTAGAATGATTTTCAAATATTCCTAGGTCTTGTTAGAGCAGATGGAATCATAAAAGAGGGAAAAATGGTTGGAACAAATTGAGAATGGAGTGTCAGTCAAGATTGATGTTGTTATTAGCACTAAAGACACTCTTCCTTTTGTGAAAATAATTGAAATGCTACAAGATTCCAAGGTGCATTTTACTAAGGTAATAATTGAAATTCATCAATTGGTTATTAGCTGGAACAAGATTCTACCCAAGAGGGATGAAATTTTGGCTTTTAATTGGCCTTCTGAGGATAGCTTTTCAGCTTGGGAAGCAGCGTCCCTTTTAGAGGATAGTAAAGAAGAAGAAACATCATCTGAAGAGGCAACAGATGGAAATACCCCAACTCCCTAAAGAAGCAAGCACAGATGTAACACCTGGTAGATATTGAATTGACCTTGGAAGCTATTGCCAAATTTTGGTGCTCATCTTTACGATCCATCTCAATGTTTTGTAACAAGAAAGTTTTTATTTTCATTTTTTGTCCTATTTGAGGACTCCTTTCTTGTCTTTTCTAAGAAGATCTGAAGCTTGTTTGTAATCCTTATTCTATAAAAGGATTACCAGGATTAGTGTAAAAGGACCAAGAACTTGATCAATTTTACTGACAAGTTTCTTGAGTCTAGGATATCGTAGATCATTTTTAGACATTATTTCTATAGAAGAACAATATTTTTTGGTTCAAGTTATTTTCAGAAGGTTGCATTGTAAAGCATTTCGTGAGCATGATTAATATAGCATTTGAATAAAATCTAGGATTTATATCTCTCCTTGAGTATTTCTGTTTGAGTTATGAATTGTTCCAATTCATTGCATAGATCATCTTTGTGTGTATGTCTATATTTCTCACCTCTGATCTAGTATCAGATTAAATAAGCTTTGAATCTGACAAAAATTCTTTGAATTTTTGCTTAAGGATGCATCAGTAAGTAGTGTGAATCTAGGAACCTTTGATAAAATCCACAACAGGGTGATTTGTATTTTCAAAGGGCAAGAAACCTTTCAAAGTTTAGTATATTTGTTCATGTATAATAGTTTTGCAGTGGACGTGTAGCCCAATGGATAAGACACTGGCCGATAGTAGAATTCTTCTCGTAGAGATCAGTGTATGAAAAGGTTCTTTTGATATTTCCATCTTTAAGCATAAAATTGTTGAAATTCTTTGAATTATAGTGATTTGCAAAATAAATTACCACCTAGTGATAGTGAAAAATCTATGAATGAATGGTCATCATTTAGGTTTCTCTTATCATTCATCTATTACATTTAAATCCAGTTAGTGATTAGTGAGATAAGTATTGTTTTTATTGGATTAGGAGCACCCTCCTTGGTTGTACAGAGCCAGAAGTGCAGAGAGTAGTCTTGTCCCTACAGTTGGTCCAATCATCTCTAGAGCTAAATATTTGGATCTAACCAATCCTCAAAATCTGTAGATGTATTGGTTGCCTGTTAGAGCATAATGTCCATTTTGGGAACCAACACATCCTCTTTCCTATTAGGACATCTAGAAGCAATATGGCTGACCTCTTTATAGTTAAAACAAGCTAAAGGTAACTTTACCTTATATCTACCTTTACCTTTTTTCAGTATCTAGGCCATAAGTGCTTCAATATCATCAAGCTCATCATCAGTATTACTATCAATTTCATTCTGTATATTATGCTTACTACTAGATTTACCAATCTTAAGAGAAGACATAAAAGAAGACTCAATAATCTATACAACACTATTGTCAAAATTATTTAGCTCAAAAGTTTTTAACTTTCCAATTACAGTATCAAGAGTAAGAGTACTACTAGGTGCAAACCTCATTTCATGAATAGAAAATATTCTAATTTCATAAACATGCAATAAGGTTCTTAGTATCTTACTTTCCATTGTATCCTCATAAATAATACCACCCGCTCCTTGGATAGCATTAAATACCTCTTTGATTTAGTTTTTGTACTATGTAATATTCTATCCTTCCTTCATCTTCATGTCATCAAATCTACCTCTCAAGCTTTCATCTCTAGCTCTCATCACATTCACATCACCACCATAAACTAGAGCAAGTTTATCCCACATTTCTTTTTTTGTAATGCAATCCTTGACATCCTCAAATTCAGTAGCAATCTCTATCATAGTAATATTGTGTTCATGATAGTCTCTCAAATGATCAAGATTCAAAGGACCAATAGTCAGTTGTAAGTAGCCATTGTCAAGTAAGTCTATAGAAGATTCTCCAATTCCAGATATGTGAAATCTCATCCAGCCTTGCCATGTAGTAAATTTGTCTTTGTTTAGCTTCAACACTTCCCTCTTATACATCTTGTAATATTTCTTCTCAAGTCCTTAAAAATTTCTTCCAAGCCACAAATATGTTCTGATACCAATTGTTATAATAACTGAGAGTGGGCTGAATCAGTTAGATCAGTTATCCTATAGTCCCAAATACAAAGATGTACCTTATGAAACAATTCCAACAAATTATGTAGCTTGGTAACATAAAATATCAATATGTCTATCCAGTTTACTGATTATTAGTAATTATCCAACTGTGATTACCAAATAAATCAATTATGCAGTATGTAAAGTATGACAGAAAAAAAATCATCACAAATAACACATAACACAATGATTTAACATAGAAACCCTGCTAAGGGAAAAACCACCTAGGACCGGTAACCCAAAATAATTCACTCTTTTGAAGTGAGCTCGGTGAAGAGCCAACCATGTTAAAGTTTACAATACACACTATTAGGTGTCACCTAGTTAGAGGATTTATCACTAACAGTTAATTTTTTACTAGCATTCACTATGGGTTCAACAAAATAACAATTTACATTCCTTGAATGACATAGGGCAGAATATAAGACTGTTAAGTCCACATGGTTAAGAGATTTTCTAAATCAATGGTTAAACTAATATAGTACTGATCTGATTCAAATACAACTCAATTGCAAATATTCAGATCTATGCTAGGCCCATACAAATATCCTTTGATCATTAATCAATTCAATTCCTCAATATTCTTGAACTTACTTTCACTTGATAAATGGTTCTCTAACGCTTGGTAATGTTTTTAATCTTGGTTCTTTCAATAACAAGTTTGATCAGGCATGCATGAATAAAGTCTTCACGTAAAATCTGTACAATCTTCTTCTTTTTGGCATGTTTCAATAATGAAACTCATATCTCTTATATAGACAAGTAAACCATTTTCATATCAGCCATTATATTTTGCCACTTAATCTCCTTCATCCATTCTTCCTCTTAAACCTTCCTCGATAGATGTGTCATTAACACGTTTCAATCTCATCCTTTAGATCTTATCCAAATTTTGTCAGTCGTGCATCTCATAACAAACTTTATCCTTAATCTCAAAATCATAACAATTTCTAACTTATCAAATTCAGTCGGTTGTTCTTAGCATTTAATGTTTTCATCCATAATCGGTCTATATAGAAATGCGTCAATAATAACTAGTTGAACTAGCTCGGTTAACATTGTCAGTCAGTATACACTACACTTGCTCGGTGTATACAAAAATCTTCAACTACCGACCACATTAACATGTTCAATTTAAAATCTCTTCTTCATAGTATATTAATGTAACACGCTCAAGTCAACAATATAAAGCCATAGACTCATCAATAAGTTACCCAATTTTTTCCTTATGCTTATCTGTCATATCCATCTTTTCCTCATGTAGATATCTCAGGTGTTCATCTTTTCTTCCTTCAAAAGATGTTTAGATGTTTGTAACTAACATGATAAGTACTGTCAAAACTAGTTGACATAAATGACAACATATTGATTGATTTAATCATCTTACATATCATTTCAGTAGCTCGGTGATCTCTAATCACTATTCCTTTAGTTCATTTAGATATTCAATCAGTTTTAGTTCATCACCAATAAGTACAACTTAGGAGGAAAAAAAGTGTCATGAAAATTATGTCAAATAAAGGTCCTAATACATATAAAGATCCATCCATAAGGGAACCTCCAACCAAACAAAAGAGAAAGGACTCCAAGTTAAGTACAAATCATGTAATGAAAGTATGAGTCCTCATGAACTAGCCTAGGATTACATGACCATGTACAAGTAGCTAAAATACACTCATGTAGGCACCCAAATTTTCCCTTCACACTTATATTAATTTATTTAACATTTCCTATAGCACTATAGTTAATTATTAATTAATTAATTATATTTGTTGTATTCAACTACTTATTTAATCAAATTTATTTTTAAAAAATATGTTCACTTCCTAATGCAATTATATTTAATTTAAATATTTGCCCCCTTAATGTATTAAATTCCATTTAATAAATATTCCTCTATAAATTATTTATAAATAAATCTTATTCATTTATTCTTCTCACATGCTTAGTTTCTACTAAACCCGATTAAATTAAATCTTATTTAATTTAATTCTAATCTAGTCTTAGATCCTACCCTACATACATCAGCTTCTAACTAATAAACCCACCCCACTAATTAACTAAGATTAATTAGGTTAATTCCCTGATTCCTACAACCATTAGTCCTAATTATTTTCTCACATGTGTGTGAGTAAATATCCAAAAATCACCTTTTAAAAAAAATTCTAAATTTCTGCAAACAAGGTTTCTTACAACCTTGATGACACATTCTTACATGTTTCTAAAAGTGTTCTATTGGTCAAGATATCTTACAAGATCTATGACATCTCTTAAACATGTCTACTTCAAGTAAACATGCACCCATAACATCCCAAGTTTCTCACACATGTTTGAGAAACCTTGGAATTTACATTACTTATGCATCCTTGTAGCACCTATGTGGATTCCACATAGATGCCACCTCACCAGGCCCTCCCAAAATCCTATATATAGCATGACCTTGTCTCAAGCACATCATCTCCCATTTTTGTATTAGATTTATTATGCTATTTTGTTGCTAGAGTAGTTGCACTCATCATAGTGATTTATGTTAACCTTTGTTTGGTAGATTTATTCATTGCTTCTAGAACTCTACTTGCATTCAATAGTTTGTAGCTCTTTTCATTTAGTTTACTTCCATTTACTTCTTGTTTACATTGAATGCTTGAGAGTAGTTACTCCATAACTGCTTCTTGAGTTATTCAATCCACCCACTTCTGGACTCTAGTTCTAGCTTGCATTAATCATTTCAATCTAGTTTGTGGGATCATACTTGTGTTAGGAGAGACTACCCACAACACTCTACATGAGAAAATAAACAAGGCTTGGGTGCACTTGTTTATCTTCGAGGTTGTGAGGGAAACTTTGTTGATTCTTTCAAGTTTATAGCATGCTTCGTTTGTTTTGAAATTTGAATCTATTATGAACATGTATGACTAAATTTTCATGTTTGAGCTTGATCTTGATAGGTATGTTTCCCTCACATACATTTTGGTATGCCTGGTGGAATCCATGTCTCTTTAAAGATAAAAAATTTCATAATTTTTTGTAATTTGCAAGTTTAGGTATGTAGTGTCGTCTCTGTTTTACATAATGTCATATGTGTCCTTCCTTTTTTATCTACAAAAATAGATGTCTACACATATTGTCATTAGTGAATATTATCATTTGTGCATTATAAATTATCATCTCTGTTGTGACATAAGACAACAAAGTTTTTATAGTTTAAAAACATTTTTTGTAGCATTTTAGTATTTTTCACTCTTGGGTTTCTATCTGACTAAAAGTTTTAAAGGAGGAGATGTTGCTGACATTAAAAAAATTTCCTAACCACAAATATTTCTTTTGATTTTGACACGCTATCATCTGTACATGATAAACTATCATCTATGATCTTCACATTTTGTCATCTTCGACCTAGTTCTATTGTGTATGAGTTTTTTCATCTACAACCTAGGTCTGTCATGTGTGAGTTTTGTTGTTTGCAACCTTGTTTTAATGTCTACGCTCTATCTAGCTTAAAATTCAAATATTCTATGGATTTAGAGTTACGATCCTATCTAGTTTTTTGAGAAATATTGACTCTTGTAAGATATTTGTCCAAGAAAGAACAAGTAAAATAATAATATTTTGGTTTTCCAAGACATTGGTTGAAGACTACAACAAGAAACTACTCACATGTTTTCTTTGTAGGTTTCCTAGGAGATATAAATAAACATGTTTTCATTAAAAAAAAATTCTCAAACACACTAACAACAATTCAATTGTAGTTTTTTTAAAGTGGTAGAGGAGTATACTCTTGTCTTTCTAAGGTAATCATAAACCTAGGCCCATTTAATATCTCACTTAGAAAGGAGCCTTGGGAATTAGCCACATGTTTGAGTGTTTGGGAAAAAACATCATTGGACAAGACAATATGCTCTTTTCCCCTTTGTGGTAAAATTAGAGATCTAGACTCCTTTCATTGCCTATCCATGCTTTTAATTTAATCCTTTAAAGGGCCTACTTCTAAGGGAAAAATATTGCAGGAATGACCCAAGTGGTCCAAACAAGGTGAACCCAAGCCTTCCAACCCACTGTAAATAAATTCCTCTTTGAGATTAATATCTCAAAGGACGTAGCTAGTTCTATCTTTAATATTCTTTGGTGTATGTAGGTCAAGAATCCTCAATCATGTTTGCAAGACTATACTATCTAGGGTACTCGTACGACTATAGACTTTAATCCTACTTGTAGGACTATGAGGGATAGCTACAAATAGATGCCTTAAATATGAACCCTTAGATTATAATATACTTGGTTCACCTCTAAAAGGATAATAATCTACGTGCAAGAAAGATAGTAACTTCCCTAAAACACTCACCATATTGTGCCTCCTTGAAAGTTACCACTCAAATAATATGGCATTTCTTGATCCATTGTGTGCTCTTTAATGACCATATTATGAGGAATTCTTGGATGTGTACCTAAGTCTGTGAGAAAATAATTTTAGTATCTACCAATTCCTTTAGGGATAAAGTGTGTTTGCAATCATTATGACATTATATACCCTTTACACTAGAATCCTGCAAGGTTTCTTTGTCCCTTTTAGGACTATTTTTTACACTTATTTTCATTGTGCTTGTGATAAACTTATTATAGTCAATACCATTTTGAATGCTTGTGATATTAGTTCTTTCCATTGAACAAATACCTTGAAAGTCAAATAAATAGTCAAATTTCTTGAAATTAGACCAAAAGATCTTAATTCATACATGCTTGTCTACTATCTGGCATTGTCATCTGTGAGTTTTGTTGTCTACATCTGACAATTGTTGTCTCCACAAAAAAAAAAGTGAGCTTCAAATTTTGACGCAACATTATAAATCAATTTTTATAATGATTCCTCAAATATTTCAACTTCAATAACTCATTTATCTAGTCAAAATAGAGGAAGAGTGACTACCAATATTGAATTCATCTTTCATCATCAAAACATCAACCAATCTTAATGCTCCATCATTTAAAAACATTATTTTAAAGAGAATTATTATTGGACGTTAATCAAATTTCTTTACCTTGATTGACTAACATCTAAATTGAATTAAAATTCAGTCCAATCAAATAATCCTTTCTCCTTCATCAAGATTTAATCCTATCTTTAGGTAGAAGATTTATCTAAGTGTGACATTAGATCCTCATCCATAGAAATTTTTTTTTCATAGTTTACCTTCCTCACTTGAGATTATTTGTTCATCATCAACTATTGAGTTCATCTATTTTTATATCCTATTATTACGTGGGGTCATTTAGCCATCTCCAAGTGGAAGAAAGATATCATCATCCAATCCAACATACAATTTATTTGCAATATCATAGGATCTTTTTCTACATCAAGGTTACCTTAAACCTTAATCAAAATCCCAAAATAAAATTAAATCCATATCAAACATCAATCCTAAATAATGCATCTTTGAGGCATTTGTCCTCCTAATCTAAGACCAATTTATATTTTATTCAAAGATTTTCGCTCCTTCATTGAGTCTATTCTTACTTTAATCTTTGGTCATTCCTGTATGGTCTCCACACGATCTGGAAAAACTATATTGGCCAACATGTTGCAACCTAATTCAAATAAGGGAGCTTAGAATCCCCTTCTTAATTGATGTAGGAGCATCTTGGGTGTAAGAGCAATCTTGCATCACCCAAAAATATTTTTGTTTTTGTATTTAATAAGGGCTATTTTGTGCAGAGCTGCTATTTATGGAAAGTTACTATTTTTGGTAATTTTTGTATGTGCTCAAAATGATCTTATTTCTTTCTTGGAGGTTCATTTTGGTCATATAAGTCTGCCAGTAAAGTTTCATTGCCAGATCAAGTGTATATTGGAAGATATTGAAGATTTTCGGTATTGGCAGCAGGGTACAGAAACTTTGAACTCGATTTTGAAGGCTTTAGAGGCCCCGGATGAGGTCAAAAATTTGGGTGATGGGCACTTGCATGAGTCCAGCCTGTAGAGCGCTTCGTGGCATTTCTAAAATGGGGTTATAATAGCCGAGCGGGTCAACTGGTGATGACTTATGGTCTTCGGAAGTTGGGCCACCTGAAATGGCAGAAAATAATTTTTCTTCAAAATTTATGTTCGGGTTTCAAAGGTTATCTTGAGCCGACTATGATGTAATAAAATGTAAAATAAAATAATTCTAAGTTGGTCGGCCTTATTGGCTAAAATTCTGGAACCTTCCCAGGCGGTGGAAAATTGCCTATATAAGGAAGGCTGTATTATTGTCTTAGGCAGTTCAGAATAGTTCTGGGTAGTAGATCTGGGTATTGATTCGAGGCTTTTTCCTAAAGAATATTGTAAGGGAATGCCCTTGTGGCTTTGCATATTGTAATTCTGAAAGTTTGTAATTCCACATTTGTGGAGATAATAAGAAGCCAATTTTCTGTTCTTGCATATTATTGTTGTTGTTTCTCTATTTCTGTTATGTGTTTGTGGCATTAAGGGGAGCACCCTTCATCATTAATAGAGATATGATGATTGATAATTCTTAACATCCTTACATGGTTTATCAACAAGAAGAGCCCAATCCTTTTCCAGGCTTAACTCTATAGATCAAAACAAAAAATTTAAGACCCTTACAATGCTAAAATGGTGGAACAGACGATTAGAGTTAACTGAATAGGCATTTTCTTAAATCTTTTCAATGATGGTGTTATCATCCCTAGGTAATTTAACGAGAACTTTCTCTATAAAAAAAAATAAAAAAAGATGGAGGTGTTAGGAATGGGAACACTGAAAGGGGGGGGGGGGAATAAGTGTTCACTATATTTAATCTTTTTACTTTACTCCTGAAACTTAACTTGATTGATTAAGTACTAAAATAAACATCAATGTAAACAAGATAGACAATCACAACACATAACATCAATATGATTATGGGGAAACCCAAATAGGTAAAAACCCTAGTGGGAATTAACACCCACTAAGAACTGAACTAGTGTCTTATGATCCTTGTTAGAAGATCTGTAACCTTGTTAGGAGTTGTTCTTTACAATGCTTTTAGTATAGTGACCTGGTCAAGGGTCAGACCCTATTAGTAGTCTTTTACAATAACCCTATTAGAGGTAGGGGTACACTATCCTAGAGCTCACTGTTCAAGTGGTGAAGGCTATAACCTTCTGATCTCAGATACACACTATATCTACAGGATGAATTGGTATTGTGACACTACTTGTCAAATGAGTTCCTTTGATGCACTGATGCTCCAACCTCTTGTGAAGCTCTACAACATACTGATTTCTCTTCACATAATTCTTCTCTTCTCTTCTTTATCTATTTTCATATATCTCCTCACTTACCAAGGTGCATGTCATATTTATATGCGCTTACAAAACAATTAACTAGGTTGGCCCTTTAATCGATTACATACAACACTTCCAAGTGAATTGGCTCAAGCGTGTTTACAAACAAAGATGATTACATGTCTACAACCTAATTACTATAGGCACATATCCTTTACAAAACATTATTATAACCGCTAATAAAAAATAGAAACAATCGGCTCCATACTCTGTTCTGTTCTATCATTCACTGGGTGTACCTCTTCAACTATCTTTATCTTCATCATACTATCTAATTTGATCATGCACTGTTAGGCTTAGCATGAATACACACTGAAAATCTTAACTTCAAGGGTGCATACCATAACTTGGTCATTCGAACGTACGCTGATGCTCTGAGCTTTGGGTGCTCTACTAACTGTCCAGTCTTCTATACTTAGCCATATTCTGACCTTGTGATAAAGTGCGCTAACTCCAAAACTCTATATGAATTTGTTTCCATAATAAAAACACTAAATATAGTCATATAATTCAATATAGTCAACTTTCCAACAATCTCCCCCTTTGTCATTAATGAAAACAAAGGAATATGGCAAAGTTACTAACTATTCCCTTATACAAAATTTCTAATATATATTCTAACTGATATCTCTCCTATATTTTTTCTTTACATTATTTACAAAGCTCCATATTTTTCTTTATACATATTCTACTCCCCCTTTGACATTAATGACAAAGGTGCTCAAAAAATGTATTCAAAAGTACTTACAAAGTGAAGACATCCGGATATGCTAACTTCAGCTTAGCAATCTCATTCTGCCCGAATTTCTTTAGTGTTTCTATTGTCTAGAGATGGGCGCACAAAGAATATGTTAACTTTTCCATCTTCTCTAGTTCTATACATAGACCTTGATCAAATGTCACCATAGTGGTATCGATCTCCTTGATGTTCTGATTCAAAATATCTAGTGAAGGCGCAAGAGCATTTCTCAACTGTGTTGGCCTTGCCCTTATTTTGGACATTTCTTTTTCTATCTTTTCTATCTTGTCCACTTGTCCCTGGTATACATTTTTACACATGTTGATATCTGTACTAGGATCTTCTACTAATTTTCTGACTTGATCTATCATAGCCTCTGCCTCCTAAATTTTATTATAAAGATCTTCTATCAACTTATCTCAGTTCGTGTAGTCTACTATGAGTTTCCTTCCTTTGGCTACAAATTATTTTAGTGAAGCTTGACCAAATTTTAAGGAGTTGAGGTAAAGTGAAAATTTTGCAAATAGCTCATCCAATATTTTCTTAAGATACTTCTTTTCTTCTATCTTAACCACTGATTCTTCTAGACAGGAGAAGTTTTCCTTGAAGCTTGTTAGGATGTTGTTGACATCCTCTACTGAGTGTACCTTTTGTACCTTGGTCTCTTCTGGTAGTAGATTATTCAATATGTCTATTGAATCAAAAAATAGGGGATTTCTCATTACTTGTTTTTCCTTGGCCTTCTCCATAGAAAGGACATTGATCTTGATCAGGTCTTCTTCTCCCCAAGAGTCCAAGCTTGTAGTATTAGGAGTCAAACTTGACAACAATGATGTTGATGGCATGGGAGTGATAGGTGTGCTTTCCATCACTTATGTCTTAACCTTCACAAGGGTTCCAACTAAGGGTTCATCTGAAGTTTCCTTTTCTACCTCCTTTTCTCCTTCTTTCTCTTTTTCATTTTCTTTCTCCTCCTCTTCTTCTTTACCTATTATGTCTTCTATCAATACTTCCTCTTGGTGCTTAGGTGAAATATGACCACATAGAATTTCTACTTCTTTTGTACTAACAAAATTTTCTTCAAATTTGTCCAAGTCTTTGTCAGTGGCCACCATTGGTATCTCCACATTGTCAATCATAATTGTGTCATCTTTTTGAGTTGTGGTTATGGTCACAGACTTTATTTCAACTGTGGGCACTATTACTGAGGGCGCTAAGTCTTGGGGACCTATCATAGGTACATTTGTAACCTCAATTGCATTCTCTTTCTCAATAGGTGCTTGGATTATGGTTGTAGGTGGTGGTTGCATGCGTTGTTCTAAAAACACCTTCTCAAAGGCTTGTTCTATCTCCTTTGTTATCTACTCATAATCTTTGTTCATTATGTGTTATGTACTCATCTTAGTTCTGAGGAATGGTTTCAAAAAACCTAGCAGTAGTGTTTTCTCATCAATTGAACATACTGGCAGATTGTCATCTAGTATTTTCTCCCTAATTCTAAAGTTTTCTTCTGTTTCTTGTCTTTTCAAGGAATCCAAAATCTCCCATACTTTATCTGGAATCTCTGACTTCATTTCTAGAATTATCTTTTTGAACTTGATCATGTGTTTGATTAGCATCTCATTGATCTCAAATTTTTCTATTGCATGATATTTGTCATAGAACTTAGCTATCTGATCTAGCCTTCCTTCCTCTACCACTCTAGTCCTTAACACTTGAAGACTTGGTAGGAATCTTTGCTTAGGAGGTGGTTGTGTATTTCTACCTCTGCTTCTTGTGACTCTAGTTGAAGGGTGACTTGTAATAGTTTACTTCTTCCTCTTAGGTACCTTAGGAAATGCTTCAGTGGACTCCACATCAACTGTATCTATGGGCATAGGATTGATATCATCAGTTTTCTCAACTTTTATCTTCTTTGTCATAGGGTCATCTATTTTCTCTATCTTGGATTCTACAGAGGATGTGCTCTCAATCTGCATAGCTATCTTAGCCTCTCTAGCCTTTTATAGGTCTTCTTGGGTCACACCATGGATCTTCAATATCTCAGAGGTGATTTTAGTGACTTTTCTCTTGGTTGCTACACTGTTTAGGACTACATCCACTTACCTGGTCTTTTCCTCATAAGTTCCCCATCTAGATTCATTAGGGTCCTTTGGTGTTGATAGTAAAACTTGTGCATAGGCTTCCAAGACTTTCTCCTCTACTTCATAGCCAAGTGGATGAATCCACTTATTTCTAGGCTCAATAGCCTCCATACAAGTACTGTCAGTCTCCACCATAAAACAAATGATGTCCTTATATTTTTCAACAATAATTTTAGGTATCTTGTACTTGATTTGCATCTTATCCTTAATGTTTTCAATTCTAACTCCATGTAGTCTCTTAGAGTGCTCTCAACTAATGCCTTAAGGGATATCTAAGGCATTGTAGGTAAACTTTTGTCTAGGTATAGGTCAGATACCTTCCCAACTATATGAAAGAACATGTATATTATGAAAGACCCAAACCTGAATACTTTGGTCTTATCATGCTTGATTGTCCCTATGTTATCCATCAACTGTGCGTGCAAGATTTCAAACAAGTTGAATTCACCATTTTCTCTTACTATCCTTATGGTTGCAAGAATAGTGGCTGCGAACACACTATTGATCCTGCTGGCATGCTGGAATCTGCAACCAAGAATCATAGACATCAATTTGATGTCCTTCTCCTCAATTGGCTCAATAGTCATCCCGCACTTGTCACTCTTGGATTTGCAGGTTTGTTCAACCAATTTCCTAACATCCTTCCCAATTGGAAGAACAACACCTATCTTAGATAAACCCATTATCTCATGAATGAGGTCAGATGAGATTCTAACTGGTACTTCACCTATCCAAAATAAGTCATCATGGATCCTTCTTAACAAGATCTTAATCTTGTCTAACTCATAGATTTCATGTGAAATAGCATACTCAATGATAGGTTGGTCTTCTAGGTGTGAAAACTCATCTATGAAGGTTTTATCAGGTTTCATAATTGTCTCAAGATGCGAACTAATTCTGTCTAAGCCAACTAGCTCCCTTTTGGAATATGCATATGCGTGTATGTCTTCCACATGCATGATACCCATTGGGGTTCTTGAAAGTGCACCTTCTAGGTCATCTAGGGTTGACTTAAAAGGGTGCCTCTTGAAAACATATCTCTTTCTCTCAGAAACATCAAATATAACTAGAGTAGCCATAACTTACTTGGTTAACGCTTTAAATTGGATTCCAAAGACTTCTGAATCAACACATCATACTAGGGCTTCTGATGGAGGGGCATTCTTGGGTCCTCATTGAATCTATATGGTAGTGTGTTACTTGGTTAGTGTTACTCGGTTGCAGCTTTAACCGGTGGTCTCATTTTTTGAAGGAAGCTCAGTCGCCAAAGGAACTTAGTGAAGCTTTTGGTGCTCGGTGGAACTGGTGCTCGGTGATGCTTTGTTGCTTGGTGTTTCTTGGCTTGGTAGGTTGTTTCACTGGCACTCGATTGTTTCTCTGGCAGTCAGTAGTTCTGGCTTACCGACTGGAGTTCTTGGTGATTTGGTTGGCTGACTTGGTGCTTTTACTGTTGGTAGCTTTTATTGGATTCTCCTATGTAGTACCCTGCCCCTAGTCTGATTTTATAGATGTTATGATTACTTTAGGATGATATATTATATGTTATGAAATCATTTATATGTATGATTTTACTGACCCTATACTTGCATGTGTATGGTTGATGTGTTTGTTTTACATTTTTGTTTGACGTGCCTGATGTGGTCGAGGGATGGAGTTGTAGTTACTTGCTTGTGAGATCCACGTGATTGGTCGATCCTCACCATTGTTTGTTATATATTTATATATGTATGTACATGTGGGTTTTGTATGCAAGTTTGCAAGTACCAGGCATCAACTTCCCTGAATTGTCAGGATGAGCGTGCCCTATCACAATATCTCAAATGGTAAGAGATGGGAGATAATACACAGATCCAAAACCCTAACCTAAGCCTAATTGTCCTAAGATTGGACAAGTATCAGTTTGACTACCCTACCCAAATTTGTCTAGTTGACAGGAATTCGTGGATCCCTTTCTAGTCTTTTCTTGGTTTTATGTTGTTTGGTATCAGTTGATTTATTTTTCTTATGTTGGTGATTTTATGTGATTTATTGATTAATGATTATAGTTGAAATTTAATATTAATCATGTTCCTAAGTTTATTTGAGAAAATTTAATTAAAAATCAAATATTTGATTATTTGCATTTAATTGGTAATTAGATCTAATTATGCTTGTGTACTTTATTAAATAATTAAATATTTGATTTGCATGGTTTTAGGATGCATTAAATATTTAATCTATTTAATTCATGTTTTAATTATAACATGTGCATTAATATTAATTGAAAATTGAATTATTTTCAAAAATTAATCAACTTGTTTTTAATAGTCAAAGTTGATTTGTGCATGAAAAGTGTTTTCAATTTATTAATTAGATTTTCTTTCAATTTCTGATTTGGAGTTGAAGTGGGAGTTAGCTGTGGAGTTATCTTTAGGGTTGCATGAAATGGGGAAATTGAATCCCTATTAGGGGGAATTGCATTCATTTTAGGATTAGAGAGGTTTGGAGAAGAATTTTGGGGAAAAGCTTTTGGGGAGAATTTGGTTTGTGTGAATTCTTTTTTGTGCATTTGGATCATGTGTGTGCTTCCTACATAGACTCAGATCTCCAGGTTGGATTCATCTTGGGAGGAATTCTGGTCTTCGTTCAAAAGTTTTCTTGGCTGTTCGAGGTAGGGTTTGAACTTTCTTATGTTTATGCTTTCTTTATGTATTTCAAAATAGAACTGTCTTCTTCATGCCTAGTTGTGTGCATGTCTGGATCTCTACTCTATGCATCTCTCTCCTTTTTCATTCTCCCTGCATTAATTTCTTTCAAATTTAAGAATAGATGTGATTAGGGTTTCTAATATGATAAAGAAGTAAATTGAATCAAATCAAGGGAAAAATTGCGTGGTTGTGAAAGTAATTAGTTTTAGATCTGGTATTCGAGAAAATATGTGTGGTTATTGTTTTGTACATTATATTGCTAGTAAAAATACATAATATTGAAGGAAATTAAATTTAAGTTGAGAGAATATTGTGTTTGTGGAAAATATATTTATATATTTATATTATGTGCTACAAAAGAAATTTACTAGTTTAATTTGTAAGGAATTAAAACTAGGTTAGAATTTATATAAAATTGAATTTGTTAAAAAATAATAATAATAATAATACTATAAATATATTTATCAAATTTGAGTTATTTGATAATATATTAAAAGGAAATCTTTTTTTAAAAATATGTATTTATTAAAACAAAAAAAAATTGTGAATGGTTTAGAGGGGGCATTAATTCCCCCCAAACCCTGCTCACAACACTCAAGGGTTGCCATGCGACAGTACCTGCAGGGGTGCTGTGCACGGTATAGTACAGTCCCCCAATGATATTTATTTTTACTTGCTTTTATATATATGTTTTAACATATTTTTAAATTGTTAATTTTTGTAATTTGATTTTAATATTTATTTTTAATTTTAATATTAGTTAATTAAATTTTATATGTTTAATTTAAATTTTAATGTATGTTTTTAAATTAATTAAGGTTTATTTTATTTTTTTAAAACATAAGAGAATTATATTATGAGAAGCGTTATTTGAATTAAACTCATTGTAATTTATTGGAATATGTGTAGGATGTATTTTTCAAAACCGTTTGTAATGGATTATTTATATGAACATAATTTAGGAAAAAAAAATTATGATAAAGATTGTTTTATTTATTTAGCTGGGTTTTTATTGTTTAGTAAATTTTTTTATGTGCATTCATTAGTAGACATGGTTTGTCATTGTGACTTCAATTGCTTTTGGAGAATGCACCCTAATATGTTTGTTAGAGGATGTAGTTGACTCTTAGGGATGTAATCTAGAGGCGGGTGTATTGGGTGTTTTGCCTATCACATTTGTTTTCCTTGCATACTCTATTGGGTTGACCGAGTTGTTCTAGCCCTATGTGGGATTTTTCTATGCTGATTTTCGGTCTTACATGTTGGATCTAGTTATTGAGATTTATGAGTTGTGTTAACTCGTAGTTATACTTGATCTTGTGAAACCCTAGGGTAGGTTATCTGAGTGTATAGCAGGAAGTGGCTTGTAACTGGTGTCGGAGCCCAGAAGTGGCTACCAGGATATCCTATTATAAGTAGCTTAATAAATGATAATTAATGACATTGTGAGTTTAAAATGAACCTAATAAGATATTATCTTCCTCACCCATGCTTGAGTTCTTGATTGATTTTTGACTAGGATGGTAGTGAGAAGATGCTTTCTACCTTCGTGGACTGGATATGGCATAGTTAGTACCTTGTCTACACGAGGGGTTACTGATACCACATAGAGTCACTAGGGCATCGAGGTCTGAAGAGACTACTAGGATAACCTTGGAGTTGGCTCATGTGATGACACTTCCTTTATGCATCTTAGGTATCCTACATGGGTTGGTTTCCTCTAGTTGTGTATGTTGTACCTTGTTATCTTTTTCAACCCTTAGAGTTAGAAGCTTTCAGGATCCCTTCCTTAGCTTGTTCTATGTTGTTGTTATCTGAGTGGGATCTGATGTTATCTCCTCAGCACGGTGGGAGTGGACCATTTAGGTTCCATGAGGTTGGGTGGTAGTGATTCTTTTACCATTTGATATTAAGATGTTCATGTACTGGAGCTAGATGATCCATGTGGCAGTTGATCCTTCTTGTTCTTCATTGATGGAGATGTGTTATTATTCTTCTTTTCTATGTGGTCTTGTATCATTGTATCAATTATTCAGAGATATCATGTTGTACTTTATTTCAGTTACTATATTACATACACTGTGACATGTGTAGAGGAGGTAGATTATTATGGATACCTTATGGTGCCAATTGTATTTATGTTATCTTTTATATGATGTTACTTTTATCATTCAGTTGTATACATGGGATTTATAATTATGTCTATCTAAATTAATTAATTATTTCTTACGTAATCTTTGTCAAGGAACCCTTGAGAGTTGTAATTTATGTGAGTTGTATATTTCTTTGTATTTCTTCCGCATTGTAAGACTTTGAGGTTGTGGATTGTTAGCATTTTGTTAAAAAAATTATTCTATAAACTTAGATGCATGGTTAGGTTAAGTTCTCCTGGGTTCTACACTGGGAACTATGGGAAGTTGTCTAAACTATTAAAACTTGAAAACCAAACATAGACATATAACTCTTTTGTGTTTGAGAACCATTAAATTACAACTAAACATTTATTTTTTCTTTGTGTTAAATGTCATTGAGATATCACCTTGCCTAGTGATTTTCATAGGTGATTTGATTGTTTATTGTGTTTAGGTACCCTCTTTAATGCACCTAGGGTGAAGTACCTTTGGATGTCATGATGCGATTACTCCCTTGAGTGTGGCTACCCCTAGTCACCATGTTATGTGGATGTTTTATGATTGATGATTTATTTTTGGTTGATTGATTAATTTTTCATGTTTTGTATGTTGCGACTCAAAATTGCATGCTCATTTTGAGTCACAAGTTGAGGAAATTGTAAAATTGAGGCCCTTTAAATGCTTTTCATGCATATGTACCCAGTTGTCATTTTGAAGCCTATGAGATATTCCAAGTGTTTAACACAATCCATTCAGTATGTGCATGAATTCTATTATGTTATTTTATCATCCTGAATCATTCGGTGAAGTCTCCTTTTGAGCGAGTGTCAAATTGCACAATTCTGCCCGTGTCAAACAGAGTACAGTAGCCCAGTTTTCCTTTGAATATATTGTGTCTAGAAAAGTTTCATGACCTGTCACTTTGAGGATGTTTAGTATGCATATCAAAGAACCTATGTTCCAATTTTCAATTCATTTCAAATCCGTTTGATTAGGTTTCAAACCCCTCAAAGTTGGTAGTTTGTTGTTGTCATGCACTTGTGTAATTGTTTAGAATTTTGGAAGGGCCTGTTTGACCAGCCATATCTTTGACCCAGTTGACCCTATTGAGAAAATTACTTTTGCATCATATTCCAAGGGTCAAATAATTCCTATGTTTCAATTTTGAGGTCAGGAAAAATTTGTTTGCTCAGTTTGCAAATGCGATTCCAAATACAACTTCTGTTGTTTTGCAAGTTGTGAATTGTGCAGAATGATCTGTACCCCTGTTCTTGATGTTATAACTTTGGATCCATGATAGATGAACCTGAATAGGTTGTACCACTGTGTTCTACTCTAACAGTACTACAAGTATGCCAAGTTAGAATTCTTGATGAATCTTTTAGCATACTTTCCTACGATCATTTCGTATGCACAAATCATTGTTTTATTATATTTCCTAGTTTGTAATTCTGAGAGCCTATCTTTGCTTGATTGCCAAATGCACCCTATTATTCATCATGAGCCCTAATTATGGAATTATATTCTCTATGTGACAAAGAATAATTTCCCCTCTTTTTGGATCTTGATGTCATGTTTAACCTAGTTTTCAAAGCCGAATTTGAACCCAATTTCTATGATTTTCATTATTTTATATCCTGATTTTTACTAACGAGCTGACTTTGGTAATTAATTGCAACTGGCTGTTTGATCATTTTGGGGAGTTGATTATGGGTTCATAATCCTTTTATGGAGATTATTTGGTGCCTAGGATGTTGGGTCTCAAAAGTTTCATCTAGTCAGTTTTAAAAGCCAGTTCTAGGGCTATCTTATGTGATTTTGGGCAGCGCAGATAGGAAGTGTTTCCAAGTGGCCATATTTGATCATTATTTTCTTTTAGCTTGAGTCTTTCTAGATAATCTCCTCTAGTGAATGTAATGACATGGTAGAAATGAATGAGTCCTGCCAGTGGCATGTACCTGTGATAGCTTTTTATTAGTTTTGGAGGCCATTTTTGGGAGACCTATAAATTGGTTGTATCTAATGGAAAGCCTTTGCAAATTTGGCACGTCAAAATGGTGATGTCAATGTTAGAAATAGGAAATAATGAGAGGGGGGGTGAATCAGTATTTCACAAACTTTTTCTTTTGCCCACTTATGGATATAACAGATTACTTTAGTGCATACAAAGATTATCAAGCTGATTAACAAACATAGCAATAAATAGAAAGAACTCATAACACATGATATGTTCTCAAGGAAACCCTGGCCAAGGGAAAACCCCGGTGGGGATGGTACCCACAAAGATCACTAATCAAAAGTATCCTATTAGGGATATTGGACCCTGTTAGGAGTCAATTTACAATATATAGTAGATCTGTCCTGGTTAAAGGACTTTAGGCCTTGTTAGAAGCCTTAACCCTATTAGGAGTTAGATTACAAAACATGATCACCAGCTGAGCTCACTGCTCAAATAGGTAGTAAAAAATGTTTCTGACTATAGTATGGTACTGCTTACAACTTCACATCAATAGCCTTTACTTCTATCACAATATACAACTATCGCAAGTTATCCTTTTCTTTCTTTTTACACATCACACACTTTCATTACATTTCAAGTATGCCTAATATATGAGTTATTAGAGCTAATAACTTTATATGGTCAGCTTCCAAAATCTTTATCCAAGAGTAAACATCTAGGATGTCATCCCTTCATAATGTTAAGTCATTATTTTTACAAGAAAAAATAATCCCTTAACTCTTTCACTAATACTGTCTCCAAAACTGTTCTATTTGCAAAAATTGTCTTTGGTAAACTTCGAATAAATTCGTCTGTACTGCTCCTAAATTTATGCTCATTGAGATGGGGTATCCTCATACTCTATAGAAGCTTTAGTTAACTGCATAAAAAAAAATATTTCTACAGTGGATGTCGCCAACTAAATCTTCATCAGGTGCTCTGTCAAGATCATTGTATCCATACTTAGACAATTTCTTCCTTCAACTTGCCATACTTGCATTCTAGATTTTGCACTCTCAATAGAGATCATATGTTTCCATAATGACAACATCTATGCATCCACATTAGCCAAATTGCCAACAATCTCCCCCTTTGTCATTGGTGGCAACATATGGGAAAATTGGCTAAGTGTGCAAACAAAACTTCAAAGTATTTACACAAAATTATGGCCAAATGTTATACAACACATATAAAATATTGTACTCCATAGAATAGGTCCCTCTATGTGTATCCTTCCTCAACATATTATCAATTTTCTACTATCTCTCCCCCTTTGACAACAATGACAAAGATAGGGTGTACAAAAATTTCAAAAAAAAACTTGATACCTTGTTATCAGCTATTGCAAAGCCGGTAGGCTTGCAACACAGTTGCCAAACTCTGACTTCCATGATTCAAAATATTTCTCCCATATCTTCCTGATGGATTCAACAACATTGAGTAGAGTACTCAATCTATATGCTACTGTCTGACAAGCTTGCAGGGAATTAAAGCTAAACTTCTTGAAAAGATGTCTTTGCTGAAAGACACTGCTCAATTTGGTCTTCAACAATTAAGGTCTTGATTGAGATATGCTCTCTCAAGATGTTAATCCTGATCATCTTTCTATTCTTCTCCTCTGCTAACATTCTAATTTCATCATTTAACTTCCTTATGTTCTTCTCTACAGAACTTATCTTTACATTTGGGCTTGTCAAGGTGTTTGTTTCAGCTGTAATTGCATCTATCTTCTCTCTAATCTTCTTATCTTCTTCAGCTGTTAGGATTTTTGATTTTGTGCATTGTATATACAAACTCTTTCCAATCTCAAAATGTTTCCTCAAATTCTTTATGCATACATCCAAATTACCAATATCATTTTGAATATTTACACTTAAATTTTGTTGCATTTCTGCTTCAAAGGCTTCCTGAACTTTTGTTCTAGCAGTATCCTTTAAGTTAGAAAATTCAGTGTCAAAAGAGTTTATTACTATTTTAGCTTTCTCAAGTGGATTTGATTCAAATACCTTAGTGTTGATCACACTCTCAAGTTTCTCTGTCAAAACACTAACTTTTCCTTCAAGGTCCTTCACCTTCTTATTCTTTCCAATAATTTTATTAAGAGATGTGATTAACTCAAGTTGATAATCATCTTCAACCTCTTTTTCAAGGTCTTCAAAAATTTAACCAATTTGTCTCTTCTTACTGTCAGGTGCACTAGGGGTAGTGACCTTTGTCAAAATTTATTTACCTTTAACTGTCTGCTCTACTAGAACTGATTCTGATACAGCTAGTGCTTCCACTGCCTCTGTATCCTTTTCTAATTCTGTAATCTTCTCTTTCTCTTCTAAAGCCAAATTGTCAACAATGTTTCCTAGATCATGAAATATTGCATCATCTGACTCTATGTCACTTTGGTTCCTTCAATGTCCATTGATTCTTTGCCAATATTGATATGTGAAGAAGATGGGACTTCTTCAATACCAACTTCCTCTGCATGCGGTTCCTCTGATTGCTTCTACTGAGGATCTGATTCAACATGCTTTCCTACAACTATATCTACAAGAACTTGCATTACTACTTGCTCAGACTCTTTTTGTACTTCCTCCTTTTTACCTCCCATTATAAGGATTGTTCTTCTCTTAGTTCTCAATAAAGTTCCAAGAGGCTTCAAGAATCTCTTCAAATGATCTTCATCCTTAACTTCACAGAACTATCTGATTACATGTTCTCTCATCTTTATGTCCTCTTCTTGTGCTCTCTATTTTCTATTCACAAGTCTGTTATACAAATCTTCTGGGATCTTACCATGAATAGTGTTAAGTTTCTTATCTATCAAAATCATATGTGTAATCATTGCATTTTCAAAATTCAATCTTTCAAATGATCCATATAGATCATAGAATTTATTTATCTTAGTGAAGTCTCCATGCTTCAATATATCTTCATTAACTCTTTCAATTCTTGGTTTCCAAGTTTTCTTCTTGATTGAAACTTCATCATCATCTTTAATTTCTGCTACTTTTCTAGGTACAGGTGGTACAATCACTTTCTATCTCTTGTTGGGTCCTGTTGCACTCACTTTTACTCTTTTACTAGGAATAGGAGAAAAAGATTTATCTCCTTCATCTTTTTCAGGTACTTCAACTTTTACCTTTACTACAATAGGATCAACAGGGTCTGCACTAGATGCCATAGGTGGAATTACAAGATTTTCACTTTTCTTCAAGGCTTCTACAGTCTTCTTAGCTATGTCAAACTCATGACTTGACATACTTGATTCTTTCAGTATTTTCTTCATAGTAGATTCAACTCTCCTACTAGATTGCTTCTTTTCTTTCAAACTTATTGAAGAGTTGAAATTCTCTTCATAGGTTCCAAACCTATTTGCATGACCATCCAACTCACACTTTAACAATCTGTTCACATATCCTACTATTTCTGCTTCAGACACTTGATAGCCAAGAGGGTCTATGAATTCCATTCTAGGCTCAACTGCTTCAATGTAGGTGAAATCAGTGTCTACCATAAAACAAATGTCATCTTTATTCTTTTCAACTAAGGATTGAGGAATCCTTGATTTGTTCTTAACAATATTTTGAAAAGTCTTCAATACAAGCTTCACACTGTCATTGACTTTATCAATTAGGTGCTTCATGTAGACTGAGTTTATTCTTTCCATTGTGTTCACATTGTCACTCCAATCAACTGTGTAAGGAAATCTTCTCAAAATATGGAAAAACATATAGGTTATCAGAGATGAAAACCTAAACTATATGTACTTAGCCTTCTTAATCTTTTCTAAGTTCTCAAATAACTAAATTTTCAAAATTTCACATAGGTCTACTTGTTTCTTCTCAATACACATAAGATAAGCTACATGAACCATTCCTACAGCCATGTCATCTTCCCTTGAACTACCACAAAATTTAGTTGTTAGGATCTTGCAAAGGTACCTAACATCATCTTGCGTAATCTTACTTATCGCAATTCCTCTACCATTATAACTAGATCCAGTGTTGTCTAAAACAATCTTTCTCATGTTCTTTTCATTCAGTGGAATCTTTCCAATTTTTGATAATCCAGTAACATCATGAATTAGGTTGGCAGTTATATCAATAACTCTATCCTCCATCTAGAATTTCCCATTGTGGATTCTACTTAAAATGATCTTGGTACATTCCTCATCATTAAATTCATACTTCATGGAATAATTGATAATTTCATTGTTCTCTAGGTGCCCATAAGCTAGTTTAACTGACATGTCTTGATTATACAATTTCTTATAATCATCACTAAAATCTGCATCTCCCAAAGTTTCAAACTTGCAACCTAAATATCCTTTAACATTCTCAATGTGTAATACTCCGTCTGGTATGGATGATAGTGTTAGTCTGTCATCAATTTCAACTGGTTCTACTATTTCTTTCTTAATCTTAGGTCTATTCTTATCCTTAACATTATGAACCATAGAGATATCCATCTTATCAACTGATTAAAGATCAAAAAATACCTCAACTTTGCAAATCTAGGGTTTCAGTATGATTGTCATTGCAAACTACTTCCAAACTTTTTCAAATCATCCTCAACTCACTTTTTCTTCTTTCAAATCTCTTTTTAAATCACTTTGTAATCATGATAACTTCAATTTTGACCTTATAACACTTCACATTAACTCGATCTGACATCGCATTCATTCATTTTGCTGCTAAAACCTCAAAAAGTCGATTCTGCAAACCTGCAACCATAAAACTTTTTGCGACCTCACAAAACATGATATTTTCTTTTGCGCACTTAACCATAGCATTAGTACAACATAAAAAACCTATATCTAACTGTGCAAAACTTAACCCATTCAAATTCCTAATCTACACTAATCCTAAGTCCTAAACTACAAAAACTTACATAATTTAAGTACTTAAAGAAGGGTCAGGTAAAGATTCATCCTTACCATTAGTTACATTACCTTCCTGAATACTTTCAATTTTGAATATACCTCCTTGATCTGTGCCTTTATCAAATTTTACTTGATCTTTATTGCTACAGCAACCTTTCTCTTTGTTTCCTACATTTTCATTCCTTCTTGCATTGTTCCTAGGGTTAGGGTTATGATGATAACCTCCATTGTTCATTCTGAAAACTCTTGCTGAGTGTCCAAACTTGTTGCATATCTGACAAATGATTCCATTGTTTCCAAATCTCTATCCTTACTGGTTAATCTGTGACCTGCAATTTCTAGCAATATGTCCTACTTTGTTGCATCTAAAACATACTACCACTTTTCTTTGATTCATTTCTTCAATAGATTTCTTATCTACATTTTTAGTATTCTCAATCATTCTATCATAATTATTCAAAACTACTTTAGGTCTTCTACATTCATTAGCTCTATGTCCAAAACTATGACAATTATAACAATGTCCATTAAGAGGTTTAAATTGCTTACCTGTGCAATCTCTCTTCATGTGCCCAATAGTATTACAAGAAAAATAGCTACCTTTGAATTCTCTTTGCATACCTTTAGATGATTCTTCCTATTTTGATTCTTCTTGCTTTGATTCTTCTTTCCCTCTAGGTGGTTCTTCTTTAGGTGGATCTTCTAATGTGTTCTCATCTAGCTTCATTTCCTCCACACTTTCAGATGTCTTCAAATCTGGCTTCTTACTTTCATGGTTTGTTCTAAACATACTAAATCCAAATCCAGTCCTATCAAAGAATGATTCTTCAAAAGAAGTTTGTTTTTCAGTCTTATCACTATTTGAATATAGCCTTTCAAGTTGTTGTTTAGATTGAGTTAATTCACCTTTCACAATTTTATTATACTTCTCAAGTTCCACATACTGTACTTTTACTTTTTCAGATTCAGATGTTCCCTTTTCAAGTCTTGATCTTAGATCTTCATTCTCAATTTTCAATTTTTCATTATCAGATCTCAAATTTCCATCTTTCATACTAAGCTTCAGATTTACTATCTTCAGCTCATGCTTAAGGATCTCATTTTCTTTTTCTAATTCATCACAATCTTCAACAAGCATATCATATTTCTTTTCAGATTTTAGATCTTCAATCTTACCTTTTAATTTGTCAATAGCATTCTTTGCATCTTCATATTTTCTTCTTAAGGAGTTTCTTTCATCAGTAAGCATATCAATCTATTCAAGAGCTTCTTCAAGATTCTTCTGAAGTTGAGCCATATCCATAGAGATCTTACTCAAGCTGCTAAGCTTTCCTTGAATGTTCCTTCTCTGAGTAACTATGCTCTGATACCAATTGTTAGAAATAGGTAATATTGAGAGGGGGGGGTGAATCAGTATTTCACAAAATTTTTCTTTTGCCCACTTATGGATATAAAAAATTACTTTAGTGCATACAAAGATTATCAAGCTGATTAACAAACATAGTAGTAAATAGAAAGAACTCATAACACATGATATGTTCTCGAGGAAACCCTGGCCAAGGGAAAACCCTGATGGGGATGGTACCCACAAAGATCACTAATCAAAAGTATCTTGTTAGGGATATTGGACCCTGTTAGGAGTCAATTTACAATATATAGTAGATCTGTCCTGGTTAAAGGACTTTAGGCCTTGTTAGAAGCCTTAACCCTATTAGGAGTTAGATTACAAAACTTGATCACCAACTGAGCTCACTGCCCAAACAGGTAATACAAAATGTTTTTGACTATAGTATGGTACTACTTACAACTTCGCATCAATAGCCTTTTCTGCTATCACAATATACAACTATCGCAAGTTATCCTTTTCTTTCTTTTTACACATCACATACTTTCATTACATTTCAAGTATGCCTAATATATGAGTTATTAGAGATAATAAATTTATATGGTCAGCTTCCAAAATATTTATCCAAGAGTAAACATCTAGGATGTCATCCCTTCATAATGTTAAGTCATTATTTTTACAAGCAAAAATAATCCCTTAACTCTTTCGCTAATACTATCTCCAAAACTGTTCTGTCTGCAAAAACTATCTACGGTAAACTTTGAATAACTTCATCCGTAATGCTCCAAACTTTATGTGCACTAAGATGGGGTATCCTCATACTCTATAGAAGCTTCAGTTAACTCTGCAAACAAAAATATTTTTCCAGTCGACATCGCCAACTAAATCTTCATTGGGTGCTCTGTCAGGATCATTGTATCCATACTTAGACAATTTCTTCCTTCAACTTGCCATACTTGCATTCTAGATTCTGCACTCTCAATAGAGATCATATGTTTCCATAATGACAACATCTATGCATCCACATTAGCCAAATTTCCAATAGTCAATGGTCTCATAGATGATGCAAGAAATCTACTTGCTTGAGCTAGAGTATTTTAAAGTGTTAGAGAGTCCTTTGCTTGAGTGTAAAGTGGTGGCTTTCACAAGCATGTTTACCTATTACAAATTCAAACTCAAAAGAAATTGGGAATCTCTTTTCCAATTAATGTTAGTGCAGTAATCCATGACGTTGTGGGGTTTCATGAAGTTGATTCAAATGAAAAGTTGTTTTAAATTAAGGTATCCAGATTTTGAATGGGCATGGCATTGGAC
This sequence comes from Chamaecyparis obtusa, assembly GCA_027943335.1. NCBI lineage: Eukaryota > Viridiplantae > Streptophyta > Pinopsida > Cupressales > Cupressaceae > Chamaecyparis > Chamaecyparis obtusa. The sequence goes on from BSBK01000077.1 coordinate 911,160, forward strand.
CATATTAGATTCACACTAAGAAATTTGTGCCTTCTAAAAGGGGCGAAGGGATCACCATTCCATAATTTGGGGTTTTGATCCCATTCCCTTCATCACAAAAGTATTGCAACTCCTTTGGCTTCGACTGTAACTGCAAGCAATGCAAGTTGGAGAAAAGGTTTGTGGATCGTGAGTCAAAAGAGTGCAAGTCTAAGATAATTTATGAAGGCTACATCAATGCATGCAAATCCAAGATCCAATACTAGCCTGTTCAAAAGGGAGAAGCATGTTGATCAAAGAAAAAAATGTTTGGATGTTTTGCACAGAATATAAGGGAGCTGATGTGTTGAAAGGCATTGCTCCAAAACAAAAGCTAGTATGCCATAGTATATGTTGAAGGGGAGGTTGCTAGTTTTTATGTCTATCGTAATGCAAATAGAGGGCTCACATTGCAAATAAGAGGGAGTCCATGTATTATAACAAGACTAGTGTTAACACTTGGGAGTGTGAGCTAGTTATTGGCCTATGCAAATCCACCAAAGGCATGCATAAGAAGTGCAACAAAAATTGGTATTGCCTTGCACAAAGTAATAGGTAGCGATTTGTGCAAATGGGGAGAAATCCCATTCTCATACACAATATCCAATGTAAGGGGGATCCAAGCACTAATGGTCCACTTAAAAATAGTTACTTACATGCAGCACACTAGGAAATATCTTAAAATGGAATGTGGTGCCAACACATTAGAAACACAGTGTATACAATGCCAAAGCCAAATGTCTGGGAGGCCCATGCAAAAAGTGAAGACTTGTGCAATGTTGTAGCTTGTGTGAACAGTAGCTGCTCATAGGTGCATTGGAACCTCACATGCCTTTTAGCAGACAATATGTTGTGAGTTGCATGTTGGCGGCTCACAAACAAGAACAAAGGCCTATGAAGATCGGGGTTATTCACAAACACATATGTTATAGGCATAGAGCTCGGTTGGCGATATGAATTCAACCAAGGTGTTGGGGAAAAAGAAATTACAAATTGGAGAGCCAGGGCTGAAGCAAACAATAGGATCTACCAGTCCTCACTGGTAATCTGCAGAGAGTAATCATTAATTAATACTTTTGCATGGAGGATTTTCCAAGGAATGCCCTAGGCATTGTGATAGAGACTCTAGCGTAAGAATGAAATGGAGTCAATGCATGAGATAGAAGAGGTAATGCCAATGTGAATGGCCTACCTTCATGCACTTGGTAAGGGGGCATATTGTGTTTCAAAGAGGGTTGAGTGCCTAGTGTGAGTGAAGTAATAGAGGCCCCATGCAAACAAATCATCACCAGTGCATGAAACAATATGGAGGCAGGTGTGAAAGTTCTGTAGATGCACAATATTGATATCCCACATTGGTTGGGTTAAGATTCAATGTTTGGTTTAAATACACCAACACTCATAGCATATTGTAAATAGAAAGCCAAGGGCTGTTGGCAAGCCCCTTGGTTGGAGGTATGCAGTGTGTGGTGGGCCCCAATATTTTGACCAAAACACAATAAAGCCTTTAAAAATTCTCAAATCCAATATCCCACATTAATCCCAAAAACAAAGGTCAAAATGTTTATATGCAGCGAAGCTCACACATGAAATAAGTTGAAGTGCTAGAGGCTATGCACGTGACCCTTAGTGTTCATGCCTCAATTTATGTGCCCGCGCCTAGGAAGAGGTAATTTTGCAAGAGATGACTGCGTGACTCAACGGGCAGTTAGTTGATAGCCAGTCACTAGGTTGCCAGATCCTGGTAGTTAAGCCCTAACCATTCTGCAATTTAGAGAATAGGTAGTCATGTGTTCACGTGATGGTGTTGGTCAGATCCTTAGCATTCCAAGATTATGCAAATGGGCCTGGTCGCTAGTTCACCTAATTTCACTTGAGGTCAAGGCTGGATTCCGAGAATTGGAGAATAGAGCTATTTGCCTAGTCGCCAGAGGTAACTGTAGTTAGGGATTTTATTCAGAGACTTGAAAAATGCATATGGTCACTAGTTCTCTAAATGGTGTGGTCAACCTGAGGTGAGGTCCAAGAATGCAATGAGGTGGTGACAAGTGTCAAGTTCTAGTGCATTCATGTGGCAAAGTGTAGATAATAATATAAAATGGAAAATTTGAAAAGATTTAAAGAAATGACATAGTTCAAACTATATGAGAAATATTAAAAAATTTAAATTCCATGACTTGCTCATGGAAAAAATGCCTTGGGACTTCATTTTTTGATGAAACATACAAGTGTTATATATCATTGGAAAGGTCTCGGAGCGAGAAATCTCATGGAGGAGTTTATTTTCAGTTTCTGTGAAATGGATAAGAGTAGTTTGGGTTCAAATTCTAAGGACAAGAATCATAATCAGTTTGTTAAAGACATGATTACAATTAGTGGTTGAGTTTGAGGAATCAGTTGCAGATCATATGAGAGGAATGTTGAAGATATTTTGTGCTAAATGGACAACTGTCAATTAGTTTTGAACTAACTCTCATTCGCTATATCTCATTTTTCTTCTCATTGTAAATGGACGGTGAAATTAATGTTGCAAGGTAGATTTTTGGTTCTAGGGTCATGTTTTTCTGAGTTTCTTTTGTCATTATGGAGGTATTGAAGCAAAAAGATCTTAATAAAACATAGTGCAGTTCCTGTTGTAAATTATTGTTGTCTCTTTTTAATTTGTTGATGCTCTTGTATGTTTAGTTTGTAAGGCATTTTGAATATACTAGTTACAAGGTAACTATGCAATCACTTGTGAGTTTCCTTCAAGGAAGGAGTCAGTCTCATGAGTAATTTAAGAGGGATACACATTTGTATGAGGATTTGATGGAATAATTTGGGAATGAAAAGATAGTGTGTAAGGCATTCTTTCTGAGTTGCATGTAGATTGTAAGGCATTCTGTTTGTGTTCGTATTAAGTGATTTCTATTGATGTACATTTGTATGACTCTGTTGCCCATTAGATATGGCACTAGTCTTTGCTTGTCTTGTAGTTTCATCATCAAACCATTAATTCTAGTCATTTTATATTTCCTGTTTGAAAGCATGAATGTTCAGAATCTGTATTGAATAGTAAAAACATTGTTAGTGATTCCTTATAGAAGTGAATCTGATAGGTTAGCCTGCCTGAGCCTCCAGGTTCGAAGAGAAGAAGGTGTTAGCTATTTTTCATGTAGAATCACCAATATAGCTATTAAGCTTGACTCTCAGGTTCCCAATTCTAGATTCTTACAGGAAAAAGGCTAATTGATAAGGACCAAGTCCTTCTTCTACTTCAGGCTCCACAAACCCAGGTAGGTGTACCTATCCTCAGACTCACTGCTTCACAATGAAATCCTTGCAGTGGATTAGGGGTTCTCACAATGACTTGCTAATTTCTCTGTATGTTTTTTGGAATTCTTATGAGCTAGATTTGTAAGGCATTTCTGGTTTGTCATCTATAAGGTAGACTGTGATATTATTCTTCAGTTTCCTTCAAGGAAGGAGTAAATCTTGTTGGATAGTTTCTGAGAATGTCAAGGATATATGGATTTGATGATCATGTGTTTGTAATGATAAAAGTAGTATGTAAGGCATGTTACTGGTTTCAGATGTGTTGAGTTGTAAATCTTTGTGAATGTTTGTTCAACTTGACTCCATACCCAATGGATTAGGCACTGGTCTTTTCCAGAATTGCATCCAAACCAATTCAATCAACCATTTCCCTTTCTATTTTTGGGTACTTTGATTGTTAAATCTAGCATGACGGGCTGGAAACCATCCAATGATTCACTTGAAAGGGTGAATCCAATTACAGGACATTAATAGCATGCTGATCCATTTTTATATTTGCTCATGTTGTGAAGAAGGAATAGTTTTCTGGTGTTGTGAGTAGATATTTTGAGGTACACCCACCTGGGTCTGTGGATCCCGAAGTGCAGAAGGAATTTGAAGCCTTGTCGAAGTTGGGTTTTCTCTTGTTGAGTTAGTTTGTGAATTGGTGAAAGAAGGTATGTTTTGGCCAACAAGAAAAAATGCCAACAAAATGGTGACTCTACTGGGGATTGAATAAGTTCACCATTAAGTGTATCCCAAAGTCTTGTTGGTTTTCAGTTTGGGAAAAGAGTCTTCAAAGTTTAAAATTCCAAAAATCTTTTTCAGATCAGTTTACCTGGATTTGTTGTTGTGAAAGTTTAAATATATGTGGCTCTGTTGTTGTGTGAAGTGCCCAGAATCTGAACATTTTTGGAGCAAAGATCAGTAAAGAAAATTTTCATTCCTCTATGGAGAGGTGGTGACTCTATGTCAGAAATGAACCCAAAGTTTGAATGTGTTCTTCAGATTTCAAATCAAAAAGTGAAGCTATAGCAGCAACAAAAAGTCTTTCCAGGTATTTTCCCATTTGTTTATGATATCTCATAAGATTCTTATTTGGTGAAGAAGTCACCAAACTAAGGAGTATTGGTAAGTTTGGTGCATGCTTCTCTATTTGAAAAGTTTGCCAATCCATGGTGAGAAGTATGTTAGTTATGAAGTTGTGATTGCATAAGTTGTAGAAGAGAAAAGATGCACTGTCAAGAAGTTATGTCGTCTAAAACAAAAAATTGTGTAAATCTAGATGTTATTACTAGATTTTCTTTTCCTTTGTTTGGTTTTGAAGAAGATGAAAATAATCTTGCAATGATTAAGCATGAAATTCGGGCAAAGGAAATCAAGTTCCTAAAAATGGAAGTAGGGAGAAGGAAAGACAAATCAGTGTGTTTGTTTTATAAAAGGTTTGTTGCAGCATTCAATCAGCTTCAGGTTGATGATGTTTTTCAGGAATTTTATTGTGTTGAGTTATTTTTAGAGCTGTGTGTTCCTGAATCAATTCACTGGGAGGTGAGAACAAAAGTAAAATACCTTGTGTGGGTAGAAGGATCTTAGTTTGAACATGAATGTGAAATTATTGTGGTCAAAGCTAAGAATGAGTGTGATCCTCAATCTGAAAATGAAATTAATGAGGACAAATTCTTTTCTCCTATTGCATTCGAAAGTGAAGTATCTCAGCCTTCATATGTAACTGATGAATGCAATGATGAGGCTGATAGTGAATGTCAGAGTTATGAAAGTGATTCTATGGATGATGGTGACTTCTATGACTCTGAAAAAGGATAATGATTCTCAGTCCAGAAATGAATGCAGTTCAGAATATGGTTACTCGGATGAAGATGGTGTAAGTGAAGATAGTAGTTCTTTCATTGATGAATGTGCTGATGTATTGGATTCAAATTTGAGTGATTTAGTTTTGAATTTATGTTTTGCTAAAAGTTTCAATGATAGTGAATCTGAATATGAGTATAATGAAGTGTACAATCCTTTGTTTGATAAAGGTGTCAATTATGATCAGCCGGCCTTATGCAAAAACTTCTATGATTCACATTTTCACTTGGTTTCTAACTTGTTGTTTGAAGAGTTTGTTGAAGATCCAATCCATGCTGAAGCTGAAATGATACATTCATTGGATGATGCAATTGGGTATAAATCTGAATCCTACATCTCATCTCAGCTGGATGAAAAAGAAATAATCTATGAGGAGTGTCATGATTGTTTTCCGTACTTGCAGGAGTGTGAGTATGAGATTTTTTCTTTTGATTTGCAAGAGGATGCTGAAGATAATGTTAAATCTGAGGTTTACAATCAGCAAGTTTGTATGCTCCCATTTTGTGAAAGTCAGTCCTATGTTAGTTTGCCGGATGTGATGGAAAATGTTTCTTTTTCTTTTATGCAAACTAGTGATCTCTTTGAGAATGATCAACACATTTATGAAGATGATCAGTATGTCAAGATTGAATTTGATTCTCAGACATCTGATGATGAATTTGTAGATTACTTTTTGCATAATGGACTAACAAGAGATTGCATTTTGAATGATAATGCAGATGAAAATAATGTCTTTAGCTTGCTCGTATATGGTGAAAAAGAAAACCAGGTATTTGACAGAGGAAAATGTTGATTCAATTTGAACATTTCAGTTTCTTTTGTTACAATTTTGTACATTTGTAAAGGCTTTCCTTTCAGCAGTAGTGTAGTTTGTTTTTGAATAAGGAACTAGTTTTGAGGAGCTTGTTGGAACCAGTGAAGTAAGTTTTTGAGAAGTTTGGGGTGATAAGAAGAGAAGCTATTTTTTGGGGTGGTCTTCTCTTCCAGGAGATTCTAATATTCTTGTGCTGATCTTACACTCAACCATCCATAGTCAAAGCCACTGTTGGGACTCAAATTTTAGTTTTGAGGTACGATGTAAAACGTTTACTAAAGTGCTCCTTTTGGTCCAAAATGCACATGTGAAAAGGGTGTTTCCAAGTCCTGTAATGAGTGGAGAATGATTTGACACCTTGTTTATGTCCCATTGATTCCAATTGAGCTTTCATTTCACATTTTGAAGTGGGTTTTCATCATGTCATTTTTAGGTGGTCTAAAAAATTAGAAAATGCTCAAGTGTGAAATTCACCGGGAAGGGCCGGTTGAGGGTTGAATAACTTGAATTCTAGTGAGTGTCATGAAAATCCAAGAGTGGGGGAATCTTTAGTGTATGTCAATTTACCTATGTTTCTGATTTTAGGTCGCAGTGACAAGTTTTGATAGGTCTTGTGTTTCCCCTTCTGGAGGTGTTTTCTTGGATCTGCATCTTGCACTTTTCATAGTTTTATCGGGAGCCATGTTTGTGAAGCTATATCTGATACCCGGTATTTGGTCAAGATGAATTAATGATGGATCTATATTGTGGGTATGTTCCTTTTCTAGCTTATCCATTTTTAGCCCCTGGTGAATCTATTTTAGTACTTTTCAAAGCCAAATCCATTTCCAATTTTCACTGTTTTGCTCAAACCCAGAAGTTCAGAAGTTTTAAGGGCTATATTTGATAGTGTGTAAAAGACACTTATGTGATCCAATGAGTGAGCTAATGATTGGGTCATGTTGCAATCATGTTTTACTCCCACCATGCCAAATCTAGAACCATGACTAATCTATTTGACCAAGTTTCCAGGCTCATTCCATTTGCAATTTTTGTAAATCTGTCAAGTGTGCATTCTCAGAAATCCAAATAGCCATCTTCACATGCTTATTTCTTTTGCCTAATCTGACGTTCTAAAGATTTTCATTTTGGACTAATTTGCAAAGCTGGAGTACTACTCCCAGTTCCATTTTTAGACCCCAGTTCATCCATCTGTCTTCCTTTTAATTTCATTTCCCATGATTAAAATTGTTTTTTCTTACAGTCATTTGCAAGCGGCAGTTTGAAAGTGCCATTTTCAACAATTAAAATCTCTCAGTTCTGATATAGTCAAGAGATGTTGTTCAGGGAGATGATTGCGTGTACATCATAGAGTATCCTTGTCAAGTGGCCAGATTAGATCAGGGGTTTTCATCAGTTTTGGAGACTACTTCCTGAGGCCTCTGGCATAGTTTTGACACTTAATAGAAATAATGTTTTTGAGGCATTTAGTGATGCGGGTTTGATTGAATTTTGGTCCTGAAGCATATTAAGCAATGTAAAAGATACCAAATGTTTGTAATGAATTGGCAAGAAGGATTGGGGAAGACAAAGCTAAAGTAGAGAGGCTAAAACAAAAATGTTTGAAAGTAAGAAAAGGAGCCACCTAAGTTTTTAAAACTATATTTGGAGAAGTGCATTGCACAAGAAACAAATATGTGGAGAGTTTAAGGGGAGGGCATTTCCAAGCTTCCCCTTATGCCCCTTTTAATAAGGGCTGAGCACATATCTTAAAGGATCCCATGCACCAAATTTGCAAACTATGTGCACCATATAATATTTCATATGCCCCATTTTTGTAATGTGCACATCAAGTTTTGGCATTGACTACCATTCAAAAAAGTAGGGAAGCTGCTAGTCAAGGCCATAATGGAGTGAGTTGAACCATATTTTAAAGAGCCTGGTGCAAATTTTCAAAGGCTGAGCTTACAAATTTGAATGGGGAAGTTGTGCATGAATCCTTGCACAAGCTAATCTAGACTAGCGTAGGCAATGTGAAACCAGATACAAAGAAGAAATCTACCCATATTATACCTATTGATTTGGTCGATGAAGTTGAGGATCTAATTTTTAAGCTTTTTCACATGCTTCCTTGAAATGTGGCACACCCTCTATTTTTAGATGCTTATGTTCTTTTTATACTAGCTATGTACACACATGAGAATGGGCAAATGGATGCACCAACATGTAGAGGTCAAGCAGGGATGCTAGTGTTTAAATAGCAGGGAGCTCCCGCAAAAGAAAAAAAAGAGATGGGGGAGGCCTACACAAAAATATGACATGGCAGCTAGTGCTTGGAACTATTGGCAATGCCTTGCGCAAGCCATCAAATACATTGCACAAGATCTCCAAATGATAATGAATGAAGATGGAAGCTTGTGTAAGTTTCTTTTAAAGCATGCGCCCTCCTTTTAGCATGATGTCTTTGGTTTGCAGAAGGCTGGAGTTTTTTGTGAGTAGAGAATGTGTCTGCAATGAGAGAAAGACAAGATAGGAAATAATGCATATGCCAGCACATGGTATTTGAAATACTAGCGTAAGAGGTATTAAAGTGAAGAGTGTGAGCTCTTTTGATTGTTGTTTGCAATACAATGAAAATGAAGGAGTTGTAATTTATTGATGCTCCTATTTTTGTAAAACAACCTAATCTCCTCAATACACATTCTAATGATTTAGTTGTAGAAGATGGGAAAATCAATGTGGAGGATGATCAAATTTCAAGCCTACAGTCACAAGAACTGTCCCTAGCTGAAAATGGATATGGACACGTTCAAGTTCCTTGGTCTGGTATAGTAGGTACAAATAGTGGTGGCTAGACCAATGTTGACAACTCTCATTATTTTTAATGTAAATGTTGTTGGCGATAGAAACTTTGCACCATTTGGGATTAGCAAACATAAATACATATCTCTAGCAGGTAGTTGTAGGAATGAAACATTGAGTACATTAAGATTTGCCCAACAAGCTAAAGCTATAAAGAACAAGGCTATTGTGAATGAAGAAACCGAGAATGATGTTATTTTATTGCTGTAAAGAATTTAGAAGAACTCTAAATTCAATGAATGCACAAAATATTCAAAATCCCCAAAACAGGGCAGACATGAGAGCTGGAGAAATTTATGCAAGAATCCACTTGCTTCTATTCAAACTAAAAATATTTCTACAATAAGAATAAACTTACAACTACTAGAGCTACATACCAATTTCCATGAGCTTCACAAAGCTCTTACAAGATCATCTGAAGCAATCACTGCTTAACAGAAAGATCATTCACATCTCTGTCAAAAATAGAGTATTACAAAAAACTCTTGCTGCTGCATACAAAAGAGAGATTACAAAACATGTATCTCCTTGTTGGAAGAATGAAAAACATTCTTTTCTTTATAGAAAAAATAGAAGGGAGGTGATATTATGGGATTCAACCATATTCACCAATAATCCAACTATAATAATAAAGAGCTGCAACTATCAACTACATAGATAAAGACATACAACCATATAAAATAAATATAAGATCGTAAAGTCAATAAAGGTTGGTCGGTGCTTGGACGGTGTTTGACTGAAGATATTTAATTTATCTTCCAACCTCACAAAAATATCTGAAAATAACTTTATCAAAATAAAGTCAAATATGGAGGCTTAAAGACAATCAGATTTGATTGTGAAAATCCAACACTCCCCCATTGTCTTGAGCCGACAAACAAGATCATGCTTGATCCAAACTAACTACGCCAAGATTTCTCCTTAGGCGCTCAAAACTTGCAATGCCCAATGGCTTGGTGAAAATGTCTGCTAGCTGCTGCTCTGACCTACAAAACTCCATTTTTATTTCACCATTCTCAACTAGTTCTCTAATAAAATGATATTTGATTTCAATGTGCTTGCTTCTTCCATGAAACACTGGATTCTTTGACAAAGTTATTGAGGAAATATTGTCACAAAATATTTTGGTTCCATCCTCTTGTTCTTGCTTCAAATCTGCCAAAATCCTTCTTAGCCAAATAGCTTGACATGTTGTTGCATTCGCTGCTATATATTCTACCTCTGCTATAGATTGGGAAACTATGGGTTGCTTCTTAGAAGCCCATGAGATCACACCTAAACCCATGTGAAAGACATATCCAGAAGTGCTCTTCCTGTCATCCAAACTCCCTGCCCAATCACTATCTGTGTAGCCAATAAGATCAAAAATATTTGCTGCAGTATACAAAATACCATATCCCTTGGTGCCTTTTACATACCTTAGGATTCTCTTTCCTACTTTCCAATGGGAGTCCTTTGGAGTTTCCATAAATCTGGAAATCAAACTTACTGCATGCATAACATCTGGCCTTGTAGCAGTTAAATACATCAAACTTCCAACTAAACTTTTATATAAAGTTGGATTCACATTGCTGCTGCAATCGTGTTTGCTCAACTTCAAACCCACTGAAGTTGGTGTTGGAGTAGGCTTGCTACTTTGCATTTTAAATCTCTCTAAAATATGATTTGCATATATTTCTTGAGAGATGAAAATACCATCATGCATTTGTTTTACTTCTATGCCTAGAAAATATCTCAAGAGACCTAAGTCTGACATTTCAAACTTACTTTTCATGGCCTCTTTAAAATTAGCAATGAGAAAATCATTATCTTCAGTAAAGATTAAATCATCAACATATAAGACAACAATTAAAATATTACCATTAGTTGCCTTGATGTAAAGAGTGGGCTCACCATCACTTTTGCAAAGTCGTTGCTCATTAAATATGAGTCAATTCTGCTATACCATGCTCATGGAGCTTGCTTAAGCCCATAAAGAGCCTTCTTTAGCCTATACACTTTACTTTCATGACCCGAAACTTCATAACCAGGTGGCTACTCCACATAAACCTCTTCTTTTAATACTCCATTCAAGAAGGTAGACTTCACATCCATTTGATAAAACTTCCATTTGTGTTGGGCTGCAATTGCTATGACAGCACGCACGGTTTCCATTCTAGCAACAGGGGCATAGGTCTCATCATAATCTGTACCATACTGCTGTTTGTACCCCTTAACCACTAATCAAGCCTTATGCCTATCTATTTTTCCTTCAGCATTGCTCTTGGTCTTGTAAACCCATTTAACTCCAATAATTTTCTTGTTTGGAGGTAAATTAGTGAGCTCCCAAGTTTCATTTCTTTTTATGGCATCAATTTCTTCATCCATGGCCTTACACCATTTTTCTTCTTTTTCAGCATCCTCAAAATAAATTGGATCACTATGAGAAAATAAAGCAAAATTGATATTTTCATCAAATTCATTTTCATACCTTTCATCTTGGTATATCTCCCTTAGACTCTTGGTCTTTCTTGGCACTAAGGAGGCAAGAGTGGAATCATAACTCTTAGTATTGCTGCTGCTGCTCTTTGCAGGGCTAATTTGCAACCTTCTGGAGCCTTCTATACCTGCTGGTATTTCATTTTGTTGATCAGTAAACTCATCATCTTCATCAATAATAGGCACTTTTCTTGAAGTGCTTGAAGATGTGTCAACCGAGCCATCCCATGACTCATTTTCAATGAACTCCACGTCTCTTGAAATGATCATCTTTTTACCAACTAGATCATACAATCTATATGCCTTGGATTCTGGACTATAACCAGTGAAGACACACTTCACTCCCTTGTCATCAAACTTTTTCCTTTGTTCCTTTGGCACGTGTGCATATGCTACACACCCAAACACTCTCAAGTGTTCAACCGTCCATCTATACTTTGTCCATGCTTCCATTGGAATCTTGTCACGGACTACCTTTGTAGGACTTCTATTTATCAAATAAACTGTTGTTGCTACAGCCTCTCCCCAATATTCAATTGGGAGTCCTTTGTCTTTCATCATGCTTCTTGCCATCTCAATGATGGTTCTATTTTTTCTTTCAGCCACTCCATTTTGTTGTGGAGTATAACTGGCTATAAGCTCTTTCTTTATGCCATTCTGCCTACAAAAGTTTACAAAAATATTGGAGGTGTATTCCCCCCCTCTATCTGACCTTAGGACTTTAAGGTTTTGTCCACATTCATTTTCAGCCTGGGCTTTAAATTCTAAAAGCTTATCAAAAGCTTCAAATTTATTTTTCATAAAGTAAACCCATGTTCTACGACTGAAATCATCTATGAATGTCATAAAATAAGTACTCCCCCCAATGGAAGTGATTTGCATAGGGCCAACTAAATCAGTATGCACCAATTCTAATGGTGCACTTGCCCTTCTAGAGTTTCCAGAATTAAAGGGCAATCTATGTTGCTTACCTAAAATACAAGCCTCACACTTGATATTGAACTCTTTAATACAAGGTAAATCATCTACCATTCTTTTCTTGGACAATAAATTTAAACCAGCATAACCAAGACGTCCATACCTTAAATGCCATAGCTTGGAGGGGTCTTCAATCATGCTTTTAAAGGCTGATTTTTGTACTGCTGTACATTCTTTTTTGGGAGGTGTTGCTGCTGATTGTGAAGAGAAACACATCTCCACCTTCAATGGAAACATTCGGTTCTTTGTCATTTGAACAGCTGCAAAAATTTTCTTACTCCCATCCTTCTCATAAATGACACATTGGTCATTCTCAATTAGCACTTTATAACCATTTTGAGTGAGTTGTCCAACACTCATCAAATTGTGCTTTATACCAGGGGCAAAATAAACATTTTGAATTTCTTGTTTCTCACCTTGCTTGGTGCGGATCATAATAGATCCTTTACCCACGATTGGAACAACTCCATTGTTCCCCATTCTAATTTCAGATTTTACATTCTTATCAATGAAAGAAAAAAGACTTTCATTACCACTCATGTGGTTACTACAACCGCTGTCCAAATACCAGACTTTGGGGCTGCCTTCTTCACCAACGTTGCACATGATGAAGGCTATGGGATTATCTCCATCACCCACTTTTATATCAGTCATATTTGCGCTTGGCTTTGACCGATTACTCTACTTTTTCCAGCATTCACTAGCATAATGCCCAAATTTATGACAATAATAACATTCAATATTACTCTTGTCAGAATTATATTTCTTCTTACCTCTGGAATTATTTTGAGAGCTGCTAGCTCCCTCATTTGTGGCTACTCGTTCTGAGTTTTCTCCTCCAGCATTTTGTTGTTCGGAGTTACCATGAACTCTGCCTCTTGAGCCTCTTCCAGTATTGTTTCTTCCTCTTCCCTTGCCTCTTGTATTGGCTTGAGCTCTGAAAGCTTTCTCTTGAGAGGAATTTGCTGATCTATTAATGCGATGCTCATGGGTTTGGAAAGAACCCATCAACTCATCAATAGTCATTACTGAAAGATCTTTTGCCTCTTCAATGGCAATAACTAGAGTATCAAATTTTGAGGGTAGACATCTCAAAATTTTCTCCACTATTCTTTGCTCATCCATGGTTTCTCCATTGGTTCTCAACTGGTTTATCAAACCAGAGAGTCTTGAGCTGAAATCTGAAATGGACTCATTGTCCTTCATGAGAAGAGTCTCAAACTCTCTTCGAAGCATTTGAAGCTTCACCAACTGAACTTTCTCAGTCCCTTTAAAACTTGTAAGAAGAATATCCCAAGCTTCTTTGGAATAATCAGCTACTGCTATTCTGGGAAAGATTGCCTCTGTCAAGGCAGTTTCTATCAAGCTTAAAGCTTTTGCATCTTTCCTCCTTGACTCCTTCAGCTGAATCTTTTGATTGTTGGTGAGGCCAGCAAACTGACCTGGGTCAGTTACATCTGTAAATCCATTGACCACAAGCTCCCATAAATCATTTTCTATCATAACGGTCCTCATCTTCTTTGCCCAAACATCATAATTTTGTCCATTAAAGGACGGTGGTTGCTGCCAACTCTTTCCTACATCTCCAGCCATGTCTCCTGTGCAAGATAAACAAATACCCAGAAAAAAAAAATGCCCAAACTCACAAGGATTGAAGGTCAATCAGCTCTGATACCATGTAAAGAATTTAGAAGAACTCTAAATTCAATGAATGCACAAAATATTCAAAATCCCCAAAACAGGGCAGACATGAGAGCTGGAGAAATTTATGCAAGAATCCACTTGCTTCTATTCAAACTAAAAATATTTCTACAATAAGAATAAACTTACAACTACTAGAGCTGCATACCAATTTCCATGAGCTTCACAAAGCTCTTACAAGATCATCTGAAGCAATCACTGCTTAACAGAAAGATCATTCACATCTCTGTCAAAAATAGAGTATTACAAAAAACTCTTGCTGCTGCATACAAAAGAGAGATTACAAAACATGTATCTCTTTGTTGAAAGAATGAAAAACATTCTTTGCTTTATAGAAAAAATAGAAGGGAGGTGATATTATGGGATTCAACCATATTCACCAATAATTCAACTATAATAATAAAGAGCTGCAACTATCAACTATATAGATAAAGACATACAACCATATAAAATAAATATAAGACCTTAAAGTCGATAAAGGTTGGTCGGTGCTTGGACGGTGTTTGACTGAAGATATTTAGTTTATCTTCCAACCTCACAAAAATATCTAAAAATAACTTTATCAAAATAAAGTCAAATATGGAGGCTTAAAGACAATCAGATTTGATTGTGAAAATCCAACAGTTGCGGGATCAAGTACGCCAACTAAAGGATGAGCTGATGAAGGTAAATTCAATGACAATGAAATGCATGAGCAAACCAAAGGTAGCACATTGAGAGGAAGGGTGAAGCAAGGTTTATGGTGCTTCATGCCAACAAATAGATGGCAGGGTGAGAAATGAAACAGCCAGCATATAGAACAAATGGAAGAACATTTGCGTAAGGGAAGACAGTACTAAGTTCAAATTGTAAATCGTGCCAAGCATAAGGAGTGGCTATTTGCAGGGGCTTGACTATGGTGTTTAGTCCCACATGCACCTATTTTAAGATGAATAATATGTTTTAAAGGGACATGTGATATCACATAAGGTAAAGATGTAAGGATTCCTTATGGAGGGAGCCATTTAGATTTGTGAGCCCAGTTGGTGCATGTCACCTGGGGCACACTCACAACATATTTTGAAAGGTGAGTTTTATGAAGTGAATTCCAATTATCCCACATTTGTAATTTATAATTCAAAACATATAGTAACCTTGTTGTCTAAGATGGATGCCCAAGCATGAAGACTTGTTGTGCACATGTATTTTGAGGCACCATTATGGAGTGAGTTGGTGATGATAGAGCAGTGGGCCCATGGATTGATAAGTTAATTTTGACTAAATGTGTGCTTGTGCAAGCTACCAACCTTGGGATTTGTGCCACCATATAATAGTGGTCGCATGATCTCAAGGGCCATTTTTGGCCCATGCAATCATGTGCCAGGCTGCCATGTGGCGCTATGGTGACATGGCAAGAATGTACAGGTGGATGCTCAGTTAGAGACATGAGAAAATTGGTGAGCGACACATGGCAGAAGTTTAGTTGGTGATGAGGTGGCTAGCTGACCAACCAGATTGTTGCCACTTGGCAAGTAGGTCCTGCACTTGTGGAAGCATAAAATGAATTAAAAATTCAAAAGAGCATGTCTGTGCATATTCAAAGAGACAAAAAATCAAAGTTATAAATGTATTTTTATATAGTCTAAACTATATAAAAAATTCAAATATTAAAAGTTGCAAACATGGGAGACTATTTTAATGGCTAGGGGCTTTATTTTTTTCCTAGATATGGACTATTATATACCACTAGAAAGGTCTTGACGCCCGATTTTGGAATCAAATTTTGCATAGGTAGCCATCTGCTCGCATTATTTACAGTTGAATGAAACAGGGGCCGGAAAGATATTTTGGTGAAATCTGTTTCTTCTCACCCGGTGACTCATGGTTTGTTGATTTTGAGGCCAGGTGTTAGTTCGAGTAACTTACTATGCTTTTCCCCCTCTTCTTATTCCCATTTCTGATTTTTTGGAAAAGGGGGTTCCAACCTTTTTGCATGAGCTAAGCTCTGCAAGTGTTTGAGTTCCATTAATGCAAGTTCTTAGTTTCATTTTAGAGTTCTCATTTTAAGTTTTTTGTGATTGAATGTATAGATATAGGTGATTCAATGAAATACAGTGAAAATCCTTTCCCATATTTGTCTGATGTCTCTTTGTGTCTTTGTCAAATTGTTGTATATTGATTTGTAAGGCATCTCTGTATACCTATTTACAAGGTAAATGGTGCAATGATTCTCAAGTTTCTTTCAAGGGGAGTGTAATATCTTGAAGATTTTTTATGATAATCTGATGTTTCATGAGGATCTGATGTCCAAATAGGGGAAAGAAAGAATGGTGTGCAAGGTATATTGTTTGAATTTCAGTTGTATAAGATTTGAAGTTTCCTGTTGATGTGCATTTTTTGACTCCATGCCTAGGATTAGGCACTGGTTTGACCAGACTTGTAATCAAAATCTTTTCAAATCACTTTTCCATTTCTAGTTCTAGAGCATAAATGTTTTTCAATTGCATTGAATAGTGCAAGTGTTTTTGGTGATTCCTTGTAGAAGTGAATCAGATAGGTTAACCTGCCTGAGTTTTAAGCTCGAAGAGAAGAATGGTGAATACCCTTGTCACTTTTGCCATTTTTCTGCAATGATTGTTTGCTTTTGTTAACATCATGGATTGGCTTTCTAAGCTCTGCATCAGTTGCAGCAAGAGACATTAGTGAGTCATTGTGAGAACCCCTAATCCACTACAAGGATTTCATTGTGAAGTAGTAAGTTTGAGGATAGGTACACCCACCTGGGTTTGTGGAGCCCGAAGTAGAAGAAGGACTTGGTCCTTATCAATTAGCCTTTTTCCTATAAGAATCTAGAATTGGGAACCTAAGAGTCAAGCTTAATAGCTATATTGGCGATTCTACATGAAAAAGAGCTAACAGAAGGTTCAATATCCTTGTCATAATCCTCTATTTTTTATGTTTGCATAAAGGGTTTAGTGAGAGAGTGTTTATGTATGTAGATTTAATATGTATTAGGTACACCCACCTGGGTCTATGGAGCCCGAAGTGTAGGAGTTTCTCCTTGTCAAGTAGTCTTTTCTTTCTCAGAATTAGGAGTTTAGGAATCACAGGGTTCAATTTAAGCATTTAAGGCTTGTAATAGGATTCAGGAAGAAAAATAGCTAACAGATTGGTGACTCCACTGGGGATGAAATAAGGTTACCATCAAGAGTATCCCAGAGTCTTGCTATATTCAATTTGGGGATGAGTCTCATAAATGTCATAATCTGAAAATTGTTTTCAGATCTGAAAGTATATTACCTGGAATTTGTTATAAAATTTGAAAAGATATGTGACTTTTCTGTGAGGAATGCCCAGAATCTATTGGTGTTTCAATAAAAGATCAGTGAAAATTTTGTGTCCTTTGAAGAGAGGTGGTGACTCTATGCTAGAACGAACCTGAGGTGTGAAGCCTTGTTTTAGATTTCAGTCAGATGTGAAGTGAGTAGCAGCAAGGACTTTCCAAGTATTCTCCATTTAATATTTTATGTGCTTACATGGTCCTTATCAAGTGATTTAGTCATTAAAGAAAGGACAGATAACTAGAATTACATACTTCTGGATTTAATTTTGAGTTAAGATGTGTGTGAAGTATGTTAGAAAGGTTCAGTGATAAGAGAAGGTTGATTACACGTTTAGACTTTTTGTTACTGGTTTTAAAGAATTTCAAGTGTATAGCAAAAGTTGCAGCCCATAATGGATGGTCATAGGTGTTCTTTTCTCAAAGGATATATCCCATTTTGTTATGATGGAATACCTGGTTTTCCTAATAAGATCCCTGATGGAATCAGAGGACATTTGTCAAATTTTGATAGGAACCAGTCTCAATCAATAAGGAAGCATGTTCAAGTTTTTGCTGATGTGATGTGTGATTTTGATGTCTGCCATGAGGATCTTTAGATGAGGTTTTTTGTGCAGACTCTGAAAGGAGATGAAAGAGAATGGTTCTCATTCTTGCCAGAAGCTTTGATTTCTTCATGGGAAGAGTTGTGTTCATCCTTCATTGAACAATTTGATGGATTGGAAGATGTCAAATTGTTGCTGGATAGATTTATGGATATTTAGATTCAACAAGATGAGTTGATCCCTAAGTTTAATAGCAGATTCATTAAAATATTAATGGATATCCCTAAAAATTGTAGGCCCCATGATCAAATATGTTTAGTTGTGTATTTGGGTGCTTTGGGCCAAAAGACAGGTTTCCTACTGAGGGATAAACAACCACAAATTCTATACCAAGCTTTTGAATTTGCTATGGATATTGAATGCAATCTAAAATATGGAGTAATAAGAAGGTGTACCTCTACTGGTTTGTGTTTTTAGAATGAGATGAATAATCAGGAAAAGAGTGAGCAACAACATTACTTTCATTCCTAGAATAATTGTAATGATCAAAGTGTTGTTTGTGAAAGAGGAGTGAATGTTGTTACTAGAGATGTTGCTGATGAAGAGCTGGAAACTTTTTCAGCCAATGAAGACAATGAACATTTCTAGATTGTTAATGATACATCTTTCCCTTTGTACAAGTGCAATGAGATTAATCATGAAAATAACTTCCCGGTTACTAATGTTGATGAAAGTGTTGAGAGGAATAGTGATAATAATGAACTCATGGATAAAAAAATTTTGTCACTATTGCTGCAATTGAAACAACAAGATAATGGAAGCATGTATTAGGTAGAGAATGAATTGAATTCTAATAACCTATCACAGGTTTTCTCTCATGCTAAGGATGATTTTCATTTTCAATCTTCCATGTGTATGATTAGTAATGAAGCTGATTGCAAAGTCTTGGAGATTAAAAACAAAGAGGGGAGTTCATTGTCCAGTGCTTGTGAAGATGATTTGATTGATTATGCTGTTGATTTCTCATATAGTGACAACAGTAATGGTGAATCTTGTTCAGATTCAGATTATGAATCTTCTTTCTCTACTGATAGTGTATATGAAGATGAATATAATGACATGTCTTATGATGTTACTAATGTGTTATTTGATGAAGACATTGATGTAAATCAGCCAGCACTTTGTACTAATGTTTATGAGAAACAATTTCATGTAGTTTCTAATCCCTTGTTCAAAGAATGTGCCCAGGAAAGTGAATGTGCTGAAGGTAATTCATTTTCAGATTGTGATATCAGTGGTATGGTTGAGTTTGAACTTCCATCTCCAATGAAGTTAGTTGGAGGAGATGTAATGCAAGGTGAGAGTTGTTCATTTGATGAAGATGCATTACATATTCATAGTTTGGTCATTCTGCCTCTGGGCATTGATGATAATGAATGTGATCCGATTTATGGTTTTGATTGTATGAATCATCCTTATGAGGATAAAGCTGTGATTTATCAAGAGAAATCAGATTTGTTTAGTTTGATTGGTTTGACATATGAGGATGTTTCAGATTTCTTGGTTGATGTGAATGAGTGTGAGTATGTTTGCTTCTCTTTTGATATGCAAGCTTGCAATAAAGATGAACTAGATGTTTGCAGCCAAGGAGAAAAGGCACCAGTTGTTTGTCCCCTTTCATGTGTTTCAATGTATGATGATTCCGATGATGTTTGTTTTTCGGATAATGAATTTGTAAGGGGACATAAGAGAGAGGGCATAGGTGATTTTAAATTTGAAGTTATATTGAAGCCTATGTTCCATAATGTTTTTTGTCATCATGAGTTTATTGGAAGTCTCACATTGCCAGTTGATTTCCAAAAAAGAGACCGAGTTTTTGATAGAGGAAAATGTTCACTTATGCTGACAGAATTTTGAAGTCCTTTGTAAATACTTGTAAATTTTGTAAAGTTTCTTTGTTTCAGTGTTCAGTAGCAAGTTTTGTGGGGTGGTCTGCTTCTACCATGAGATTCTATGGTTCTCTACATGCCCGCATGGGGCACATGTCCACAGTTAGAGCCATTTTTGTGACTCAAAATTGCATGCTCATTTAGAGTCACAAGTTGAGGAAATTGTAAAATTGAGGCCCTTTAAATGCTTTTCATGCATATGTACCCGGCTATCATTTTGAAGCCTATGAGATATTCCAGGTGTTTAAAACACTCCATTCAGTATCTACATGCATTCTATGATGTTATTTTATCATCCCAAATCATTCGGTGAAGTCTCATTTTGAGCGAGTGTCAAATTGCACAATTCTGCCTAAGTGTCAAACATAGTACATTAGCACAGTTTGCCTTTGCATATATTGTGTCTAGAAATGTTTCATGGCCCACCACTTTTAGGATGTTTAGTATGCATATCAAAGAATCTATGTTCCAATTTTCAATTCATTTCAAATCTGTTTGATTAGGTTTTGAACCCCTCAAAGTTGGTAGTTTGTTGTTGTCGCGCACTTGTGTAATTGTTCAGAATTCTAGAAGGGCCTGTTTGACCAGTCATATCTTTGACCTAGTTGACCCTATTTAGAAAATTCCTTTTGCATCATATTTTAGGGGTCAAATACTTCTTATGTTTCAATTTTGAGGTCATGACAAATCCGTTTGCTCAGTTTGCAAATGCGATTCCAAATACAACTTCTGTTGTTTTGCAAGTTGTGAATTGTGCAGAATGATCTTTACCCCTGTTCATGATGTTATAATTTTTGATCTATGATTGATGAATCTGAATAGGTTGTACCACTATGTTCTAATCTGATAGTACTACAAGTATGCCAAGTTAGAAGTCTTGACAAATCTTTTAGCATACTTTCCCAAGATCATTCCATATGCACAAATCATTGTTTTATTATGTTACCCAGTTTGCAATTCTAAAAGCCTATCTTTGCCTGATTGCCAAATGCACCCTATTATTTTTCATGATCCCTAATTGTGGAATTATATTCTCTATGTGAAAAAGAATAATTGTCCCAGTTTTCAGATCCTGATGTCATGTTTAGCCTAGTTTTCAAAGCCGAATCCAAACCCAATTTCTATGATTTCACTGTTTAATATCCTGATTTTTACTAATGAGCTGACTTTGGTGATTAATTGCAATTGGTTGTTTGATCATTTTGGTGAGTTAATTATGGGTTCACAATCCTTTTATGGAGGTTATTTAGTGCCCAGGATGTCGAGTCTAGAAAGTTTCATCTGGTCAGTTTTAAAAACCAGTTCCAGAGCTATCTTATGTGATTTTGGGCAGCGCTGACAGGAAGTGTTTCCAAGTGGCCATCTTTGATCATTATTTTATTTTAGCTTGAGTGTTTCTAGATAATCTCCTCTAGTGAATGTAATGACATGGTAGAAATGAACAATTCCTCCCAGTGGCGTGTTCCTGTGATAGCTTTTTGTCAATTTTTGAGGCCAATTTTGGGAGACCTATAAATTGGTTTTATCTAATGGACAACCTTTGCAAATTTGGCATGTCAAAATGGTGATGTAAACGGTCTCATAGATGATGCAAGAAATTTAATTGCTTGAGCTAGAGAATTTTAAATTGTCAGAGAGTTCTTTGCTTGAGTGTAAAGGGGTGGATTTCACAAGCATGTTTACCTATTCCAAATTACAACTCAAAGAAATTGGGAATCTCTTTTCCAATTAATGTTGGTGCAGTAATCCATGAAGTTGTGGGGTTTTATGAAGTTGATTCAAATGGAAAGTTGTTTCAAATTAAGGTATCTGGATTTTGAATGGGCATGGCATTGGACCATATCAGATTCACACTAAGAAATTTGTGGCTTCTAAAAGGGGCGAAGGGATCACCATTCCATATTTTGGGGTTTTGATCCTATTCCCTTCATGAAAAAAGTATTGCAACTCCTTTGGCTTTGACTATAACTGCAAGCAATGCAAGCTAGAGAAAAGGTTTGTGGATCATGAGTCAAAAGGGTGCAAGTCCAGGATAATTTATGAAGGCTACATCAATGCGTGCAAATCCAGGATCCAATACTAGCCTATTCAAAAGGGAGAAGCATGTTGATCAAATGAAAAAATGTTTGGGTGTTTTGCATAGAATATAAGGGAGCTGATGTGTTGAAAGGCACTGCTCCAAAAAAAAAGTTAGTATGTGATAGTATATGTCGAACGGGAGGCTGGTAGTTTTGATGCCTGTCGTAATGCAAATAGAGGGCTCACATTGCAACTAAGATGGAGTCCACGTATTATAACAAGACTAGCATTAATACTTGGGAATGTGAGCTAGTTATTGGCCTATGCAAATCTGCCAAAGGCATGCATAAGAAGTGCAGCACAAATTGGTATTGCCTTGCGCAAAGTAATAGGCAGAGATTTGTGCAAATGGGGAGAAATCCCATTCTCATACACAATATCTAGCGTAAGGGGGATCCAAGCACTAACGATCAAGTTTAAAATAGTGACTTACATGCAATGCACTAGGCAATATCTTAAAGTGGAATGTGGTGCCAACACATTAGAAACACGGTGTATACAATGCCAGGGCCAAATGTCTAGGAGGCTCGTGCAAAAAGTGAAGACTTGCGCAATGTTGTAGCTTGCGTGAATAGTAGCTGCTCATGGGTGCATTGGAAGCTCACATGCCATTTAGTAGATAGTATGCTGCAAGTTAGAAGTTGGCGGCTCACAAACAAGCACAAAGGCCTAAGAAGATTAGGGTTATTCACAAACACATATGTTATAGGCATAGAGCTTGGTTGGCGATACAAATTTGACCAAGGAGTTGGGAAAAAAAACATTGCAAATTGGAGAGCCAGTGCTAAAGCAAACAATAGGATCTACCAGTCCTCGCTGGTAATCTATAGAGAGTAATCATTAATTAATATGTTTGCATGGAGGATTTTCCAAGGAATGCCTTGTGCATTATGATAGAGACTCCAACGTAAGAAAAAAATGGAGTCAATGCATGAGAGAAAAGAGGTAATGCCAATGTGAATGGCCTGCCTTCAAATGCTTGGTAAGGGGGCATATTGTGTTTCAAAGAGAGTTGAGTGCCTGGTGTGAGTGAAGTAACAAAGGTCCCATGCAAACAAATCATCACCAGTGCATGAAATAGTATGGAGGCAGGCACAAAAGTTATGTAGATGCACAACATTGATATCCCACATTGGCTGGGTTAAGGTTCATTATTTGGTTTAAATACACCAACACTCATAGCATATTGTAAATAGAAAGCCAAGGGCTCTTGACGAGCCCCTTGGCTCGAGGTATGCAGTGTGCGATGGGCCCCAATATTTTGAACAGAAGGTAGTAAAGCCTTTAAAAATTCTCAGATCCAATATCCCACATTGATCCCAAAAACAAAGGTCGAAATGTTTATATGCAGCGAAGCTCACACATGAAATAAGTTGAAGTGTTGGAGGCTATGCACGCAACCCTCAGTGTCAGCACCTCAATTTCCATGCCCGGACCTAGGAAGATGTAATTTTGCAAGAGATGACCGTGTGACTTAGCGGGCAGTTAGTTGACCACCAGTCACCAGGTCGCCAGATCTTGGTGGTTAAGCCCTAACCGTTCCACAATTGAGAGAATAGGTAATCACATGTTCACATGATGGTGGTGGTCAAATCCTTTGCATTCTAAGATTAGAAGAATGGGCCTGGTCGCTAGTTCACCTGATTTCGCCCGAGGTCAAGGTTGGATTCTAAGAATTGGAGAATACTGCTATTCGCCTAGTCACCAAAGGTAATTGCAGTTAGGGATTTTATTCAGAGACCTAGAGAATGCATATGGTCACTAGCTCTCTAAATGGGGTGGTCAACCCGAGGTCAGGTCTGAGCATGCAATGAGGTGGTGACAAGTGTCAAGTTCTGGTGCATTCCTATGGCAAAGTGCAGATAATAATATAAAATGGAAAATTTGAAAAGATTTAAAAAAATGACATAGTTCAGACTATATGAGAAATATTCAAAAATTTAAATGCCATGACTTGCTCATGGAAAAATGCCCTGGGAGTTCATTTTTTTGATGAAACATACAAGTGTTATAAATCACCGGAAAGGTCTCAGAGTGAGGAATCTAATGGAGGAGTTTATTTTCAATTTCTATGAAATGGATAAGAGCAATTTGGATTCAAATTCAAAGGACAAGAATCATAATCAGTTTGTTAAAGACATGATTTTAGTTAGTGGTTGAGTTTGAGGAATCAGTTGTAGATCAGATGAGAGGAATGTTGAAGATATTTTGTGCTAAATGGACAGCTGTCAGTTAGTTTTGAACTAAATCTCATTTGCTATATTTCATTTTCTTCTCATTGTAAATGGATGGTGAAATTAATGCTGCAAGGTAGCTTTCTGGTTCTAGGGTCATGTTTTTCTAAGTTTCTTTTGTCATTCTAGAGGTATTGAAGCAGAAAGATCTTAATAAAACACAGTGCAGTTCTTGTTCCAAATTATTCTTGTCTCTTTTTAATTTGTTGATGCTCTTGTATGTTTAGTTTGTAAGGCATTCTGAATATACTGGTTACAAGGTAACTATGCAATCACCTGCGAGTTTCCTTCAAGGAAGGAGTCAGTCTCATGAGTAATTTTAGAGGGATAAGCATTTGTATGAGGATTTGATGCAATAATTTGGGAATGAAAAGATAGTCTGTAAGGCATTCTATTTGAGTTGCATGTAGATTGTAAGGCATTCTGTTTGTGTTCCTATTAAGTGATTTCTATTGATGTACATTTGTATGACTATATTTCCCATTAGATATTGCACTAGTCTTTGCTTGTCTTGCAGTTTCATCATCAAACCATTAATTCTAATCATTTTACATTTCCTGTTTGAAAGCATGAATGTTCAGAATTTGTATTGAATAGTACAAACATTGTTAGTGATTCCTTGTAGAAGTGAATCTGATAGGTTATACTTCCTGAGCCTCTGGGTTCGAAGAGAAGAAGGGTGAATATCCTTGTCATAATCCACTATTTTTTATGTCTACATAAAGGGTTTAGTGAGAGAGTGTTTATGTATGCAGATTTAATATGTATTAGGTACACCTATCTGGGTCTATGGAGCCCAAAGTGTAGAAGGAGTTTCTCCTTGTCAATTAGTCTTTTCTTGCTTGAAATCAGGAGTTTAGGAATCACAGAGTTCAATTTAAGCATTTAAGGCTTGTAATAGGATTCAGTAAGAAAAATAGCTAACAATTTATGGGCTAGCATTGAAATTTTGAACTTTCTTATGATTGGATTAGTCACCTAACTCTCTTTTCATTATCTATTTTGTGATGCTAATCACACTTAATTTATTGTTGAAAATTGAGTGGTCTTATGATTTAATGTTGGACTTGTAATTCCCCCACTTGGTTTTTACCTTTTTTAGTTTTGTGGTGGCTACTCCGAATGTTTGGTATTGTTGGCCTTGTTCTGTGATAAGTTTTTTTTCTATCATGTTCATCATGGACCCCTAATAGTATGTATAAGAGAGGACATTGTAGAGATGGTACTAAGTCTATAGTGTGAAAATAGTATAATTGTGTATCCTATATGTTTTCATAAGTGTTGCATTAACTAGATTAACATGAACTTCTCAACTCATTATTTGATATAGATATGAATGTGTGCTTTATGAAATTGATTTTAGATGTTTTCTATAGTGATAAATGAATAAAGGTTTTGATCTATTTGAATTGTTAATAAATGATTGATCAATGTGAATTTCTATTATTCCTAACCAGAGTTATATTATTTATAATGACTATATATCATGTTCTTATTTTATGGCTTGTTTTCAGATGTTATGCTTTGTTTTTTAGTAAATGCTTCGTGCTTGAGGGATATATATCCTTATCTATTTGTAGGTTTCTAGGAGTAAGCCTAATCCTAGGAGGAGTGGATGTAGTACCTCGCCACTAGTCCATTTTTATAAATGTTATGATTACTTTAGGATGATAGATTATATGTTAGGAAATCATTGATGCATATGATTTTACTGACCCCATACTTGCATGTGTATGGTTGATGTGTTTGTTTTACATTTCTATTTGACATGTCTGATGTGGTTGAGGGACAGAGTCATAGTTACTTGCTTGCAAGATCCACATGATCGGTGGATCCTCATCATTGTCTATTATATATTTATATATGTATGTACTTGCAGGTTTTGTATGTAGGTACCAAGCATCGACTTCCCTGAATTGTCAAGATGAGTGTGCCCTATCGCAATATCTCAAATGGTAAGAGAGGGGAGATAATACACAGATCCAAAACCCTAACCAAAGCCTAATTGTCCTAGGATTGGACAAGTATCAGTTTGACTACCCTACCCAAATTTGTCTAGTTGACAGGAATTCATGGATCCCTTTTTGGTTTTTGCTTGGTTTTATGTTGTTTGGTCTCAGTTGATTTATTTTGCTTATGTGGGTGATTTTATGTGATTTATTGATTAATGATTATAGTTGAAATTTAATATTAATCATGTTCCTAAGTTTATTTGAGAAACTTTAATTAAAAATCAAATATTTGATTATTTGCATTTAATTGATTATTTAATTGGTAATTAGATTTAATTATGCTTGTGTACTTTATTAAATAATTAAATATTTGATTTGCATGGTTTTAGGATGCATTAAATATTTAATCTATTTAATACATATTTTAATTATAACATGTGCATTAATATTAATTGAAAATTGAATTGTTTTCAAAAAGTAATCAACTTGTTTTTAAAAGTCAAAGTTGAGTTGTGCATGAAAAGTGTTTTTAATTTATTAATCAGATTTTCTTTCAATTTCTGATTTGGAGTTGAAGTGGGAGTTAGCTATGGAGTTACCTTTAGGGTTGCATGAAATGGGGAAATTGAATCCCAATTAGCGGGAATTGCATTCATTTTAGGATTAGAGAGGTTTGGAGAATAATTTTGGGGAAAAGCTTGTGCACTTTAGATTTTAGGGAGAATTTGGTTTGTGTGAATTCTTGTTTGTGCATTTGGATCGTGTGTTTGCTTCCTATGTAGACTCAGATCTACAGGTTGGATTCATCTTGTGAGGAATTCTGGTCTTTGTTTGAAAGTTTTCTTGTGTGTTCGAGGTAGGGTTTGAACTTCCTTATGTTTATGTTTTCTTTATGTATTTCAAAATAAAATTGTCTTCTTCGTGCTTGGTTGTGTGCCTATTTGGATCTCTACTCTATGCATCTCTCTCCTTTTCTGTTCTCCCTCCATTAATTGATTTCAAATTTAAGAATAGATGTGATTAGGGTTTCTAATATGATAAAGAATTAAATTGAATCAAATCAAGGGAAAAATTGTGTGGTTGTGAAAGTAATCAGTATTAGATCTGGTATTTGAGAAAATATATATGTGTGGTTATTATTTTGTATATTATATTGTTGGTAAAAATATATAATATTGAAGGTAATTAAATTTAAGTTGAGAGAATATTGTGTTTGTGGAAAATATATTTATATATTTATATTATGTGTTGCAAAAGAAATTTACTATAATTTGTAAGGAATTAAAACTAGGTTAGAATTTATATAAAATTGAATTTGTTAAAAAAAATAATAATACTATAAATATATTTATCAAATTTGAGTTATTTGATAATATATATTAAAAGGAAATCATTTTTTAAAAATAT
Organism: Chamaecyparis obtusa; assembly: GCA_027943335.1. Taxonomy (NCBI): domain Eukaryota; kingdom Viridiplantae; phylum Streptophyta; class Pinopsida; order Cupressales; family Cupressaceae; genus Chamaecyparis; species Chamaecyparis obtusa. The sequence goes on from BSBK01000077.1 coordinate 938,638, forward strand.
ATATTTATTAAAACAAAAAAAAATAGTGAAAGGTTTGGAGGGGGCATTAATTCCCTATAAACCCTGCTCACCACACCCGAGGGCTGCCATGCGATAGTACCCAAGCATACTGTCGCATGACAGTCCCTGCAGGGGTTGTTGTGTGGTAGTACCTATAGGGGTACTATTGGACGAGAGTCCCTGTTAAGTGACCTGACGTGCGGTAGTACCTGCAGGGGTACTGTGCAAGGTACAATGTGGTCCCCCAATGAAATTTTTTATTACTTGCTTATATATATATGTTTTAACATATTTTTAAATTGTTAATTTTTGTAATTTAATTCTAATATTTATTTTTAATTTTCATATTAGTTAATTAATTTTTTATGTTTAATTTAAATTTTAAGATATGTTTTTAAATTAATTAAGGTTTATTTTGTTTTTTTAAACATAAGATAATTATATTATGAGAAGCTTTATTTGAATTAAAATCATTGTAATTTATTGGAATATGTGTAGGATGTATTTTTCAAAACCTTTTTTTAATGGATAATTTATATGAACATAATTTAGGAAAAAAAAATTTATGATAAAGATTGTTTTATTTATTTAATTGGGTTTTTATTGTTTAGTAAATTTTTGTATGTGCATTCATTAGTAGACATGGTTTGTCATTGTGACTTCAGTTTCTTTTGGATAATGCACCTTGATTTGTTTGTTAGGGGATGTAGTTGACTCTTAGGGATGTAATCTAGAGGTGGGTGTATTGGGTGTTTTGAATATCACATTTTTTACCTTGCATACTCTGTTGGGTTGATTGAGTTGTTTTAGCCCTATGTGGGATTGTTCTATGGTGATTTCTAGTCTTGCATGTTGGATCTAGTTATTGAGATTTATGAGTTGTGTTAACTCAGAGTTATACTTGATCTTGTTAAACCTTAGGGTAGGTTATCTGAGTGTATAGCAGGAAGTGACTTGTAACTAGTGTCGGAGCCCGGAAGTGGCTACCAAGATATCCTATTACAAGTAGCTTAATAAGTGATAATTAATGACATTGTGAGTTTAAAATGAACCTAATAAGATATTATGTGCCTTGCCCATGCCTGAGTTCTTGATTGATTTTTGACTAGGATGGGAGTGAGAAGATGTTTGCCACCTACGTGGACTAGATATGGCATGGTTAGTACCTTGTCTACACGAGGGGTTACTGATACCACATAGAGTCACTAGGGCATCAGGGTTTGAAGAGACTACCAGGATAACCTTAGAGTTGGCTCATGTGATGACACTTCCTTTATGCATCTTAGGTATCCTACATGGGGTGGTTTCCTCTGGTTTTGTATTTTGTACCTTGTTATCTTTTTGTACCCTTTGAGTTAGAAGCTTTCAGGATCCCTTCCTTAGCTTGTTCTATTGTTGTTTTTATTTGAGTGGGATCTGATGTTATGTCCTCAGCATAGTGGGAGTGGACCATTTAGGTTCCATGAGGTTGGGTGGTAGTGATTCTTTTACCATTTGAGATTCTGATATTCATGTATCGAAGCTAGATAATCCATGTGGCAGTTGATCCTTCTTGTTCTTCATTGATGGAGATGTGTTAATATTCTACTTTTCTATGTGGTCTTGTATCATTGTATCGGTTATTCAGAGATATCATGTTGTACTTTATTTTGGTTATTGTATTACATATCCTGTGACATGTGGAGAGGAGGTAGATTATTATGGATACCTTATGGTGCCAGTTGTATTTATGTTATCTTTTATATGATGTTACTTTTATCATTCAGTTGTATACATGGGATTTATAATTATGTCTATTTAAATTAATTAATTATTTCTTATGTAATCTTCATCAAGGAACCCTTGAGAGTTGTAATCTATGTGAATTATATATTGCTTTGTATTGCTTTTGCATTGTAAGACTTTGAGCTTGTTGATTGTTAACATTTTAAAAAAAAATTATTTTGTAAAATTAGTTGCATTGTTAGGTTAAGTTCTCCTAGGTTCCTTCATGGGGCATTACATCCTATGTGGATCTGAAGGCCAGCATGTTGAATTTTATAATTGGAAGGATATTAGAGAGCTGACTTGTATTGCATTTAATATTTGTTTGTATGAGTTAATTGTTTCATCTAGCTGACTTATGGCTGATGATTAGTATTTATAGGATGTTTGGGTAGTTGTTTTGGGAATCAGATGGGAAGTTTGTAGAGATGAGTTAGGAGAACCAAATAAGTGAAGTTGTGGAAAATATCCTGTGAGATCTTGCAGATCAGATTAGTATCTAATAGTTGTAATAGCAGAGCTAGTGGTTGAGGCTTGGAGACAAGGAGATTTCTTGGTGGCTTGTGAGCATAAGTTCAGATCTGCCTTAGGGTTCCCATCAGCTGCTAGTTTTTTTTCAAAATAGAACTAGCTGGAGTTGTGTTGGATCTTGTTGATCTTGTTGAATTACCAATTATTTGTAATTGGCCCTAACTCAGAAGGCCTTACAACTGGGCATGTTAATGGAAAATATGTTTTGAAATAGATCTTGTTGTGTTATTCCACTGTGTTTTTCTTGATTGGCTACAAGGTTGGACTATCCTTAATTAGATCCACCATCCTTGACTACGTTAGGTGGTATCAGAGCCGAGTTGATCTTTTTGAGTGAAGGTTAACCTAGCAAGTTTGATCTTGTGAAGTTGATCTTGCGGGTGAAGAGATTGTATGATATGGGTTGCAGATCCATGGCACTAAACTTGTGGAATCTTGGCCTAGTTGTTGGTGCGAGGTGGTAGGTTGCAATCTAATTTGCATGCAACTTGGAGGTTTTCAAAAGGTGGTCAGTGTAGCATTTATTGTAGTGGGTTTTTGTTATCTTTAATGATGTCTTCGAGAAGATTGGACCCTAGAGTGATTGTGGATCTCTATGATATTATGGAATCTAGGATTTAAAAGAAGGTGAAATCTGATTTTAGATCTGAAATGGAGATGATGAAGAATGACCTGGTCACTGAGATCATGAGAGTTGTTGTTGGTGTACCTCAAAATGTTGGTACTGAGGATGGTTATGAGGAAGCTACTGAAGACTTTGAAGTTGTTAGATCTAGTGGTGATGACCAGAGGGATAGATCCAGTGAAGACAAAACTACATGGTTGCATAGATCTGGAGCTTGGTTAAGTAAAAATTACCAAATGGAAGTTTCTACTTTCTCTAGTACTTTGAAGCTTGAGAACTTGATTGACTAGATTAGTGAACTTGAAGGTTTCTTTGAGCTGGAAGAAATTGAAGACCCTCTTTGGGTGAGGTTGGCATAGACAAAATTGAAAGGACATGCTACTCTTTACTGGAAATAATTACAAAGGGATAGAGAAGATGATGGTGAAATGAAGATCAATCAGTGGAGGTTGATGGTGACTAAGTTGAAAGCTAAGTTCATACCTACTTACTATGATCTTGACTTGTTTAAGAAGTTGTATGATCTTGACTTGTTTAAGAAGTTGCAGAATCTGAAACAAAATGATTTGATTGTTGAAGATTATACTGAGGAATTCTACAAGCTTACTATTTGGTCTGGACACAGAGAACTTGGTAAGGAAAAGGTAGCTCAGTATGTAAATGGTTTGAAATTCAATATTTAGGATGAGCTTGGTATGTTGAAGATTTATTCGGTTGAAGCTGCTTATAAGTATGCTTTGAAGGTAGAAAACAAGTTGAAGAGGAAACAACATAGTAATCGATGAGGGAGGGAAAATATTGATCACTTGGTGAAGGATAAACCAACTACAAAAAATGAATAGAAACCTATGGAACCGAATAAGAAGATAGGTAGAGTTATCTTTATGGGTACTTGTTATAACTATGGTGAAGAAGGACACCATTCTTTTGAGTGTACACAAAAGAAGCTTGGTGACCGATGGACTACTGTGGTGAATGAAAATGTTTAGAATGAACCTGAATCTGAGAACTTGTTGGTTCAACCAATATTTCTCGGTACAAAGGAGGAACCTTGTCAAAGGAGTAACTTGTTCAGGACTCGGTGCAAGTCTAGAGGTAAACTTTGTGATTTTATTGTCGACAGTTGTAGTACTGATAACCTTGTTGCTGAGGACATGGTTTAGAAACTTGGTTTGTGTAGAATGAGACCTCCACATCCTTATAGGATTGGCTAGTTGCAAGATGATCATGCTCTAGAAGTAAGAGAATAATGCTTTGTTGATATTTAGATTGGATAGTATAAGGATCTTTTGTTATGTGATATTGTGGAGATGCATAGTTCTCATATATTGCTTGGTAGACCTTGGCAATATGATTGCAAAGCTATGTATGATTGTGTGAAGAATGTGTTTACTATTGAGAAGGATGACAAGTAGTTTTCCTTGATTCCTTTGCTAGATACAACACTCGATAGGAGAATTCTAAGTATTGGTAGCTGAGTTGAGTTAGTAGATCCTGAAGGTATGGATGATCAGTCTAGAGGATAGACCTGTGTGCTATCAAGAAAAGAATTGAAAATACAGAGGAAGCTGAAGTGGAAGAGTATCCAAAGTGAAAATTTGGAGGACATGTATGTGAAGAACCATTTTGGGGTTTATGTGTTGAATCCTAGAATATTTTCTTGCCACATATGAACATCTTTTCAAACCTGGGGTGTCTGATGTAGGGGCATTCTTAGGTCCTCCATGAATCTGAATGGTAGTGTGTTACTTGGTTGGTGTTACTCGATTGTAGCTTTAACTAGTGGCCTCAATTATTGAAGGAAGCTCGGTCACTGAAGGAACTCGGTGAAGCTTCTAGTGCTCGATGGAACTAGTGCTTGGTGATTCTTTTTTCTTCAGTGTTGCTTGGCTTGGTTGGTTGTTTCACTGGCACTCAGTAGTTCTAGCTTACCGACTGGAGTTCTTGGTGATTTGGTTGGTCAACTTGGTGCATTTATTATTGGTATCTTTTGTTGGATTCTCCTATGTGGATCTAGAAGCCAACATGTTGAATTTAATAATTGTAAGGATATGGGAGAGCTGACTTGTATTGCATTTAATATTTATTTGTAGGAGTGAATTGTTTCATCCAGCTGACTTGTGGCTGATGATTAGTATTTATAGGATGTTTGGGTAGTTGTTTTGAGAATCGGATGGGAAGTTTTGAGAGATGAGTTAGGAGAACTAGATAAGTGAAGTTGTAAAAAAAAACTTGCGAGATCTTGCAAATTAGATTAGTATCTGATAGTTGTAATAGTAGAGCTAGTGGTTGAGGCTTGGAGACAAGGAGATTGCTTGGTGGCTTGTGAGCACAAGTTCAAATCTGCCTTAGGGTTTCCATTAGTTTTTGATTTGTTTTTAGAACTAAACTAGCTGGAGTTGTGTTGGATCTTGTTGATCTTGCTGAATTACCTATTATTTGTAATTGGACCTAACCTAGAAGGCCTTAGAGCTGGGCAAGTTAATGGAAAATATTTTTTGAAACAAATCTTGTTGTGTTATTCTGCCATGTTGTTCTTGATTGGCTGCAAGGTTGGACTATCCTTAATTGGATCCACCATCCTTGATTGTGTTAGCTTTGCAACTAATTAATCACACTTCTTTGTTGGTAAATCAAGCTCCAACACTTCAAAATTCAGTTTCTAGGGCTCCTATGGTTTCCAATAGCTCAAACTTGAATGCAATGAGTGATCTGTAAGTTTCTGTAGACTATAAAGAGAGATTTCTTCCATTAATGCTTGTCGCGTAAACCAAAAATTGACTAAGAATTTACAACTTCTATCCTGCAATTGATCAGGCAATGTGCTCTTGCACATAGCATCTCATAATATCCAAAATGTTAAATCCAAAGGCACATACTCTGAGGGTGAGTATACCAGCCGTGAAGGGGTCTAGAGCTAAATTAGCTCCCCCTATGACCCTGAGGGTCATTCATCTAGATGTAGATGGTGCATCCACTGTGGATGCATCCAATACATACTCACCAACCTTATCCTTCTTTGCCTTTGACCAAATCAAGCTTGCATCTTTTGAAGATTTCACAAACTTGACTTCTCCTTTGGTATCCAATATTGATTCTTTTGGCTTTTTAGGGCTTTCCTGACTTTGCATTTTTTATCTACAAAACTTTGAGATGTGTCCGGCCTTGTTACAAGAGTGACAAATAACTGGAGGCCTTAAATTCCTTGATGCATTGATATGGGTTACCATTTTATACTGTATAGCTGAGTGAACATTATAATTACATATCTAACATGTAATACTCTGACAACTTCTTGCATTTGGTTGATTCTAATTTCTCTAATTATGTTGAGTCTTGTTCTTTAGACTTGTTCTATAATTCATAGCTCTATGACTAAATTTTTGCATGAATAACAATAACCATTGAAAGGTCTTACCTCTTTACAATTCCTTTCTATATGTCCATGCTTGTTACATGCATAACAAGTTTGGTCTACTGGCTTGCACTCATCCTTAGATGGCTCAATATTGTTTTTAGTCTAATTTCCAATCTCCTTAGCATTTGTGGTGTCTTCAGGTGCTTTCATCCTTCCTCGCATGTCATCAATCTGATTTTGTGCATCATTTAAACTAATGCTGCTGGTATCTCCTTTAATCTTTTGAGGATATAACTGAGATTCTATCAGATCCTTGCTTGTGTGCAATTTATCAATGTGATTCTTTACTTCAATAAATTTAGATTCTAACTTTTATTTGTTGTTTTTTAGCTCCAAGATTTCCATGTTTTCTTGCCTCAATTCTTCATTTAGTTGAACGTTCTCTTTGATCTATTCATCATAAACTTCTTGATTGTTGGTTAGATTATCATCCAATTATTCAATCTGATCTTTCAAAGATGTGTTCTCTTCATTTAGCTTTTTGACCATTTTCCCTAAATCACTGTTTGAACAATCTTTCAAATATTTTCTTAGCTTCTTGATGAATACTTGTGCGTCGCTAACTTTAAATTTTAGTTCTTCAACTTCTTTCTCAAATCTATCAAGGTCTTCAAGAGCTGCCATAAGATTCTTCTTTAGATGTTTTTCTTCTTATGAACCCATTGATCTCCTCAAGTGGTTAAACTTCTCTTCAGAGGACCAGAGCTCTAATACCAATTGTTAGGAATATGAATACTAAGAGGGGGGGGTGAATCAGTGTTCACTATATTTAATCTTTTTGTTTTACTCTTGAAACTTAACTTGATTGCTTAAGTACTAAATTAAACATCAATGTAATCAAGATACATAATCACAACACATAACACTAGTATGATTATGGGGAAACCCAAATAGGTAAAAATCCCTATGGGAATTGACACCCACTAAGAACTGCACTAGTGTCTTATGATCCTTGTTAGAAGATTTGCAACCCTGTTAGGAGTTGTTCTTTACAATGCTTTTAGTATAGTGACCTGGTCAAGGGTCAGACCCCATTAGGAGTCTTTTAAAATAACCCTATTAGGGGTGGGGGCACACTTTCCTAGAGCTCACTTCTCAAGTGGTGAAGGCTACAACTTTCTAATCTTACATACATACTATATCTATTGGATGAATTGGTGCTGTGACAATGCTTGTAAGGTCAATTCCTTTGATGCATTGATGCTCCAACCTCTTGTGAAGTTCTACAACATACTGACTACTCTTCACATACTTCTACTCTTCTTTTCTTTATCTATGTTCATATCACTCCTCAATTAGCAAGGCGCATGTCATATTTATATGCGCTTACAAAATAATTAACTAGGTCGACCCTTTAAACCGATTACATACAACTCTTCCAAGTGAATTGGCTGAAGCGTGTTTACAAAAAAAGATGATTACATGTCTAAAACCTAATTACTATAGGCACATAGTGTTTACAATACATTATTATAACTGGTAATAAAAAATAGAAACAATCAGCTCCATACTCTATTCTATTATGTCATTCACTGGTTGTACCTCTTCAACTGTCTGTATCTTCATCATACTATCTCATCTGATCATGCACTCTTATACTTAGCATGAATACACACTAAAAATCTTAACTTCAAGGGCACATACCATAACTTGATCATATGCACATGCGTTGATGCTCTGATCTTCTGGTGCTCTACTAATTGTCCAATCTTCTATACTTAGCCATATTCTGACCATGTGATAAAGTGCACTGACTCCAAAGCTCTATATGACTTTGTTTCCATAATGAAAACACTAAATACAATCATATACTTCAGTATATTCAACTTGTCAACATCAGGTCCTATCCTACAAGCTCCTGCTCAACCTTTAACATCACTAGGAAGAGATAAGTCACCCATGGATACATATTCTATGACTGAATTAATTTCCCTACCAAAGACATTTAAGTTGAGTGAAGGACACATCCAACAAATCATTAGGTCCTTACCAAACACCACATCAAATAGCATTGGTATGAGTTTATTCAACATTGAGAAAACATCTATGTTAGAAATAGGAAATATTGAGAGAGGGGGTGAATCAGTATTTCACAACTTTTTCTTTTTCCCAAGTCTGGATATTATAAATTAACTTGTAGCTTGCATAAGAAACTAAACTGAATATAAAACAAAACCATAAGACAATAGAACTCACAACACCATGTTTTTTATTGAGGAAACCCTGGCCAAGGGAAAACCCTAGTGGGTATGGTACCCACAAATTATCCACTAATCAAAAGTATCTTGTGAAATATATTGACCATGTTAGGAGTCTATTACATCAGTATAGTGTCTCGGTCTTTGTTAGAGGACTTAGGCCTCATTATGTTGGAGCTTTTCCTTATAGGACCAAACTTGAATCAATAGATGGGCTTGATTCTCAAATTAGGCACTCAAGTTTGACAAGAAAATAGTCCAATTGATGAGGATTGAAAGAAATCCTCCTTCTTCTTTAAGCTCCACATCACTCAGGTGGATATTGCCTCATCTACACACTCAAGACACCTCATGATAAATAATAGGCCTGTAGATAGATTATTGTGGAATAGTCTTCAAAACCCTATAGGTATCTTGTACCCCCATGAAACAAATTCTTAATGCAATAGCCCTAATTGCATAGAATGGGTATGAAAACTAGAAAGGACCTCCTATTACTACTACCAACATGAAAGGGAAAGGTATTTTATTTGAATGATTTTAATGTTGGGTTGAAGAGACCCCTAAGATACACTAAGTCTCTGATAGACCAGTGCCTTGTCCAATGGGCCATAGAGTCAAATACCCTATTGCAATAGATAGCTATGAAACAAGAAGACAATGTACTCAATGTGTTGATGCCTAACATCAATCACACACCATGACCAAACCTCACTTTAACAACCCACCTGTGTATTCAAGTATGTTATTACCCATCCAAAGGATTTTAACCCTCCCCTTAGAAGAGACCTATAAATAGATAATACATTAACCAACATCCACTAGAAGACAAGCATGACATATCTTTGACACCTCAACTCATACATACATGAAAAATAATCCTAAACCAGCTATCTCTGTGAAGACAACTCCACTTGCAAACACATGGGAGATGCAAATAGAAAAATCAAACACCCTTGATGTATGATTAATGAATTCAAGATTCAAATGGAGATAGTTTGATGATAGTAAGAATATACTGAATCCTTATACATGAGACAAATCAGCTACAATACATATCATATTCTCTGAGCCAACAAAGGAGAAAAGAACACCCTATATGTAGAGAAGTAGAGAAAATCTATAGGAAAAGGACCCTTCATGGAACCAGCTCACAGAAGAAACTGGAACCGGAACCCCAAATCCACCAAAAAATTAACTACTTATACCCCTAGTCACCTTGGGATCCTCAAAGAGGATGCATCAAGCTTTAGGTGACTAGGGTTAGGGTTTCACCTACCAAATCAAATAGGAACAGTCATAAATTAATTACATAGGATGAAAACCAGGTAGCCAAAACAATCAAATCTTAGAATGATCTCCATTAATGAAAAGATCTCAGAGTATTGTAATGGAGATCATGAATACACCATGCTTATCAGTCCTTTTAGCCACCTGCAACACACCCTGAGCAACACCATCATGGCACAAAATCCCCTATAGATAATCATGGAACACCCTGGACCACACTGCAACTATCAACGAGATCAATCTTACCAAATCCAACTGCTAAAATCATCAATTTTGGTACTTCTGGTCACTGGAAACCCTTAGGAAATTTGAATTTGAAAAACAATGGCTCTATCCATGGCACCAGTAGCAAATGGGTGGTCATCGTTTAAACTGAGATCAACTTTATATCATGACCGTCCGATCTTGATATTTCACGGGTCTTATGATTTTAACCTTATAGGAATCCTGGTTACATTTGGCGACCACATGACCAAAGCAATTTCCTATTCGTAAAATGAAAACCTAACTCATGTTTAACTCTGTGAACCAACGACAAAAGGAAAAATTAACCTCGGTCCCTTATTTAGCAAACTGGTGACTGAAGGTTTTTGCCAAGTCACGGAATACTTTTTACCTCCACTAGATAGTTTAGCAATTACGCAAATGCTTATTTGCATAATTGCCAGTCAAATTAGAGCACCGTTATCTTATTTTGTGAATGAGTGAAACCCTTTATAATTTTGTCAGAGCTACCAAGTACTTTATCAGAACCACCAGACATTGGATCCAAGCCTGGGCCCATTTATGCCACCTATCATCACATTATTCGCTACTCACTACCCAATCACTGCTGACACAAGACCCACATAATACAAGCCTTTGATCGAATGGTCATCTTAAGATCACATGGCCTGACAAGATTCCATCAAATCTTATGATGTCTATTGATTAAGAATCTCCTCCCTTCTTTGACAAAGCTCTGACACATGGATGAAATCAATGGTTGTCACTACATCACTACTGTTAAAAGACATGCATCTTCGCTCAGTGATGCAATGATAGCCACCATATCTCATTGATCTTTAACCATTTTATAAACCAGCGGAACCACTAAAAAATTTCCGAATCAAGACCTCATGGACCAATCAAAAATTGCCAAATCATCTTACCTGGCAAGTGGACCCACTATTCTGCAAAGCTACGTCATCAAGAGAAATTGATGACTGTCTTAAGATCTCATACATTTGACACATTTGATAAGAACATGTGCCAACCATTGACCTACTGAAGATGTCATGACCCTCTAACAAGCCTAGGATAGATTCTAAATCAAGGGATGGAACATGATCTCAAAGGGGAAGAATATTCCTTAAGATCATGCACTGACCGTAGATTTAAAAGGCTTTCCTGTAGGTCCCACTGATAGATCTCTGAATCAGAAATGCCTCGGCCAATCACTAGTTGCCACATGTGCTTACATGTCACTTAGGACCCACCACCCACTAATCAAAACACCTGGACCATTAGATGCATGGCGCACGATCTGAAGGGCTCAAAAGATTCTATGTGCTTATACACCATCTGTCGATCTTGAATCTACCTGAGAATGGGTCTCACTAACAAAAAAGCTACATCACAGAGAGAATGAATGGTTGTCATAACCTCACAAGCCTCTGACACATTTCTTTCACTTTAACAATAGTCTTTAGATCTAGATGTTGTCAGAGGCTTCTGATAAGTCAGAAACTAGGTCCCACTGCTAGCATACAAATCACCATTCTTTGACCAATGACAAGCTGCCACCTCAACACATTTTTGATAGCTAGTCTAGATGTATCACCATTTAAAGGAAATGACCACCATTTCATGATTTAGCAACCAAAGGAAAAGAAGACCACTTTGCCAAGTCACTTGATGCCAAGACATAACTGCCCAATATTAAGAGAATACATGACTGAATGTTCATTGAATCGCTGAAAGAAAAGATATGACTGCCAAGGATTAAGTGAACAGGCGACTGATAGGGAAGAAAAGCACACATGCATTTTGGGAAATTTAAGTGGGCCAAAAGGGTAACATGAAATTAGATTTAAAAATAGGGCGCGCTAGGGTTTAACTATGCAATGACTAGATTTATGAATTTCTTGTAAGGGTTTCAAGCTAGAGGTACAAAAATAATTGTAGGGACCAGAAGAAAAATGACAGGACCATGAAAATTTTTCTAAGTGCTAACACATTAGAAGCCTCAACCAGTTAGGAGTTGGTATTAAGAAACATGAATTTACATGCAAGATGATCCCTTTTCCCAAACATGCAATGTATAATGATAATCTTTAATACAAAATATAGTATACAAAAACCTTTTACTGTTGTTGAATATCTTCAATATTCTGATCTAACTTTTAAGCTCTTCACAAAACTTGTTATCAACTTGCACTACTCTGATCATACATCAAATTTTGCATAATAAAACATTATACATAAATACCATAACATTCTACAGCTTTGCATAATAAGTTTCTTTGCTTTATACAAGCTATCACAAACATAGCTTTCCAGTTGGCTTACAAGTTTCCAAACCATAACATTACTTCTTAATGACTTATGGTTAACATATAGGATGTCATCCCTAATTATTTAAGTCATTATTTTGGTAAAAAAAATAATCCCTTAATCCAAAATATTCATTTACTTGTCACTGCTTTGTTTTGTCGGCTCAACACTATTTCTGTAAAATATTAATAACTCTATCGATACATGTACAATCTTGCACTCTTAGTTGTAGATTCAACATACTTCATACAATCTATACTTAAGTTCTCTTATGTTGGAAATACTTCTATGAACTTTGCTAATCAAAATAGCCTCTATGCTGACAAATAAATACCATTATACTTAGACAATTTTCTTAAGTTCTAATCCAAAACTTTATCCTTAATCATGTTGTCTTAATGTTGAATATATGTTTCCATAATGACAACATCATGATATCCTACTTAGCCAAATTTCCAACAATATCCCCCTTTTTCATTGATGGAAACATATGGGAAAATTGGCTAAGTCCCAAAACTTCAAATACAAAAATTTTAGAAAAACACTTGCAACATTCAAAATTCAACATTCTTACTGCTTCAATTCTTGCAACAGGTGAAAAAGTCTCTTCATAGTAAATTCCTTCTTTCTATGAATATCCTTTACATACCAATCTTGCTTTGTTCCTTACAAATTCTCCTTGTTCATTCATCTTGTTCTTGAACACCCATTTAGTTCCTATAACATTTTTATCTTTAGGTCTAGGGACCAAATTCCAAGCCTCGTCCTTTTCAATTTGATCTAGTTCTTCCTTCATTTCTTTAATCCAACTTTCATCATTAGAAGCTTCATCAATAGTTTTAGGTTCAATTTGAGAAATCAAACATAGTTCTTCTTGTATCTTATTCCTTGTCAGAAGTCCTTTTTCTATGCTTCCAATAATATGATCAACAAGATGATTTCTTGCTAGATTCCTTTTAGGTGTCACTATCTCAGTTCTTGCTTCAAATCCATGTTTTGCTCTTGGTTCTTCTCTTATCTCCTCAATGTGACTCTCATTATACAAACCACAATCAGATTCATAAAATAATTCAACATTGTCTTGATCAATTCTAGGATGAAATTCTTCATCTGATCCATAATCAAGCATTATTTCCTGAATTTTGAACTTCTCATCAGTTTTAACATTTGTGCTCTCAGCAATAGTCTTAGTGTTAGGACTAAATGTTGAATATATCCTATGGGGGAGTATTAGCATCCATTCTATAGTAGTTGTTGTTGCATTCATGACTATGATTATCATTGATGTCAACATAGTGATCTATTGGAGATTAGTAGAGAAGTAGACAGTGTTTGAGTTAGCATACTTGGGATATTGAAGAAGAAGCTATGTATAGTTGAGGACTTATTCTATGATGTGTTATACAATTGTGGTTAAGAGTGCAGATAGTAATTCATTTATTCATGGAAGTTATGAGTGAATTAGTGGAAGTAGTATTCAGGTAATGTTCTTGAGTAGTGGTTTGTGGAAATCAGATGATATCTCCTAATCAGGATAGAATCTGGTTATGCGCAGTTAGAGAACAGTTGAAGACATGTTGATAGTGATGTGGATGACAATGCAAGATACAAGGTTGCATGAGTGAATAATTATATTGATTGGAAGTTGAAAATTTTCTATAATTTTTATGTAACGTGTAAAAACTTTTATTTTGTAATTTGTATGTCAACTCATTTGTAATTACTTGAGTGTGGTATAAAGGAAGGAATCTATTCTTTGTTGAAGAGTGATACATGAGCATCTTAGGTCCTTGTCAATCCTATGTCACCAAAAAAAATTGGAGTTTGTCTGTGTTTCTCAATTCCTACTTTGACCAAGTTGGTCAGTTTGATTTGGTTACCGAGTGTGGTCGGTTATCTCCTAGGTGGTCAGTTGTTTCACTAGCGCTCGATGTTGCTTGTTTGCTACTCAGTTATCTTGTTCACCGATGGATTTAGTTTTTGTGTCTATTATGGGTGACTTGTGTAGTTATATTGGATTGTAGATTTAATGTTGGAATCCATCATTGGGATGCTTGTGGTCCCAGATCTGATCATTCCTTCTATTGATTATGGATCTCAAGGCTGACCCAATTTGGTAGCTTCTTGTATAAATGTAGTTGTTGGTTTAGAGTTTAGGAGGGTAGTTTGGGAAGAGGAGTTTTGATAGAAGATAGAAGGAGAGATTTTGACAGATCCTCACATGTTGGAGGACTTTTTTAATTCATTGTAATATCTTTCCCTAACTAGGAAGGCCTTACAACCTAGCATGTATGGTTATATTTGATGAAATATATGAAAGATTCTGCATTCTCTCTCTCACTATTGTGTTTGTTTGCTTCTGCATGTTTTGGGCATGCATGGATTATTAGGGTGCACCATTTTTTGGCCCCTCTTGCTCCCTACCTTGTGTCAGGTAGTATCAGAGTGAAGTGAGATCTTGATCTAAGTTTGTGGATCTAGGTTTGTAGGTTCCTCTTGAAGCCCTAGTTTATTGTTGTGGGGTAGTAGATTGCGATCTAACCTACAATTATAGAGGGTTGTCAAGATGGTTCATGGGAGGTGAGATGTAGATCTAGTATTGGTAGATATGCTAAGGAAGATTGATGCTAGGTTAGAAGCTATTGAAATAGCCCAGAGAATAGGCATACATCTTGAAGATGTTAGTGATGATGAAGTTGAGGAAGAACAGGCAAATGCAAAACCTACACCTATTATGGATCAAGGTGAAGAAATATTTTTGAAGGCTTTGACAAGTATGAAGTCAACACCATATTTCAATCCTCCTAATTATGGTGGAAAGCTAGATTTTGATGAATTGGTGGATTGAGTCATCGAGATGGAAAAGTATTTTGAGTATAAAAACATTCCTGAAGACAAGAAGGTGAAGATTGCAAGCACAAAGTTGAAAAGTCATACATCCTTATGGTGGGAACATCTGCAGCTAGATAGGAAGAGGAAAGGAAAAGACAAAATCAAGGTATGGAATAAAATGGTGAATAAATTGAAAGTAAAGCTCTTACCTTGTGATTATCAAATTAACCTAGTTAGGCAAATGCAAATTTTGAGATAGAAAGATAGCTCGGTAAAGGAGTATACTAAGGAATTCTATAGATTAGATATCAAATCTAGACATGATGAATATGATGTGGAAAGAATTAGTAGATACCTGAATGGTTTGAGAGTTTCCATCAAAGAGGAAATTAGTATGGTCAAGTTGGAGAACATTGAAGAGGCTTATCTATTTTCTTTAAAGGCTAAGGAGAAATTAAACAAGAGACATGAACAATGACAAAGAGGTCAAGGTGGTAGATTCCATAAAGGAAGATGTAGATCTAATGGTGAAAATGGTAGATCTAAAATAGAAAAGACAAATCTGGACAAAGGTAAGACCAAGTGGAAAGGTGAAAGTTCATCTAGAGGTAGAGGCAATAACTACCAAGGTGGTTATGGTAGAAAAGGAACTTGTTACAATTGTGGAAAAGGACATATATCTTTTGAATGTGCACATGCTAGTAAGAAGGCTGGTAGTAGTAAAAATGCTTTGGTGCAAGAAGAGTCACTGAATGAACCTGAGAAAGAAAATAAATTGATGGTAAGGTGAGCATTATGGAATGAAAGCAAGAAGGAAGATCTGGTAATGAAATTTTTTTTCAAAACTAGATGTAGAGTTTCTGATAAAGTTTGGATGGTAATCATTGATAGTGGTAGCTCAGAGAATTTGGCATCTAAAGAGATGGTCATAAAATTACAGTTGGAAAGGTTGGTGCATCTGAAGCCCTATTAGATTTCATGGATCAAAGATGAGCATACACTCCTGGTAAGTGAACAATGTTATGTGAATTTGAAGATTGGAAAGTACTATTATAAGGTGTTATGTGATATCATGCCTATGGATTGTTATCATATTTTGTTGGGTAGACCTTGGAAATATGATAGACGTGTTATATATGATGGGAGATTGCATAAGTATACTATTGTGGTTGATGGAAAGAAACAAATCTTGTTACCATTGATGGAAGAGCCTATTAGTAATGTTTACACATCTATGAAAGTTTTTTTGATGGAGGGAAGAAAGTTTGTTAACTCTTTGAAGAAGAATGATGTATGTTTTGTTGTGATCCCTAACAAATTGAGTAAGAAAACATAGGATAATGTCCCTAAGGAGATTGATAAGTTACTCACCAAGTATAGTGAGATCATTTTTCATAATGTACCTGATGGTTTGCCACTTAAAAGAAGTATTGATCATTGTATGGATCTAATCCCTGGAGCTAGTTTACCGAATAAGTCACCTCATTAGTTGACACCTATTGAGAATCATGAATTGAACCGATAGATTCAAGAGTTACTAGAGAAAGGCTTGATTAGAGATAGTTTGAGCCCTTGTGCAATACCTACTATATTGGCACCAAAGAAGAATGGAGAATGGAGAATGTGTACTGATTCTAGAGAAATTAATAAGATAACAATGAAGTATAGGTTTCCTATACCGAGAATGGATGACATAATGGATAGTTTGACTGGAGAAAAGTATTTCACAAAGATTGATTTGAAAAGTGGGTATCATCAGATCAGAATCAGAGAGGGTGATGAATGGAAGACTACTTTTAAGACAAAAGAAGGTTTGTATGAGTGGTTGGTTATGCACTTTGGTTTAACTAATGCATTGAGTACTTTTATGAGGCTAATGAATGAAGTTTTGAAGAAATTCTTGGGTAAGTTTTTGATTCTATATCTTGATGACATTTTGATATTTAGTAAGACTAGAGAAGAATATTTGTTTCATGTTAGACAAGTTTTGTAGAGATTGAAAGAGGAAAAGTTGCCGATAAATCTAAAAAAGTGTTCATTCATGAAAAAGGAGATTGTGTATTTGGGATTTGTTATTGCAGCTGATGGTTTGAAGATGGATCCTGAAAAGGTTGAAGCTATTTTGAATTGTCCTACACCTATGAATGCTAGTGAGGTAAGATAATTTCATGGTTTGGCAAGTTTTTAACAAAAGTTCATAAGGAATTTTAATTCAATTTGTAATGCTATGACTGAGACTATTAGAGGAGACAAGAGAATTCAAGTGGACACATGCAGCTAACAAAAGTTTTGAGACTCTGAAGTAGAAGGTTGTTGAATTACCTATTTTGGAATTACCTAATTTTAGTAAGGTATTTCAAGTAGAATGTGATGCAAGTGGAAGTGAAATTGGAGCTGTGTTGAGTCAAGAAGGTAAACCTATTACTTTCTTTAGTGAAAATTTGAATGATGCTAGAAGGAAATATTCTATGTATGATCAAGAATTCTATACTATTGTTCAAGCACTGAAGAAATGGAGACATTATTTGATACTGAGTGAATTTTTGTTGTATACTGATCATAAGGTTTTACAATATCTAGGTAGTTAGAATAAGTTGAATCAGAGACATATGAAATGGGTTGAGTATTTGTAGAGTTACACATTTTTGATAAAGCATAAGAGTGGAGTCAGTAACTGAGTTGCTGATGCATTGAGTAGGATAAGGATCTTTGATGACCGAGATGAGAATTGAAGTTCTTGGTTTTGATGAGATGAGAGATTCTTATGAGTTTGACCCTAATTTTTTTGAGCCATGGAGAAAGTGCAGAGCACCTATTCAACATCAACAAGATACTAAATGGGATGAATATTTTATTTAGGAAGGTATGTTGTTTAAAGGTATTCAGTTGTGTATACCAAGAGGAGTAATGAGAACCAATCTGATAAAGGAGAAACATAGTAGTGTTTTGGCTGGACATTTTGGTATTGATAAAACATGGAATTTTATTAAGGAGAAGTACTATTGGCCGTAGTTGTATAAAGATGTTCAAAAATTTGTGAAAAGTTGTGGAATTTGTGAAGTTGAAAAAGGAGTAAGTCAGAATACTGGATTGTATACACCAATTTTTGTTCCTAAGAAACCTTGGATTAACATCAGTATGGACTTTGTTCTTGGCTTACTGAAGACAGTAAGAGGTAATGATTCTATATTTGTTGTTGTGGATAGATTTTCAAAATGGCACATTTTATACCTTTTAGAAAGACATCAGATGTAGTACATGTAGTAGATCTTTTCTTTAAGGAAATTTTTAGATTGCATGGATTACCAAGGAGTATTATCTTTGACCGAGATAGTAAATTTGTTGGATACATTTGGAAAACCCTTTAGAAGAAATTTGGCACTAAGATGAAATATAGTTCTACATTTCACCTACAAACTGATGGATAGACTGACGTTGTGAACAAAAGTTTGGGAAATCTTTTGAGATGCTTAGTTGAAGACACACCAAGTAATTGGGATTTTGTGTTGGCACAAGAAGAGCTTGCATACAATAATTCAATGAATAGGAGTACTAGAAAGACACCATTTGAGATTGTGAATGGCACACAACTAAGATGAATATCTAATTTGAGAAACATTGCTGATGATAATAAGAAAAGTGTTGAAGGAGTAAAATTTGTGGAGTACATGAAAACATTACATGAAGTTGTGAAGCTGAAGCTAGAAGATAGTAATCAGAAATACAAAGAGAGAGCTGATAGATCAAGAAGATGTAAAACTTTTGATGTTGATAAGTGATGGTTCATTTGAAGAAAGGCTGATTTCTTGTTGGAACATATGGGAAGCTGAAGATGAAGAAGTTTGGACCTTGCAAGATTCTGAAGAAATTTGATAGTGGAAATGCATATGAGATTGAGTTACCTGATGACATGGACATATCACATATTTTCAACATTGCTGATTTGTATGAGTATCATGAACCTGATGAAGAAGTGACAATACCAACAGAATATCCTAAGAAGAAGAATGATGAAGTTGAACAGATCTTGAAGGAAAGAGTTGGCAAGAGCACAAGAGGAAAACAATATATGAAATATCTAGTAAAGTGGAAGAATAGACCGATGGAAGATAGTTCATGGATTTTATAGTATAAGTTGGATGCAACTCGGACCAAACCTACCAAATGATTTGGAGAATCATTTCAAAAAAACCCAAGGTGTCTGATGTTGGAGCATCTTGGGTCCTTGGCAATCCTGTGTGACCAAAAACAATTTGGAGTTTGTATGTGTTTCTCAGTTCCTTCTTTGACTGAGTTGGTTAGTTTCCTTTGGTTACCAAGTTTGGTCAGTTATCTCTTGGGTGGTTGGTTGTTTTACTGGCGCTCGACATTGCTTGTCTACTACTTGGTTATCTTGTTCACCGAAGGATTTAGTTTTTGTGTCTGTTGTGGCTGACTTATCCATTTATATTGGATTATGGATTTAATGTTGGAATCCATCATTAGGAAGCATGTGGTCCCAAATCTGAGCATTCCTTTTGTTGATTATGGATCTAAAGCCTGACTCAGTTTGGTAGCTTCTTGTATAAATGTAGTTGTTGGTTTATAGTTTAGGATGGCAATTTGGGAATAGGAGTTTCGATAGATGATAGAAGGAGATATTTTGATTGATCCTCACATTTTGGAGGACTTCTCTAATTCATTATAATATCTGGTCCTAACTGGGAAGGCCTTAGAACCTGTCATGTATGGTTCTATTTGATGAAATATATAAAAGATTATGCATTCTCTCTCTCTCACTATTATGTTTGTTTGCTTCTACATGTGTTGGGTAGGCTTGGATCATTAGGGTGCACCATTGTTTGGAAACTCTTTATCCCTACCTTGAATCAAAGAGTGTGTGAGTGTAATGCATGTAAGTGTATGAAGAAATTGTGAAAGAAAAATTGTTGAAGGAGGATATGCGAAGTACTGAGATCTATTATGAAGATCTGAAGAAGCAGTTGGTGTGGTTTGGAATAGTCAGATAAGGAGTATTGAATTGTTGAGATCAGCAATATTTTGTTATTATTCTATTGAGTAATACAAAGATCACTTGGACAGTGAGTTAAGTGATCTTACCTTGAAGCTATTTGGGCAGTGGGTCCTTTTGTTGTCTATAACTCCTAACAGAGTTAGAATCTTTTAATAGGGATTCAAAATATCCTAGCAAGGATTCATATGTACTAAATGTATTTCATAAGACTCCTAACAGAGTCCATCCTCTCACAAGGAACTTTCATATTAGTGCATCTTTTGTGGGCATCATTCCCACTAGGGTTTACTCTCTGATCAAGAGGTTCCCTAGTCAATATATCTTGTGTCATTGTGTTATTGTGCATGTATATCTTTCTATGGTTGTTGATTACATTGCTTACATGGTTAAAATCTATTAAGGTTGATAAAAGTTGTATTTATCTGATAACTGATTCACCCCCCCCTCTCATTTAGCTTGGTGGAATTTACTTTCTAATAGTTAGTATTAGATTGATAGGTCCTTGAAGGAAATGGTTAACAGCTTAAGGAGATCCATGGAAAATTTCAGGAAAGAAGGCCCTAAGTTTTGTCAGGCCATTTTTTTGTCATAGCAAAAATCCTTTGAAAATGGCCTCCTCCCTACAAATGTTTTTGTAAAAGTGACTTGCCCTGTGTGCTTCATGTTGTCACCAAGCTCTAGCCCAAATTGCATGTGTTGAATCACAAAATCCCAAGTTATTCAAGTTCTAAGGTCTATAGAAAACAATTTCAAAATCTGCCACAGTGTCAAAAACCCACAGTGTTTTTGAAAATCCATGATGTTTTTAGTCTATGTGAAAACCCTCGTTGTTTTTTACCTTGTGCCTTCTAGCTTTGTGCACTTATCTTTTGATGTCAAAAACCTTGTGTGTTTTCAATCTTTTCTACTGAAAGCCCTGTGTGTTTTTGACCCCACACTTCTGCCCTATTTGTTGGCATTCTTTAACTGTGCAAGTACGATGTATGATGGGCCTAGGTCTTCAAAGGTTTCAAAATGATTGGTTCTCGCATGGGCACATGTCAGAATTTTTTGACATGCGATCATGCAACCGCTTGCCACCTGTCTGTGTGGGTCTGAGTTCTTCCCATTGCCCAGTATCATTAAAGTTTGAATAAGATCAGTGGTCAGTGTAAGTTCACATGGTAAAGATGTGTGGTGTTTATCCCTTACCCTTTTGTGATAGCCATTGGATTTTCCTATGTGGGCGTGCCATGGATCCAGGTGGGTCTACGTGTCAGAGAGTGCTGATGTGCCATCTTCTAGTTGGTCCATGTGGTGATCAGTTGGATTTCATGTCAGTGGGACCTAGTGTCAGAGATTTAAGATCTATGGTCAGCATGTGATCGCAACTAATATTCTTTCCCCTTGTGATCATGTGCCCACCGTCCGATTGGATGCCGATGGGTTTGTTTGCAGTGGGCCCGCTATCAAAGGATGTTGAGGTGTTAGAGTTCTAGTGGATGTAGGGTAGAGATGTGGGCCCGGTGGTTAGAGCCCTTTCAATCTTATGGTTTCTGCATGACTGCAAGGAATATTCTTTCCCCTTGCGATCATGCGACAATCATCTGATCTTGCAGTGTTTAAAAGGGTTGACGGGTGGTGGGTCCTATGTCAGGTGACTCGGTGGTTGTAGCAAATGGTGTGATGACATGTGCCATCTGGTAGGCCCAGGTGGGGTCTGAGGTTTGGCAAAGTGGATAAAGATCTGGCAGTGCCGACAAAATTCAATGTGTTCGCACGTTCATGCATAAAAAGGGTGATTCGCTAGTTTGTTTGGCGATTTGGCAAATGGTAGTCAGGAAGTTGCTATATTATTTAGCAAAGGAGTGAAGTGTTTCATGAATTGGTGAAGGTTCTTTGTCACCAATTCGCTAAGTTTAACTGGGACCAGTTTTAAGGAAAGTCATAAAGCCCACGAAGGGAGATTGATCAGATGACTGCATTTTAAAGTTGGTAAAGGTTTAAATTTTAGCTATCATTTCTCTGTAGGTGCCAAAGAAATAACTGTTGAGATTCAAATTTTAATTTTCAAGAGTTTCTAGCGACAGAGGGTACCATTTTTATGGAATTCAATGCAGAAATGACCCTGTTTGGTGAGAAGCGATTGGTTTGCTGTGTGGTCCAGGATGTCTAGTGCTCATTTGCAGAGCATGTACGTTGTAGTTGTGGTTCAAGGCATGTTGTAGGGTGTCCTTTTGAGCTTGGTTTTGTGATCCTTTGTACTTGTAGAGAAGACTTTCATAATTAAAGATCAGTTCAAGATTTCCTCTTTCCTAGATTGGATGTGTTTCCCACCCCTAAATTAAATTCATGATTGTTTCTAGCAGGTTGGGTGGTTGAAACCCTAACCCTAGTCATCTATAGCTTGTTGCAAATTTCCAAGATGACTAGGGGGTATAAGTTGTAGACTTTTTGAGTTTTCAAGGGTTCCAATTCTTTTGGTTTTGGTCCCAGATTGTTGATAGTGAAAATTTGAACAAGGAGAGCTTGGATTTAGGGTTTTTTTCCTTTGTGCATTTTGTCATTTGGTAATGTATTGATTCTGCAAGTCTTAGTGAGAATATTTTTGAATTCCAATCTCATATTGGTGTATGTCTTTTTGTTTTTCTCTTGAGCTCATATATGTTGATTGCACAAAGTGGGTTAGCATATGGTAAACAAAGAGTATTTTGGGGTTATCTTTGAGTTCCTAACAAAGCTAGGATTAAAGTCTTTAAGGTAAGTTTAGTGAGTTCATGGCAAGATAAGGATTTGATGTCCTGATATGTGAGTGAGGGGAGTAGTAGGTAAAGCACTTACTCTGAGTCTATATATGTTTGAGTTAAGGTTTTAGGGTGATATAGGTTGTTAAGTGACTCTCTACCCTGGGATAAGGCACTGATCCATTCTCTGGAAGTAGTCCATCATCAGCAATCACACACACACAATTAAATGATAAACCCTTTCAATCAGATAGTAAAGGTTATAGTTATATATTGTTTAGAGACTCCTTTGAAGAAGTGAGTCAAGGGTACACCCTCCTGAGCATTGAGGCTCAAAGTGTAGGAGGATCTCCTTGATCCTTGTTAATTGGCCCTCTTCCTTGTAGACTTTGGAGTGGTGATAGAATCAAAGTTTCATTACAGTTATTCATCAAAGTATAAATCTACAAGTTTTGAAGATCAAAGGGAACAAACAACAAGTTTTATGGAGTAAATTTTGACATCTGGAAAGAAAAGATGAAGAAACACCTACTTTGTTTAGGACCAGGTTATTGGTTAATCACAAAGAATGAGAATACTATCATTGATGAGGATAAGATTGAAAATTCTACTAATGAGGAAAGAGATCTATTCATGTGTAGCATACTTTCTAGAGAAGCACTCTTATAGCCCTTCTAGAAAATGAATACAGTTAGGTAAAATATCTGAAGACATCTCATGAAATTTGGTTAGCTTTACAGTCTACTTTTGAAGGTGATGATCATGCTAAGAAATTCAAATTACATAATTGGATATGTGCATTTGAAGATATAAGAATGATGAAAGATGAATTTGTTAGAAGCTATATTGGTAGAATGTCAAAGATTGTTGTAGGTATAAAATCTTGTGGAGGAACAAACATAGAGAATGAAGTGATATGGAAAATTATGAGGACATTGACTCCTGCATTCAAGTATACAATGCAGATGATTAAACAAGTTATACCTTGTACTACAAACTTCACTACAGAGACTCTTCTTGGAAGATTGGAAGTACTAAAGATGAGCCTAAGGCTATTAGGAGACTTACCTAGAATGGAGACAATATTCAATGCTCTTAGTGTTTGTCCTACTTTTTCAAGAAGCATAAGTGTGAGCGAAGATTATGCTAGGAGCATCATATCTAGAAATAAAGAAGACATGAAGACTGAAGAAGGCATTGCCTTGCTTGTGAAAAGAGAACCAAATGGTAAGAAATTTTTTTAATGTTGGACTTGTCAAGAATATAGTCATTTTGCATCTAAATGTCCTAAGAGAGTTAAGAAGTATAGAAACAACTTTAAGCCTAGAAGATCTAAAGAATTTTATTATGTAAATGATGAAGAACTTGAAGCTAGTTTTGAGAAAACTTTAAGTGAAACTGATATTGAGAATAATGATGATATAGGATTTGTAGCAATTAAAGAAGAAAATCATAAAATTGAAATTAAGGAAGAAAAAGCTTTAGTTTCCCAAGTAGAAAAGAAAGCTAATTGGATTATAGACAGTGGTTGTTCACATCATATGACTGGAGACATGAAAAAGTTCATAAAGTTTAACAATTATGATGGAGGAGTTGTTAGAGTTGGAAATAATGCACCTTGTTTTATTAAAGGTGTTAGCACCTTGAAAAAATTTCATGGCTCTAGCCCTTTTTTCCTAGTCTCTACAGTTGCTTTTAGGTCTCTGGAATAAGCCCTTAGTTCAAATTTTTGAAAAAATAGCCGTTGCATGAGAAATCCTTTGAAAAACCCTGGCCCTCTTCTATTTTTGTGTTACCTTTTTGGGTCACTTAAAGTCCTAAAATGTACGTGCTTTATGTTTTTGGTTGGTCCCCATTTAAATTCTTCCTAAGTTTTACCCCCGGTAGCCTTTAATTTTTCATATGATCCTTAGCGCCTAAATTTTCCTAAAAAGCCTAAGTCTTGAGCTTTAATTTTTCTTATGTTCTGACTTAGTATTTTCCTAGGCCTGGCTCTGACACCATCTTGATCCAATGGTTGTCGTGAAAGTGCAAGCGTTTTGTCAGAGGCTTGCACTTTTGCGATGACCATTGATTCTCTTTCATGACGTAGCTTTTCTAAGCGGGTGGGTCCACTATCAAAGGATGTTGAATTGGTGGCTTTTTATTGGTTGAGGGCGGTGAGTTGGATATAACTTGTCAGGTGGGCCCAGTATCTCAATCAGAAGATTCATGATTGGATGGCTCATGTGTAAGCACATAGAATGTTTTGAGCCTTTCAAATCTTACGCTAGCCATCTGATCTTCCAGGTGGTATAATGTTCTCGGTGGGTCCTAATTGCCATGTAAGCATAGTTGGTGATCTCTAATTGGTCCATGTATTAACATAGTGGAAGTTGTCAGTGGGACCTAGTTTTTGAATGTGTCAGAGGGTCCTGATGCTGTCAGTAAATCAATGGTTGGTGTAAGTTCTTATGAGATGTGTCAGAGGTTTAAGATCTTGCACCTACCATTGATTTCATATCCTGTCAAAGGGTCATTAGGGCAGGGTAAGATTCTTCATCCAACGGTTGTCTCATGATCTGAAAGAATCTTGGAAGGCTATGTGAAGATGAGACAACCATCGATCATCTTGATGTGGGCCTTGTAAAATTTCCTCATTCTTTTTGGAAATTTGGATAAAGTTTCGGTAGTCTGACAAATTTCAAGGGTTTTCGCTCATTTGCAAGGAAAAGTGGCGATGTTCCAAATCATTTGGTGGTTTAGCGAAGGAAGGTCACACAATCATTAAAATTTCTAGTGGTGACTTAAGGTATTTTGTGAGCTAGCGAAAAGACCTTTAGTCTCCAGTTTGCTAAATAAGGGACCGAGGTTAAATGTTTTCCTTTAGTCGCTAGTTCGTAGGGTTAAGCGGTGAGTTAATTTCTCATCTTGCGAATAAAGAAAAGCCTTGTCGCGTGGTCACTAGGAGTAAACCTGAGGTATCTAGTTGGATTAAAGACATAAAGACCATGAAAAGGGAAGATCTAACAGTCACAAATTAAAGATAGCTCAGATTTAAATGTCAACCATTGATTTGCTGCTGGCGCTTGGAAATGACCGTTTGATTTCAAATTCAAATTTGCAGAGGGTTTCCAGTGACAGAAAGGACTGATTTTAATTGCCTTTGAGGCTAGATTTGATTTTTTTGGTGGCCCTGATTGTTGTAGTGTGGTCCAGGGTGCTCCATGATCAATTGCAGGGGTCTATACCGTATGGTTTTGTGCTCGAGGTGTGTAGGTGGCCGATTTGACTGGTTTTCATGGCATTTCCTTGCTGTTTTGTATTGTTCTCATAGATTTTGATGATTGCAAATCTGTTTGAGATTCATTTTCTCTAGGTTGCCTATGTTTCTTCCCCTGCAATAACTTTTAATGTAATTTTTGATTGGTTGGGTATTTGAAACCCTAACCCTAGTCATCTGAAGCTTGATGCATCCTCTTTGAAGATTCCAAGGTGACTAGGGGTATAAGTTGTAGCATTTTTGACTTAGTGAGGATTCCAAAACTTTCTTTTTAGTCCCTGGTGGTTACTGATGGTATTATACTAAACAAGAGGAGCTTGGATTTTGTGTCTTGTTGCTAGCATCTATTTTCTTGGTAATGTATTGATTCTGAGAGTTAATGAGAATACACTTGAATTCATATCTCAAACTTTTGATTGTCTTCTTGTTCTGATTTTGGATTCATATATGTTAAGGTCACAAAGTGGATTAGCATATGATAAATAAAGAGTATTGTGAGGTCAGCTTGGAGTTCCTAACAAAGTTAGGATTAAAGCCTTTAGGGTGATCTCAGTGAGTTCATTTGTTAGATTGGAATTTGATGATCATGTTTGGGAGTGAGGGGAGTAATAGGCAAAGCACTTACTCTGAGTTCATGTGTGTTTGAGTTAAGGTTTTAGTTGATATATGTTATCAAGTGACTCTATGCCCTGGGTTAAGGCACTGATCTATTCTTTGGAAGTAGTCCATCATCATCAATTACACACACATTTAAATGATAAAATCTTTAATCAATTGGTAAGGGGTATAGTTGTATATTGTTTTGAGACTCCTTTGGAGAAGTGAGTCAAGAGTACACCCACCTGTGCATTAAGGCTCAAAGTGTAGGAGGATCTCATTGTTGATCCTTGTTAATTGACCCTCTTCCTTATAGACTTTGGAGTGGTGATAGAGTCAAAGTTATATTAAAGTTATCCATGAAAGTATAAATCTACAAGTTGAAGATCAAAGGGAACTCCTAACAAAATGGTGACTCTATTGAGGAGAACAAAAATGAAAAAGGATATTTGTTAGGATCTATAGTTGGAGTTATATTGTTATATTCAAAATCTTTTGTTGATCAGATAAAAATTTTCAAAGTGTAGTCTTGTTTTCCTATTGTATTCAGTTAAAATTTTTCCCACTTTGGTGGGTGGTGACTCAAAAAGGTTAGAACCAGTGTCATAAGTTAAAGATGGACAAAAGAAGGAATACCAGGTCCTTTGTTAGGAAAAACTTGTAGGTCACTCTAGAACAGTTTCCTAGATAGGAGAAGAAGAGTTGGATCAAAAGGAATGGTGAGTCTACTAGTGCTCCCATAAGAGAACAAAAAAATGCTAGAGGTAGAGTATGACATGTTTCCTCAAGTGAGGAAGGTTCACAGGATAGAGTTTCTAGATTAGATGGTGGTCACTCTGAAGATAAATTTTATGATACCCCAGAGGCTGTATTTCAAGACAAGGGTCCATTACCTGTAGGTCAGGATGAACAAGAAAGAGAGATAGGTTTTGAGATTGATTTAGATCTTGATGAGGATAATTTCAGAAGAGAACCCGTGAGACCAAGGCAAGTCCATTTCCCATATCAAAGTCTCACTAATATGGATGTGTCATCAGGTTCTGATGACATTATGATAGACCTAGATGATTTAAATGCACTAAGGTTGCAGTTGGCAGAGTAGGATGCCATACATAAAAGGTTACAAAAGGAGAGAGAAGCTGAAAAGGTAAATGCTCTAATAGAAAGATAGTCTCTTCTTACAAAAATTAATGAAATGAAGGAGAGAAACAAGATGCTTGCTTCTACTCCTAGGGTGTTGCAGCATGATGTTTTTGGTGACCTTGAAGCTCTAAGAAGTGAGCAGGAATGCTTGTTGCAAGATCATGAGTTTGATGAAGAGGGCCCTATGATCAGACAAGTGCAAAGTTATGCTCCATTTCCTAAGGGTAAGAATGGACATGAGATCACTAGGCCTATGGTAGTTATTAATGAAAAAGGAAAGCAGAAGATGGTGGGTATCCAAGCAAGTAAACTAGTGACAATACTAGTGATCCCACCACCTAAATCAAATAGGGAGACATAGATAGAAAGAAAAAGAAAAGAGGATGAAGCTCTTGCTCAAGAGTTGGAAAGAGATGAAGTTGATGCTTCTATTATAGAGAAAACAAGAAAGATTCAGTTCTTGAGGGCTTCATCAGTTAATGTTCATGGCCCTTCTGCTATTGAACTAGGTATGCCATCTATGAACACTACTGTTCCACTTAGCAATGCTACTACTAGTAATCTAATTCCTAATGTATCTACCAAATCATTTTTTGATCCTAATAGCTAGTCAAATGTGCAAGTGGGTGGGAATGTAGATAAAAATAATAATTCTAGTGGGAATACTAGTTTAGGATTTCAAAGAAGACCTATGCATTTAGAAGGCTATAGGAAAATTAGTTTTGATGGGATACAAGGCTACCCAAATGCTTTTCCAAATGATATAAGAGATAAGGTACCTAAGTTTTCTGGTAATAATGCTATTAGTTATGAGGAGCATCTTAGGTTATTTGTTGATATGCTTAATTATTATGAGGTAGAGCATGAGGATGTAGTCATAAAATTATTTGTTCAATCTCTAATGGAGGATGCTAGAGATTGGTTTAAGAGACTTCCTTATAAATGTATTGATACTTGGGATTCTTTTGAGAGATGTTTCAAAGAGCAGTATGGTGATAGGCCTAATGCTAGTTTCATGTTGAATGAATTCAATACCATTAGGAAAAATTAGAATGAGTCTACAACTGATTTCAACATGAGATTTTAGACGGGTATTCATAAGTTATTTCAAGTTATGCTGTTAGATGATAATGTCTGTTTGACCACATACTTCAATGCATTTGATGGAAAGATGGGATACTTGTTGAGGGACAAAGAACCAAGAACTTTGAGAGATGCTTTTAGGATTGCTATCAATATTGAGAACAATATGAAGATATCAAGGAAGTTGGGTGGGAAGAGAGATGACCCTAAGTTGTTTGGGGACAAGAAATATAAAAAAGAAAATGATAAGAATGTTGGAACTAGGAGGTAGGAAGAAGATAAATTGGATAAGGTGCTCAATGCATTGAAGGATTTGAAGGCACCTACAAATAGGAACATCAGTGGTCCTACTAATGAAAGGCCTCAGTTCAACAATAATTTCAATAAGCAGAATAGATTGTAGAACTACTCCTACAACACCCAATGGAAGGATGGCAAGCCTATTGTCCCTGTTGCAAGAGGAAACAATGATAGAGGTGTCCCTAACCCTCTACAAAAAGTTTCAATAAATGTGATGTAGGACATACCTTGGTGTGTTGCATGCCAGTCCCCTCATTCTGCAGAGCATTGTGTGGTTGCACATTCTATGGCTGCAAATCAAGATTGTGGTAATGAGGAGATGGATCAAGAATAAGATCAAGATGATGTTGGATGAAACATGGCTACTTCATATCTAGGATATGAAGATGATTTTGATTTTGATGAAGAAGCAGATCTAAATGTGAAGAGACACACTCATGCCCTTTTTCATCAAGAGGTTTTTTCTGATAGTGAAGACATTGATAAGAAGACATGTAACATGAACTCTTCTTCTGACCTAGTAAATTTAAGAAGACCTTCTAGAGAAGAGATGGATAGGATTATTGTAGAAATGATTACCCAAGTGCAAACTAGAGGCATGGTGGCAAGGAATACAAATGAGAAAGTTGTAGGAATGTTTATAAAGAGTACCAACTCTGAAAAGCCTAATGAGAACAAATCAAAAGGTGATCACATGGTGAAATTCAAGAATGTAAAAGGTAAGAATTGTGAGCCTAAGGGAGTTGAAGTTGAAAAAATTTCTAGTGAGATTGAGAAGCTAGTTAACACAATGGCTAAGATTGAAAAAATGAGGGTGGCCAATACACCTAATGTATTAGATAAGCAAAAGGATACTAAGGCTATACAGATTGAGATTCCTTCCTCTGCTCCTACTGATATGTTATCTGTATTGTCCCAAATTATAGTTAAGGTTCCATTGTCAGAATTGTTGAGGATCCTTGAACACAAAGACAAAGCTATTGCATGGGTAGAAAATGTTCATAACAATGATGTTGCATGCAGTGGATCTCAGGATATAGCTTTGAAAGGTTTTACTACTCAGAGAATTGTATCTCAAATTCCTCCTATATATTTGGATAGTTCTGTCAATGCCAGCCTTGAAAACATTGATCCATTCTTTTTAAGTGTCCTTGTGAATGGAATGAAACTAAGAAATTGTATGATTGATAGTGGTGCCTCTAATATTGTTATGCCTTTTAAGATTATGGAAAAATTGGGCCTTAAAGTTGATATAGTTGAAGGAAAATGTTGTACAATGGATCAGAGGGAGGTACCAGTTAATGGGACTATCAATGCAATGCCATATAGGCTGGCAGCATATCTAGAGAAAGAGCTAACAATGAGTGTTTTGGTGGTGGAAATCCCTCCTCATTATGGGATGCTACTATCTAGAAGGTGGAGTGCTGCCATGGGTGGAAGTTTAAAGTGTGATCTGTCCTATACCACTTTCAAGATTGATGATTAGTTTGTCAAGATTGAGCAAGAACCAAGAGTATGCCACATGATTGAGAGAAGTATTGATAATGAAACTACATATTTTAGTGGATACTGATATTAATGCTTTTAGGGAAGAGATCCTTGTACTTGAGAAGGAACCTATTTTGTCACCTATCTCTGTTGAGGTAAGTGTTAATTCTATGAAGGGTGATTTGTGGGTATGTACTTTGATGGTGCAAATTGCAAGGATGGAGTAGGAGTAGGTATTTTACTTATTTCTCCTAATGGAAACACCTACAAGTTTTCTTTCACATTGAATTTCTTTTGTACCAACAATATAGCAGAATATGAGGCATTGTTGTTAGGACTGAGGTTGGCACAAAAACATGGTATTAAGTGTTTAAGTGTTGTTGGTGATTCTGAGTTGGTGGTGTCCCAAGTCAAGTTAGTATATGCTTCCAAGAACAAAAAGTTAAAACAATATAGGAATGTAGTTTGGGATTTGATTGAACATTTTGATGCCTTCAATATTGAGTGGAAGGATAGGAGTAATAATAAGATGGCTGACTTGTTAGCCAATATAGCAATCAATCCCAGTGCTATTACATTTACTGGTATCTCTAAAGTTGAAATTCAGGCTAGGCCTAGTGTACCAAACAATATTGAAAATTGGCAAGTTTTTGATGATGATAATGATATCTTGAAGTTTATGAGTTGTGAAGATCAGTATCATGGTCAGGAATTTGATTGTTCAGCTTTGGTTGAGTTAGTAGAAGGAAGAGAGGTTGTCTTTGGCAATGAGGTCATTCAACTTAGAACTAACAAGGTGCCCAAGGGGCTTGTTGTTTTGGAGACTATCTTTGATAACCAGGATAGAGTTAAAAAGAATATCAAAAGAGAGGATCATGCTGATCTAGAGGAGATAAACCTAGGAACACATGAGGCACCTAAGAAGGTATATATTGGTAGGGACATGTCTCACAATGTGAGAAAATCTTTGATTAAATTACTAAGAAAATTTAGGCATGTTTTTGCATGGTCATATGATGACCTGAAGGTTTATATAGAAGACTTGTTTCAGTATATCATTCCTTTGAGGGAAGATGCTAAACCTTTTTGACAAAAAACAAAGGCCTATAAATCCCACTTTGGCACCTAAGATGCAAGAAGAGTTGATGAAGTTAAGAGATGGTAGCATTATCAAGCCTATTAGGCATTCTTCTTGGGTGTCAAATCTTGTTCCTGTTAGAAAGAAAAATGGTGACATCAAGCTTTGTGTGGACTTCAAGAATTTGAACATTAGCTCATTAAAGGATAACTACTGTCTACCCAATATGGAAGCTATGTTGCAGAGAGTGACCAGATCAGAATTGATGTCTATGATGGATGGTTTCTCTGGTTACAATCAAGTGATTTTTAAAGAATCATAATAGTTTAAAACAACTTTCACTACACCTTGGGGGACATATGTTTATGTGAGAATGTCTTTTGGTCTCACAAATGCTAGTGCTACTTTTCAGAGGGAAATGGATGTTGCCTTTTCACATTTTATAAATGATTTCCTTGTTGTTTATCAAGATGATTTAACTACCTATTCCAAGAGGGAAGAAGACCATTGTACTCATTTAGAGAAAATATTTGTGAGGGCCTTGGGATTTGGCATTTCATTAAACCTAAGGAAATGTGCATTTGGTGTCACTGAGGGTAGGTTGCTTGGCCACTTAGTTGGGAAGAAAGGAGTGAGAATTGACCCTGAGAGGGTGGTAGCTATTAATAAAATTCAGAGGCCAAAGAATATTGAAGGAATTCAGTCTTTCTTTGGTCAGGTAAATTTGTTAAGGAGATTTGTAAGAAATTTTGTATAAGTTACTAGACCTATTTCTAAGATGTTGAAGAAGAGATCTTCTATTACATGGGAGGGTGAGCCTGATGAGGCTTTCAAAAATATCAAGCAGGCTATCAAAGATACACTAGTGCTTAAGGCACATGATTATAGTATCCCAATGCATATCTTCTCTTTTGCATCTTTTCATACTATTGATACAGTTTTGTTACAAAAGAATAAGGATGGTTTTGAGCAGCCTATTGCATTCTTTAGTAAATCTTTGTAGGCTACTGAATTGAAATATGATATAAATGAGAAACAAGCATATGCACTTGTGAAGGTAGTCAAGGCTTTTAGGTGTTATTTGATTGGAGTAGTTTTGATTGCTTTTGTGCCAAGTGTAGCTATGAAGGATATTTTCTCATAGCAAGAGGTGTCTAGGAGAAGATGTAGATGGATCAATAGGATCCAATAATTCAACATTGATATCCAAATTACTAAATTGGTTAGAGGACAAGGATTGAAAAAACTGATGGCCCAATCCAATCTTGATGCAAATCAAATAAATCATTCTGAAATTGATTATACATGTGATATGGATGGTTGTGTTTGGTATCAAGATATTATCTATTATCTAAGAAATATGAAATGTCTAGTAGAAATGAATGATAATCAGAAGAGGACATTAAAATTATAGGCCATCAAGTATGTAATTGTGAAATGCAAATTGTATAGAAAGAATTTAGATTGCATACTTTTGAAATGTGTGGATGAGAATCAAGCTAAAAATTTGTTAAAGGAAATGCATGAGGGAGTTTGTGGTGGACATTACATGGGTAAAACAACTACTCATAAAATCTTGAGAGTAGGATTCTGTTGGCCCACAATCTTCAAGGATGCAAAACAATTGGTAAGGAGATGTGATGCTTGTCAAAAGTTCTCTGGTAAGCTTAAATTTTCAAGTAACATGCCATTAAGACCAGTAGAAGTACAAGCTCCTTTCCAAAAATGGGGAATTGATTTCATAGGGGAGATACCAAATAAGTCAAGTGGAGGACACTCTTGGATCTTGGTTGCCACTAATTATTTTACTAAGTGGGTAGAGGCTATACCTACAAGAAATGCAACTAGCAAGGTTGTAACTAATTTTCTATTGAATAATATTGTTACAAGGTTTGGTTGCCCTGAGAGAATAGTAAGTGATAATGCAATGTGCTTCAGGTCTGCTGAATATAAGGACTTTTGCAAAGGTTTAGGAATTCAGATTTCAAATTCCTCACCTTATCATCCACAAGGAAATGGTTAGGAAGAATCTACTAATAAGAGTTTGATGAAGATCCTTAGGAGGATTCCTGAAAAGAATAAGAGGGCATGGAATTCAAAATTTCCATTAGCTTTATGGGCTGATAGGGTAACTATGAAGAGGGCAATTGGTTGTGCACCCTTTGACCTAGTATATGGAATACATGCAAGGATGCTTGAAAACAAATTATTGGAAATGTATAAATTTGTGCAATTATATGATGATGATATAGATAATGAGATGTAGTTGAGGATTGAGGACCTCATTAGGTTGGATGAGACTAGAAGAGAGTCAGTTGCAAGAAGTGCCAAATTGTAGTTGCAGGTTAAGAATTTGTATGACAAGAGAACTGTTGAAAGAAGGTTTGAGCCTAGTGATTTAGTGTTAATTTGGAATTCCAGAATGGAGGATAAAGGAAAGCATGGTAAGTTTGATCCCATCTGGCTAGGGCCATATCTAATTCATGAGAAATGGGGCCAAGATTCATACATTGTCAAAGAATTAAATGGTGATATTCAAGAATTGCCAATTCATGGACAATTCTTGAAAAAATACTTCAATTGAAGGTATTTTGTTTTCCATGAATAGTAGTTAGGTCTATACATTCTGTAAATTTGGTAAAGTTGCTTTCCCCTGTCCTATTTTATCCCAGTCTTTAGGGTTTTGGTCCTTTTGCTCTTTGTTGTCAGTTTTTCCAATGGGATGGTCTGCTTTAACCAGTGATTCTAAGTCCTTGCTATGCCTACAGGAGGCATACATCCCCAGATAAAGCCACTGTTAGCACCTTGAAAAATTTTCATGGCTCTAGCCCTTTTTTCCTAGTCTCTGCAGTTGTTTGTAGGTCTCTAGCATAAGCCCTTAGTTCAAATTTTTGAAAAACTAGCTGTTGTATGAGAAATTCTTTGAAAAACCCTGGCCCTGTTCTATTTTTATGTTACCTTTTTGGGTCACTTAAAGTCCTAAAATGCATGTGCTTTATGTTTTTGGTTGGCCCCCATTTAAATTCTTCCTAAGTTTTACCCCTGGCGGCCTTTAATTTTTCCTATGGTCCTCAGCGCCTAAATTTTCCTAAAAAGCCTCAGTCCTATGCTTTAATTTTTCTTATGTTCTGACTTAGTATTTTCCTAGGGCTGGCTCTAACACCATCTTGATCCAATGGTTTACATGAAAGTGCAAGGGTTTTGTCAGAGGCTTGCACTTTTGCGATGACCGTTGATTCTCTTTCATGACGTAGCTTTTCTAAGTGGGTGGGTCCACTGTTAGAGGATGTTGAATTGGAGGATTTTTATTGGTTGAGGATGGTGAGTTGGATATAACATGTCAGGTGGGCCTGGTATCTCAATTAGAAGATTCATGATTAGATGGCTGGCGTGTAAGTGCATAGAATCTTTTGAGCCTTTCAGATCTTGCACCAGCCATCTGATCTTCCAGGCAGTATAATGTTCTCGGTGGGTCCTAATTGCCATGTAAGCATAGTTGGTAGTCTTTGATTGGTCCATGTATTAACATAGTGGTAGTTGTCAGTGGGACCTAGTTTCTAGATGTGTTAGAGGGTCTTGATGCTATCAATAAATTAATGGTTGGCGTAAGTTCTTATGAGATATGTCAGAGGTTTAAGATCTTGTGCCGACCATTGATTTCATATCCTGTTAGAGGGTTATCAGGGTAGGGTAAGATTCTTCATCCGATGGTTGTCTCATGATCTAAAGGAATCTTGGAGGGCTATGTGAAGATGAGATAACTATTGATCTTCCTGATGTGGGCCCAGTAAAATTTCCTTAGTCTTTTGGTAGTTTGGATAAAGTTTCAGTAGTCTGACAAATTTCAAGGGTTTTCATTCATTCACAGGGAAAAGTGGTAGTGTTCCATATCATTTGGTGGTTCAACGAAGGAAGGTCCCACAATCGCTAAAAATTTTAGCGGTGACTTAAGGTATTCTATGAACTAGCAAAAGGACCTTTAGTCACCAATTCGCTAAATAAGGGACTGAGGTTAAATGTTTTCCTTTAGTCGCTAGTTTGCAGAGTTAAGTGGTTAGTTAATTTTTCATCCCGTGAATAAAGAAAAGCCTTGTCACGTGGTCGCTAGGAGTAAACCTGATGTATCTAGTTGGGTTAAATACATAAAGACTACGAAAAGGGAAGATCTGATGGTCATAACTTAAAGATAGCTCAGATTTAAACGTCGATCGCTGATTTGCTGCAAGGGCTTGCAAATGACCATTTGATTTCAAATTCAAATTTGCAGAGGGTTTCCAGTGATAGAAAGGACTGATTTTAATTGCTTTTGAGGCCGGATTTGATTTGTTTGGTGGCACCGATCATTGTAGTGTGGTCCAGGGTGCTCCATGATCATTTGCAGGGGTTTATACCTTGTGGTTTTTTGCTCGAGGTGTGTTTGTAGGTGGTCGATTTAACTAGTTTTCATGGCATTTCCTTGCTATTTTATTGTTCTCACAGATTTTGATGATTGCAAATTTGTTTGAGATTCATTTTCTCTGAGTTTCCTATGTTTCTTCCCCTGTAATAACTTCTTATGTAATTTTTGATTGGTTGGGTAGTTGAAACCCTAAACCTAGTCATCTGAAGCTTGATGCATCCTCTTTGAGGATTCCAAGGTGACTAGGGGTATAATTTGTAGCATTTTTTACTTAGTGAGGGTTCCAAAACTTTCTTTTTGGTCCTTGGTGGTTTTTGATGGTATTATATTGAACAAGAGTAGCTTGGATTTTGTGTCTTGTTCCTAGCATCTATTTTATTTGTAATTTATTGATTCTGAGAGTTAATGAGAATACACTTTAATTCCTATCTCAAACTTTTGATTGTCTTCTTGTTCTGATTATGGATTCATACATGTTAAGGTCACAAAGTGGATTAGCATATGGTAAACAAAGATTATTGTGAGGTTAGCTTGGAGTTCCTAACAAAGTTAGGATTAAAGCCTTTAGGGTGATCTCAGTGAGTTCATTTGTTAGATTGGAATTTGATGATCTTTTTTGGGAGTGAGGGAAGTAATAGGCAAAGCACTTACTCTGAGTTCATGTGTGTTTGAGTTAAGGTTTTAGTTGATATATGTTATCAAGTGATTGTGTGCCCTGGGTTAAGGCACTGATCTATTCTTTGGAAGTAGTCCATCATCATCAATCACACACACATTTAAATGATAAAATCTTTAATCAATTAGTAAGGGGTATAGTTTTATATTGTTTTGAGACTCCTTTGGAGAAGTGAGTCAAGAGTACACCCACCTGTGCATTAAGGCTCAAATTGAAGGAGGATCTCATTGTTGAGCCTTGTTAATTGGCCCTCTTCCTTGTAGACTTTGGAGTGGTGATAGAGTCAAAGTTATATTAAAGTTATCCATCAAAGTATAAACCTACAAGTTGAAGATCAAAGGGAACTCCCAACAAAAGGGATAGGATCTATTACTCTTGATGGAAAGACTAATACTGATGATGTTTACTTTGTGGATGGTTTGAAATGTAATCTTTTGAGTGTTAGATAGTTAGTTGATAAGGAATATCAAGTGTGGTTGACTGAGAAAACTTGTGTGATAAAAGACAGAGATGGTAATTTGATTGGTGCTATATCTAGAACTAGAGGTAATGTATTTCAATTGAATCCTACTGAGATGACATGCTTGATTACTAAGATTGATGACAGTTGTTTATGGCACAAAAGATTTTGTTAGGAATGGGAACACTAAGATAGGGGGGGTGAATCAATGTTCATTGTATTTTATCTTTTTTCTCTAATCTTTAAACTGAACTTGAATGCTTAAGAACTAAAAAAAACATTCACATAAATATGAAACATGAAATTAACACATGACACCAATATGGTTACAAGGAAACCCAAATAGGTAAAAAACCCTGGTTGGAATTGACACCCACTAATATTCTACATTAGTGTTTTGTGATCCTTGTTAGAAGATCCTTAACCCTATTAGGAGTTTCTTTACAATGTATTAAGTATAGTAGACCTTATCAAGGGTCAAACCCTATTAAGAGTCTTTTACAATAGTCCTTGTTAGGGGAGTGGACAAACTATCCTAGAGCTCACTACTTAGGTGGTGAAGGCTACAACCTTCTAATCTCATATACACACTATATCTATTAGATGAACTGTCAGTGTGACACTACTTGTTAGATGAGTTCCTTTGATGCACTAATTCTTTGACCTCTTGCAAAGATCTAATACATCTTATTGAATCTTTTCATACTTATGCTCTACTTAACACAACTCTCTATTAACTTCCATGCCTTTTACAATGGGTGCATCTTATATTTATATGCACATACAAAATAAATAGCTAGGTCGGCCCTTAAACCTATTACATACAATGCTTCCAAATGAATTGGCTAAAGTGTGTTTACAATCAAACATATATAAATTTTGGCAACCTAATTACAATAGGTGCATAGCCTTTACATCATTATATTATGACTACAACTCAAAATGCTAACAGTCAGCTTCTTACTCTATTCTTCACTGGCATACACTGGTTGTGCAACTTCAACTGCTTGTATCTTTCTCATACTTGCATATCTGATCATGCACTCATAGAATAAGCATGAATATAGTCTAACCAACTTAACTTCTATGGCACACACCTTAATTCTTTCGTACGCATGTACATTGATGCTCTGAGTTACAGGAACTCTTTACACTATCTAGTCTTCAACACTTAGCCGATTTCTAATTTTCTCATTAGGTGTGCTAAGTCCAAACTACTATATGACTTTATTTCCATAATGAAAAGACTATATCAAGTCATATACATTAGTATAGCCAACTTTCCAATAATCTCCCCCTTTGTCATTGATGGCAACAAAGGAATATGGCCAAGTTGCTAACTATTCTTAATACAAAAAACTTTTGTCTTCTAACCTATACTTCTATCTCCCTATACATATTATGATCCATATTCTATACAAAAATCCCCCTTTGGCATTAATGGAAAAGGTGTTTGAAAAACTATATCTTACTGAGGAAATTTTTTTGGATATGCTATCTTTAGGTTTTGGATCTCCTTCTTCCAAAATGTGATCGAGGAGTTTACTATCTTGAGATGGGTGCATAAGGCATACTGTAGCTTCCCCATCTTCTTCAAGTTTATGATAGGACCTTGATCATAGGTCATCATGGTGGTATCAATCTCCTTGATATTATCATTAAGAATGTCTAAAGAGGGCGCAAGAGCATTCCTCAACTGAGTTTGTCTAGCTCTTACCTTTGTCATCTCTTTTTCTGCGTTATCAATTTTATCAATCTATCCTTGGTAGACATTATTACACATGTTCACATCTGTGGATTTGTCTTTCACTAAAATCTTCACTTTCTCAATCATAGCTTCTACCTCTTTTATTTTCATGAAATGAGCATTAGTAAGCTTATCTTGATCCATGCATTCTGCAATGATTCTTCTTCCTTGATCTTGTTAGCACCTGCAAAAAGTTTCATGGCTGTATGTCTTTTTCTCTGATCTCTATTTTTCCTTGTCTCTGGCTTGAAACCCTAGTTCAAAAAATTCATATTTATAGCCGTTGGAAGGAGAAAACCCTAATTTATCTTGGCCCTGTTCTAATTTTTCATTACCTTTTTCTAGCCACTTAAGTGATTTATAAGCTCATGTGCACTTTTCCCTCCCGGTTAGTCACCAGTTCTCTAAGTTTCCTAGTGGTTATCTTTTTCGTTCAACAATGTTGCGACTGCAGTGTTCATGTTTTCTCTTGTTGAGACCTAGGGTTAATTAAAGTTTTGGTGACTTGGCAAAAGCCTTTGTTCACATGTTCTCCAGATGTAACCATGGTTAAGAAAGTGTTTCACGACCTAGAGAATACCTTCAATCACATGTTCATTGCATGCTTAGGGTTAATACTTGCAGCGAGTCAAATAAAGAAAGATCATAGGTGGACACACTGTCAGATAGAGCTGAGGTGGCAGCTTTTTATTGGTTGTAGGATAGTGAGTTGGATATGTTGTCAGGCGGGCCTAGCATCTTAGTCTCCTTTTAATCCTATGGCGGGTGCATGATGTCATGAAATCTTAGTAGCCTATGAGATCATGCATCAACCATTCGATCCTCCAACTTGTTTGGGCTAGTCTATGGTGGGTCCTCGACTGCCATGTCATTATGACATAAACACTTTTGATTGGTTGAGATTCAAGTGATGTGGTGGCTGACAAGACCATGGTTATGAAAGATGAGTTTAGAAATGGGCCCGCTCTATGCAACATGGTAGGTTTTGATTTGATGGAGTGACTGATAAGGCAAGGTGGGGTCATGCTTTAGTGTCATCTACAGGAGATTCAAGATCAACAGTTGTCTTATGTTCTCATGAAATCTTTTCAGGCTATGAGATCATACGCCAGCCATCTGATCTTCTAGGTGATCTGATGTTTCTCAGTGGGTCCACTGCTAGGTGTGCACGAATGATGGCTTTTCATTGGTCATGCTAGATGGTGAGTTAGATGATTTAGCAAGGCCTGACATTCAATAGACTTAAGATCTAATGGCTGGTGTAAAAGTGCATAGAATATTCTTCTCCTATAAGATCATGCAACATCTGTCAATTTGGTATCAAACCATAAGGGAAGGTAGTGGGACCATTTGCCAAGTGTTTATGAGTTGTGGTGTTTTGATTGGCCCCATGTTTGGTGATAGGGATGGTTTCAGTAGGCCTGACCTTCTTGGATGGTTAAGTATCAATGAGATCTAGTGGTTGTCATCATACCATTGATATAAGATGCATGATTTTTAACTCAGTGGTATAATGATAGCTGTCTGATTCTCTTTAAGTGAATAAAGTGTTGAGTGGGTCCGCGTGTGCTATTTATTGCTAAGGGACTAGTGATGTGGTAGAGACTTTTCAAATGGCCTTGTGACTATTACGGAGATCAATGAGAACCACCTAATCTGTTGGGAAGAAATAAACTCAATGGTCATGTTTTAAACCTGATCCTGTAGCCGTTATTTTTCAATTTCAAATCTTTTCAGGGTTTTCTTTGTAGGATTTGTAATAGTAAGCCATATGAAACAAAGCAGTGATTCAGAATTGATTTCTCTGAGACATTTGTAGTTGGAAAATGATGTAGAAGACATAGGTTTTTGCGTAGATCTAATTTTGCCATCTTGGGGTGCCATGCCAAGTAAATACAAAGGACTGTTATTTGACATAGGAAGCTAGGGTTTGATGTTTGTCAGAGATTTCCATGACTTGTACACATAAGATTTTCTAAAGTTGGCTATGGCATTTAATTTTTGTTTTGTTTGCTACAAGAAATTAGTTAAAATTATATCTGTAGTAAGCTTAGAATATGAAAATAAATATTTGTATATCAAATTTAATCTGAGTCTCCTAGATTTCTAGGCTTTTCTTGCACTCTTTCATTTCTTGTTCATAGTGGTTGTTGTAGACCTAATTTTTCCCTAAATGATCCTTTGCTTGTTGTAATCCTTGTTCCTATAAAAGGATTTTCAAGATCATTTAGAGGGGTTCAAGTTCTGTTTGAGTTTTCTTGCAGAGCTAGTTCCATGAATGTTCTGCCCTATACATTTTTCCTTCTTCTTTGCATATATGGTGATCCCTCTTTCCTTTCTAGCTATGAGAATATAAAGAAGTTGTAATAGATGTCTTATGTGTGAG
Source organism: Chamaecyparis obtusa (assembly GCA_027943335.1). Classification (NCBI taxonomy): domain Eukaryota; kingdom Viridiplantae; phylum Streptophyta; class Pinopsida; order Cupressales; family Cupressaceae; genus Chamaecyparis; species Chamaecyparis obtusa. Next base: position 980,187 of record BSBK01000077.1, read on the forward strand.
ATTTCAATATATTTGTGATGTTATCAAATTGTCTCTATTTGGGTTTTAGACTTATTGATTATAGCATCAAGGGTGTTGTAGTCTTTCTACTTGCATTTCCAGTGAGTGTCTATAGTAGAGTTGTTTTTGTAGAAGCAACTAGGTTTAAGACTGATTTTCAGATGTGTATGAACTATGGTATCAAGGATGTCTCATGTTTTTCTTTCAGTGGATGCTAGTTAATGTATTGCTTGTTCCTAGGTTTTCCTTTGAATAGGTGATACCATATCTAGGTACACAGGTGGTTTGGTAATGTATGATCTGATTTGGGGTGTATGTATTGTCTTCTTATTTCATAGCTCTATTATAATGAGGCATTTGACTCTACTGCCCATTGGATAAGGCACTGGTCTATGAGAGACTCAGGGTGTTTCAGGGGTCCATTCAACCCAACATAAACTCAATAAATTGAAGTACCTTTCACTTTCATGTTGGTAGTAGTAGTTTCTAGTTTTCAAATTCATTTTATGCAAGTGGGCTATTGCATAAGAGTTATGATTCCATTGAGGTACGGGATGCCTATAGGAGTCTAAAAGCTATTCCATAGTCAGTTACTTGCAGGCCTATAGTTTGACACAAGATGAATGTGTGTGTAGATGAGGTATACCCGCTTGAGTGATGTGGAGCTCAAAGTTTATAAATCCCTAGTGCTTTGTTCATTGGCCCTTTTGCTTGTTAGATTTGGAGTGTTTGGTGAATATGTCACTAGCCCTATCAATCCTAGTGTAAATCTTATAGTGTGGGAAAAAGGACAACCAACAAAATGGTGACTCTGAAGGGGAAGAAGTAAAAGATAGTAAGCTTCATTGCTTGGCTGGATCATCCCAGAGTCTTGGTTGAAAGATCATAGAGTCAAATAAACAAATAAGCATTTGCTAAATTTTCTCACTAAGTGTTGAGTGGTGACTCTAATTTCTCTGTTTGATCAGTGCAGTCCCTGATAAACAGTGTGTAAATCCTGGTGAGGTTTTGGTTGATTAGAAGAAGAAACAAAGGTGCAATATTTTTCTCTTCAAGGAGGTGGTGACTCTACATAGAAAAGAACCTAATGGAGCTGCATGGTGAGCTCTAGATCTGCCTTACCTTCCAGTCAACAAGCTAAGTTCTTGATGTAGAACTTCCAAGTATTTTGGTTTTCATATGTCTTCTTTTTATGAAAATCAGTTGTAAAGAAAATGTTTCCCTATCAAGTGTTAAGCACTACTGTAAAGGGATAAGTAGTAGTGGGTAGTTCCTTATGGAGGAATATAGGCCCTTTTGTTTTGATGGCATTGAAGGTGCCCCTAATGAGTTCTCTACTAAGGATGGGGAGTGCTTGCCTAGATTCATGGTTGATGGATCTATTTCGGCAAGCCAACATATAGATGGTGTTATGGGTCTTTTTGGTGAAATGGATGTTGAACATGAAGTTGTTTCCATGAGGTTATTTGTGCAAAATTTATCACATGGTGCAAGGAATTGGTTTATGTCCTTGCCTTCATGTTCAATCCCTTCTTGGGATGTATTAAGAGAAAAATTTTCAGAACATTTTGATGAGGTTGCTGCTCTCAAGAAGGAAATTGCAAAGAGGAAGATTGAGAACTGACAGTTAATGGAGGACATAGGATTGCAAAGACTGGTGGTTCCTTATGTTGATCATGAAGAGGCCAGTGTTTCTAATGTTGATTCTCATTATGCAAAAAGTGTTGACTATGAAGTTGATGTTGAGGTCAGTGCATATGAGAGTGCTAAAGATGAATCTAAGGTTGATAACATTTCCAATTTGTTTGCATATTTTTCTTCTTTTCAATATCAGGACTCTTCCTTCCTCTAGTTTGATGATGTTTTGTGTGAGGGGCAGAATATTGAATATGATACAGATGATGATTCCTGCATTGATTTACTCACACAAAATGATTTGAAGCCAGAGATGTCCATTCTTGTTTTAGACAAGGATGATGTTTGTAGCACTAGGGGTGAAGCTGAGGAAGATGAAGACAAGGCCCAAAGTCCATTGAGCAGTGAAAAGATTTCAGCACTCTTGGCTAAAGAATTTCAAATGTATGCACTTGTTATGGACTTTGATTTCCAGCTTCCCTTTGACATAGTCTTTGACACTGATAATGAGGCCAGTGTTCAAAGTGATCAAGATGACCCATGTATATTAAAGTTCACCTCCTATAGTGACTCTACAAAAGAAGAGGTAGAAGGACATGACAGTGTGTTTTCCTATCATAGAGATTGCAATGATGAACAAGTTCCTTGTTCATATCCTTTTCCTTCTTTTGCCAAATATGATAGTGATGGTGACAGTGTTGAGGACTTTGTCTTCAATAATTGAGATAGAAATTCTTTTGATGAAAATCATGATGTAGATCAGATGTCCCACTGTCACAATATTTTGGAAGAAGACCTTCACTTAGTTCATGATCCAACTCATGAAGACATCATGGAGGAACCAAGTTTCTCAATGGCTGAGGTAATGCATGAAGATAAATCTGAGGATCCAAGTCCTTCTTAGCTAGGTATTTTTGTGGTAATGCATGATAACCAATATGTTTTATTTTCTGATGCATTACTATATTAGTTTTTTGTTTCCAGTCATCAAGAAGAAGTAAACGATGTTCCTTACTTCTTGGAATATGAGTATGAATGTAATGGTTATGACTGGAGGAACATGGGTAGTGATCATTATAGTTTAATTTTTCAGCCCATGAGTATTCACATATGTTGGTAGTAGGATGATCATGATAATTTTAGGTGTTTGGTCACATATGTGGATGAAAATCAGATTTTTGATTTAGGAGGGTCACTAATTTTCTTTTGGTAAATTAGGGCCACCAAGTAAAGTTTTATTCTTGTAAATACTTGTAAATATTTTCTTTCCTATTGTGTGTTTCCCTCCTTGTTTCCCTAGTTTGGTTGCCAGTTTTGAGGTCCCTATCTTTTTCCAGTAGATGGTCTGCTCTCCCAGTAATCCTAAATTCTTTCTATGCCTACAAGAGGCACACATTCCTAGATAGAGCCACTGTTAGCACCTACAAAAAGTTTCATGGTTGTATGTCTTTTTCTCTAATCTCTATTTTTCCTTGTCTCTAGCTTGAAACCCTAGTTCAAAAAATTCATATTTATAGCCGTTGGAAGGAGAAAACCCTAATTTATCTTGGCCATGTTCTAATTCTTCATTACCCTTTTTAGGCCACTTAAGTGATTTATAAGCGCATGTGTACTTTTCCCTCCCAGTTAGTTGCTAGTTCTCTGAGTTTCCCAATGGTTATCTTTTTCATTCGATGACCTTGCTTCTACAGTGTTCACATTTTCTCTTGTTGAGACCCAGGGTTAAAGAAATTTTTGGCAACTTGGTGAAAGCCTTTGTTCCTATGCTCTCTAGATGTAACCATGGTTAAGAAAGTGTTTCATGACTTGGAGAATACCTTGAGTCATGTGTTCATTGAATGCTTAGGGTTAAGACTTGCAGCGAGTCAAATAAAGAAAGATCATAGGTGGACACACTATTAGACAGAGCTAAGGTGGTGGCTTTTTATTAGTTGTAGGACAGTGAGTTGGATATGTTGTCAAGTGGGCCCGGCATCTCAGTATCATTTTAATCCTACAATGGGCATATGATCTCATGAAATCTTAGTAGCCTATGAGATCATGTGCCAACCGTCCAATCCTCCAGCTTGTTTGGGCTAGTATGTGGTGGGTCCTCAATTTCCATGTCATTATGACATAAATGCTTTTGATTAGTTGAGATTGAGGTGACATGGCACCTAATAGGACCATGGTTATTAAAGATGAGTTTAGAAATGGGCCCACTCTATGTAACGTGGTAGGTTTTGATTCGACGGAGTGACTAATAAGGCAGGGTGGGGTCATGCTTTAGTGGCATCCACATGAGATTCAAGATCAATGACTATTTTATGTTCTTGTGAAATCTTTCCAGGCTATGAGATCATACGCCGGTCATCTGATCTTCCAAGTGATCTGATGTTTCTAACTAGGTCAACTACCAGGTGTGCACAAATGGTGACTTTTCATTAGTCATGCTAGATGGTGAGTTAGATGATTTAGCGGGGCTCGATATTTAGCAGACTTAAGATCTAACGGTTGGCATTAAAGTGCATAGAATATTCTTCTCTTATAAGATCATGTGATGTCTGTCAATTTGGTATCAGACCATAAGGGAAGGCAGTGGGACCATTTGCCAGGTGTTGCTGAGTTGTGATGTTTTGATTAGTTGTGTGTTTGGTGATAGGGATGGTGTCAGTAGGCCCAGCCTTCTTGGATGGTTAAGTATCAATGAGATTTGGTGGTTTTCATCATACCATTGATATAAGATGCATGATTTTTAACTCAATGGTATAACGATAGCCCTCTGATTCTCTTTAAGTGAATGAAGTGCTGAGTGGGTTTGTGTGTGCCATTTATTATTGAGGTGCTTGATTTTCATTGGTTAAGGGACTGGTGATGTGGTGGAGACTTTTCAAATGGCCTTGTGACTGTTACGTAGATCAATGAGAACAACCTGATCTATTGGGAAGAAATAAAATCAATGGTCATGTTTTAAACCTGATCCTGTAGCCATTATTTTTCAATTTCAAATCTTTTTAGGGTTTTCTTTGTAGGATTTGTAACAATAAGCTGTATGAAACAAGGCAGTGGTTCAGAATTGATTTCTCTGGGACATTTGCAGTTGGAAAATGATATAGAAGACATAGGTTGTCACATAGATCTAATTTTTCCATCCTAGGGTGCCATGTTGAGTAAATACAAAGGACAATTATTTGACATAGGTAGCTAGGGTTTGATGTTTGTCAAAGATTTCCATGACCTGTACACATAATATTTTCTAAAGCTGGCTCTGGCATTTAATTTTTGTTTTGTCTACTACAAGAAATTAGTTAAAATTATATTTGTAGTAAGCATAGAATATGAAAATAAATATTTGTACATCAAATTTAATCTGATTCTCCCATATTTCTAACCATTTCTTGCACTCTTTCATTTCTTGTTTAGAGTGGTTGTTGTAGACCTAATTTTGCACTAAATGATCCTTTGCTTGTTGCAATCCTTGTTCCTATAAAAGGATTCTCAAGATCATTTAGAGGGGTTCAAGTTCTGTTTGAGTTTTCTTGTAGAGCTAGTTCCATGAATGTTCTACCCTGTAAATTTTTCCTTCTTCTCTACATATAGGGTGATCCCTCTTTCCTTTCTAGCTATGAGAATATAAAGAAGTTGTAATAGATGTCTTATGTGTGAGATTTCAATATATTTGTGATGTTAGCATATTGTCTCCATTTGGGTTTTAGACTTATTGATTATAGCATCAAGGGTGTTGTAGTCTTTCTACTTGCATTTCCAGTGAGTGTCTGCAGTAGACTTGTTTTCATAGAAGCAACTAGGTTTAGGACTAGTTTTTAGATGTGTGCGAACTAGGGTATCAAGGATGTCTCATGGTTGTCTTTCAGTGGATGCTGGTTAATGTATTGCTTGTTCTTAGGTTTTCCTCTGAATAGGTGATATCATATTTGGGTACACAAGTGGTTTGGTAATGTATGATCTGATTTGGGGTGGATGTATTGTCTTCTTATATCATAGCTCTATTGCAATGAGGCATTTGACTCTGCTACCCATTGGATAAGGCACTAGTCTATGAGAGACTTAGGGTGTTTCAGGGGTCCATTCAACCCAACATAAAACTCAATAAAATGAAGTACCTTTCACTTTCATGTTGGTATTAGTAGTTTCTAGTTTTTAGATTCATTCTATGCAAGTGGGCTATTGCATAAGATTTGTGATTCCATTGAGGTACAGGATGCCTATAGGAGTCTGGAGGCTATTCCATAGTTAGTTACCTATAGGCTTGTAGTTTGACACAAGATGAATGTGTGCTCAGATGAGTTATACCTACCTGAGTGATGTGGAGTTCAAAGTGTAGAAAGCCCTAGTGCTTTGTTCATAAGCCCTTTTTCTTGTCAGATTTGGAGTGTTTAGTGAATGTGACACTAGCCCTATCAATCCTAGTGTAAATCTAATAGTGTGGGAAAAAGGACAACCAACAAATCTAAAAATTCTTTTAGGGATGCTTGACCAGTCTTGAGTGAGCCTAGATCAAGTGTGAAGTTGCTAACCAATTCATTCAATCTCTTCTTCAGATACTTTTCCTCTGCAACTAGGGATGCAAATTCTTCAAGGCTTGAGAAATTGCTTTTGAAATGTGAGATGACTATACTCACATCATCAACAGAGTGTATCTTTGACACTTTCTTGTCCTCTAGTAACAAATTGTTTAGAATGTTTACTAATTCTACCAGGAGGGGATTCCTCATCACTTTCTTTTCTTTGGCCTTCTCCATAGCTAAGACGTTGAACTTAATCAAGTCTTCTTCTCTCCATGAGACCAAACTAGATGTGACAGGTGTCAAACTTGACAACAATGCTGCAAAGGGAGTGATAGGAGTGTTATCCATCACTTCTTGTTTTACCTTGACCAGTTCTACTGATGGTCCATTATTCTTTTCTTCTTCTTTTTCTTTTTTGTGTTCTTTCTTTTCTTCCATCTTTTCTTCTTTTTCATCTATTATGTATTCAATCATTACTTCTTCTTGATGACTAGGAGGAGTGTTACTACATAAGTTCTTACAAATGCCTCTTCAAACTTATCCAATTATGTGTTAGTGGCCTCCATGGCTATTTCCACATTATCAATGATAATGGTGTTGTCCTTGAGTGATTCTATCATGGGCACAAACTTGTCTACCGCTGATTTTGTTTTCGTTGTAGGCACTAAATCCTGAGGACTTGTAGACTGTACCTTGATGGTCTCTAACCCTTTGGTAACCATTATGGGTACATGTGCTGTGGGCACAGTAGGTGGATACATGTTTCTATTCATAAAGACCTTCTCAAAGGCTTTCTCTATTTCTTTGGCAACTAATTTATAGTTTTTATCCATTATATTAAGTGTTCTTGTCTTGGTTCTAAGGTGAGGCTTCACCAAATCTAACAACATCTTCTTCTCTTCTAGCTCAAATATAGGAAGAGTTTCATCTAAGATATTTTCCCTTATCTGCAAATCTTCTTCAATAGCCTGTCTCTTTTGGAATTCTAGGATATTCGATACATTGTCAGGGATCATGGTCTTAAGTTCCAAGACTATTTTCTTTAACTTCAGCATGTCTTTGACTAACATACAATGAATCTTAGATTTTTCTATTTCACTATATTTTTCATCTAACTTTTCTACTTGATCAATTCTTCCTTCATCAATTATCCTTTCTTTTAGCACATTGAGACTAGGTTTGGAACTTACTTCAAGAGGTTCTTGAGGGCTCCTTTTGTTTCTTATTGCTCGTGAGGATGGATGACTAGTGCTGGTTTCTTTCTTCCTCTTTGGCATTGCCTTATACTCAGGAGGAGCAGTAAGGTCAATGATTTCCTTGGGTGCAAAAGGTGTATAATTAGTTATATCCTTATGTTCATCTGATTTCTCTATCTTTACCTTCTTCAACTTGGGATCATGTGATTATGCCTTTGCTGCATCATTGCTCTTTAGTTCCAAAGAAATCTTTTGTTCTTTTTCTTTGTCAATATCTGCTTGAGACACACCATGTATTCTCAAGATTTCTGAGGTGACTTTAGCAACCTTTCTTTTTGTTGTTGTGCTATTTAGTTTGGCATCTATTTCTCTTGTCTTCTCCTCATAAGTTCCCCATCTAGGCTCATTAGGGTCAATAGGAGCTGAAAGCAATACTTGAGAATATGCTTCTAACACTTGTTCCTCAGCTTCATATCCAAGTGGATGAATCCACTTGGTTTTAGGTACAACTACCTCCATGCAAGTTGTATATGTTTCAACCATAAAACAAATTGTATCCTTGTACTTTTCAACAATGTTTTCTAGAATTATGCACCTCATTTTAATCTTAGCCCTAAAGGTCTTCACCTCTAATGTTATATAATCTCTCAATGTACTCTTAGTGGATGCCTTGTTAGATATTTGTGGCATGGTTGGAATGGACTTGTCCACATAAAAATTTGATACTCTCCCTATTAGAAATAGGAAATACTGAGAGGGGGGGGTGAGTCAGTATTTCACAAACTTTTACTTTTTCCCACTTATGGATATAATAGATTACTTTAAAGCATAAGAAACTAAATAGCATAAATAACAGTAAATGTAAAGAACTCATAACACATGATATGTTCTCATGGAAACCCTGGCCAAGGGAAAACTCCAGTGGGGATGGTACCCACAAAGATCCACTAACCAAAAGATATTTGGTTAAGGATGTTGACCTTGTTAGGAGCCTGTTACAATGATATAGTGTATCAGTCCTGGTTAAGGGACTGTAGACCTTGTTAGAAGCCTCAACCCTGTTAGGAGTTGTAGATACAAAACCTGATTACCAGATGAGCTCACTACCCAAACAAGTAATAAAAATGTTTACTGATTACAATATGGTACTGCTGACAACTTCACATCAACAACTTTCGCTGCTATCACAAGTTACATATATTACATGTTACATTTCAACTATGTTCGGTACATCTTTATTTATACAAGATAAAAACATAATATCTTTATCCATTTGGCTTTCATATATTTATCCAAGAGTAACCATCTAGGATTTCATCTCTTTATAATATTAAGTCATTATTTTGACAAGCAAAATAATCCCTTAATTCATTTACTAGTTCTGTCTTCAAAACTGCTCTGTTGACTATACTCTGTCATCAATAAAATAATCATAACTTTGTCTGTACTATCTGTACTCTTTTGCACACTAAGATGGGGTATCCTTAGACACCATAGAGTCTATGTTCAACTGTGCAAACTCTGATCATGCTCCAGTGAACGTCGCCAAAACAAACTATATCGGGTGCTCTGTCAAAACACTATTTCATACTTAGACAATTTTAGTCTGTGATCTTCCATACTTACTTTCCAGCTTATGCAATCTTCATAGGGAACATATGTTTCCATAATGACAACATCTATGTACATACCTCAGCCAAATTGCCAACAATCTCCCCCTTTGTCATTGGTGGCAACATATGAGAAAATTGGCTAAGTGTACAAGTCAAAATCTCAAAATTTGTATCAAAATTGTGGCCATAGTATAAAATAAGTATATTATCCTTATATCTCCTCAAAATATACACATAATCTATAACACTTTATAATAATCCATAGAACTCCCCATATGAGTATCCTTCCTTATCATATATAGACAATTTTCTAAGTATCTCTCCCCCTTTAACAACAATGACAAAATAAGTGGTGGAAAGGGATATACAAAAATTGTGTCAAAATTTTTACCTTACTATCTTATTGCAAAGCCAATAGGCTTGCAAGAAAATCTAAAAAATCTATCTTCCAAGTCTCAAAATCTTTCTCCCATGCCTTCTTTATTGATTCTGCTACATTGAGTAAAGCACTCAATCCATATGCTGCAATCTGATAGGCTTGAAGGGATTCAAAATTGAACTTCTAAAATGTTGTCTTAGAAGTAAGACATTCATCTAGCTGCTCTTCTATTATAGTCAACTTGATTGAGACATGCTCTCTCAAGATGTTTATTCTGATAATTTTCTTGTTCTTCTCATCATTCAAAGTCCTTATCTCATCACATAATTTTTTGACCTTTTTCTCAACTGCACCGATCTTTATGTTTAGGCTGGCCAAAGAGTTTGTCTCTACTACAATTTCATCTTGCTTCTCTTTTATCTTCTTCTCTTCCTCAATTAAAATATTTTTAGACTTTATACACTAAATGTACAAACACTTTCCAGTCTCAAGATGTTTCCTTAAGTTCTTAATGTGTCTGTCAAGGCTGTCAATGTCATTTTTTATATTCTAACTTATATTATGCAACATCTCAGCTTCAGAAGCTGCTTGAGCCTTAACCTTAGCAATATCAATCAAATTAGTGAACTCAACATCAAAAGAATTAATTACCATCTTTTCTCTTTCAAGTGGATCTGAATCAAAGACTTTTGTAGATATAACACTTTGTAGCTTCTCAATCAAATCTTTCAGACTACCTTCCAAATTCTTAACTTTCTTGTTCTTTCCAATAATTTTGTTCAAAGAAGTGATCAACTCTAATTGATCATTGTCATCAACTTCCTTGCTCAAATCTTCAATCAATGTTCCTATTCCTTTCTCCTTTCCAGTCTTAGGAGTAAGACTGATGTCTTCTTGTGGTTCAATAGGTGTATGGGCCTTTGTTTCCATTTGCACATCAGCTCAAGTAGACTTTGTTTCAATACTCTTTTCTTGCTCTCCCAAAACCAAATTGTCAACAATGTTATCCAAACTGTTGAGTACCGCATCATCTGAATCTAAATTAACTTTTGTTCCTTCAATGTCCATAGATTCTGTGCCAATGTTTATAGAAGAAGAAATAATATCTTCAGCCTCAACTACCTCTACTGCTACCTTTGCTTTTTCTAAACTCTATTTCTATGCTGGTTCTACAACAGATTGATCTTTGCTATCTATTCCTGCAACCAAGTTTTCCAGCACTTGCACAACTACCTATTCAGTTTCAATATTTACTTGTTCATACTAACCTCCCATTATTTGTATAATTATTCTTTTGGTTCTTAATAGGGTTTCAAGTGGCTTGAGGATCTATTTAAGGTGGTCATCATCTCTTATCTCACAGAACTATATAATCACATTCTCTCTCATTTTAGTATCTTCTTCTTGTGCTCTCATCTTTCTTCTCACAAGTTTGTTGTACAAATCTTTTGGTATCTTTCCATGAATAGTATCAAATTTCTTGTTTGTCAAAATCATATGTGTAACCATTTCATTCTCTAGATTTAATATGTTAGAGGATCCATATAAATCATAGTATTTGTTCATTTTGGTAAAGTCTCCATGCTACATTATATCTTCATTAACTCTTTCTATCCTTGGTTTCCATGATTTCTTCTTTATTGTCACTTCATCATCTTTTATCTCTGCAACTCTTCTAGGTACTAGTGGAACAATTATTTTTTGTCTTTTACTTGGTCTTGAAGCACTTGCCTTCATTATTTTGCTTGGTGCTGAAGAAAAGGGTTTCTCTATTTGACTAATTTCTTGTTCCTTCTCAGGTTCTTCAACCTTTACCTTAACTTGAATAGGTTCTGTAGTTGATGCCAAAGGTGGGACTGATAGTATCTCACTTTGCCTTATTGCTTTTGCAGTCTTTCTTGCAATATCAAATTCCTTCTCACTCATACCTGATTCTTTTAGAATTTTCTTTAATGTAGACTCCACTCTCTTCTTTGATTGTTTCTCTTCCTTAAGTGTCTTTGCTGAATCAAAGTTTTCATCATATGTTCCAAATCTATTTCCATGAGCATCAACTTTACTTTTCAATAATCTACTAACATATCCTTTTGTTTCAACTTCAGAGATTCCATAGCCAAGAGTGTCTATGAATTCATGTCTAGGTTCTACTACCTCAATGTAAGTGAAATCAATATCAACCATAAAACATATATCATCTTTGTATTTCTCAACTAGGGATGGAGGAATTCTTGATCTATTTACCACAATGTTCTAAAAAAATTTCAACACTAACTTTACACTATCATTAACCTTCTCAATAAGATGTTTCATGTAAACTTTATTGATTCTTTCCATTGTATTCTACTCAAAATGATCTTAGTACACTCCTCATCATCAAATTCATATTTCATAGAGTACTCAATGATTTCATTATTTTCTAGATGTTCATAACCTTGTTTCACTGACATATCCATGTTGTACAATTTCTTATATTCACCATTAAAATCACTTTCCCTTAGGGTTTCATACTTGCATCCAAGATAACTTTTAACATTCTCTAAATGAAGAATTCTGTTTGGTACGGATGATAAGGCTAAACTAGCATCTCTTTTTGAGGGTTCAACTGGATCTTTCTTAGTTCTAGGTCTATTCTTATCCTTGATGTTTTGAATCAATGATACATCCATGATTATAACTGATTACTTTAAGCTGATTCAAGATCTTAGTCAGATAAATACCTTAAATTTGCAAAATTAGGGCTTTCACTTGATCGGCGCTTCAAACTTCTACAAATCATTTCCAAACTTTTTTCTTTTCTTCCAAATCACTTCTAATCACTTGATAATCACAATAACTTTGATTTCAATCATTTAATACTTATCATTTACTCGATCTAACATCGCATTCAATTCTTTTGCTGCTAAAATGCCAAAAAGCTGATTTTGTAAACCTGCAACCATAAATCTTCTTGTGACCTCTCAAAACATAATATTTATTTTTGCGCACTTAACCATAGCATTAGTATAACATAAAAAACCTTCATCTAACTGCACAAAACTTAACTCATTCAAAATCTAATTCTATACTAATTCTAAGTTCCTAAACTATAGAAATTTACATAATTTAAGTGCTTAAAGAAGGGTTAGGTAAAGACTCATTCTTACCATTAGATACATTACCTTCCTAATTACCTTCAATGCTGAATATACCTCCTTGATCTATGCCTTTAACAAATTTTATTTCATCTTCATTGCTACAACAACCTTTCTCTTTGTTTCCTGCATTTTCATTTCTTCTTGCATAGTTTCTAGGGTTAGGGTTATGATGATAACCTCCATTGTTCATTCTGCAAAATTTTTCTGTGTGTCTAATCTTGTTACATATCTGACAAGTGATTCCATTGGTTCCATATCTAGGTTTTTGTTGATTGATTTGTGTCCTGCAATTTCTAGCAATATGTCCAATTTTGTTTCATCTGAAACATACTATTCCATTTCCTCTTTTCATGTCTTCAGTTGATCTCTGATCTACATTGTTAGTATTTCTAGGTATTCTACTATTGTAATTATTCTCAATAACTTTAGATCTTCTAAATTCAATAGCTTTATGTCCAAAACCATGACAATAATAACAATATCCATTAAGAGGTTTGAATTGTTTACCTGTACAATCTCTCTTCATATGACAAATAGTATTACAAGAAAAACATCTACCTTTGAATTCTCTTTGCATACCTTTGGATGATTCATCTTGGTTTGGTGGTTTTTCTTTCTTTAGTGCATCTTCTTACTTTGATGATTCTTCTTGCTTAGGTGCATCTTGATATTTGTTCTCATCTAACTTCTTTTCTTCACTACTTTCACATTCATTCAGATCTGGTTTCTTGCTTTCACTAACTATCTTCAATATGTTAAGTCCAAGACCAGTTTTGTCATAGAATGGTTTTCCATAAGATACTTGCTTATCAATCTTTTCACTATTTGAATATAGCCTCTCAAGTTGTTGTTTGGATTGAGTCAATTCACCTTTCACAATTTTTTTGTATTTCTCAAGTTCATCATACTGCAGTTTGACTTTATCAAATTTGGATGTTACCTTGCCAAGTTTAGATTTTAGATCTTCATTTTCATTCTTTAAAATTTCATTCTTAGATCTCAAATTGTCATTTCCATCTTTCAAGATAAGCTTTAGATTTGTTATCTTTAATTCATGTTTAAGGATCAGATTTTCTTTTTCTAAATCATCACAATCTTCAACAAGAATTTCAGATTCCTTCTCAGATTTCAGATCTTCTATCTTACCTTTCAATTTTTTAATAAGATTCTTTGCATCATCATATTTTCTTTTCAAAGTGTTTCTTTCATTAGTAAGCATATCAATTTGCTCAAGAGCTTCTTCAAGATTCTTCTTTAATTGATCCATATCCATAGAGATCTTACTCAAGCTGCTAGGATTTTCTTGAATGTTTCTTCTTTGAGTAACTGTGCTCTGATACCAATTGTTAGAAATATGAAATACTGAGAGGGGGGCATGAATTAGTATTTCACAAACTTTTACTTTTTCCCACTTATGGATATAACAGATTACTTTAAAGCATATGAAACTAAATAGCATACATAACAATAAATGTAAAGAACTCATAACACATGATATGTTCTCAAGGAAACCCTAGCCAAGGGAAAACCCCAGTGGGGATGGTACCCAAAAAGATCCACTAATCAAAAGATATTCGGTTAAGGATGTTGACCCTGTTAGGAGCCTATTACAATCATATAGTGTATCAGTCCTGGTTAAGGGACTATAGGCCTTGTTAGAAGCCTCAACCCTATTAGGAGTTGTAGATACAAAACCTGATTACCAGATGAGCTCACTGCCCAAACAAGTAATAAAAATGTTTACTGATTACAATATGGTATTGCTTACAACTTCACATCAACAACTTTCACTGCTATCACAAGTTACATATATTACATATTACATTTCAAGTATGTTTGGTACATCTTTATTTATACAAGATACAAACATAATATCTTTCCCTTGTTAGATTGCATATCTTTATCCAAGAGTAAACATCTAGGATGTCATCTCTTTATAATATTAAGTCATTATTTTGACAAGAAAAATAATCCCTTAATTCATTTACTAGTTGTATCTTCAAAACTACTCTGTCGGCTATACTCTGTCATCGGTAAAACAATCATCACTTTGTCCATACTATTTGTAATCTTTTGCACACTAAGATGGGGTATCCTTAGACACCATAGAGTCTATGTTCAACTGCACAAACTCTGATCATGCTCCAGTGAATGTCACCAAAACAAACTGTATTGGGTGCTCTGTCAAAACACTATTTCATACTTAGACAATTTTAGTCTGCGATCTTCCATACTTACTTTCCAGCTGATGCGATCTTCATAGGGAACATATGTTTCCATAATGACAACATCTATGTACATAACTCAACCAAATTTCCAACACTCCCAACTATATGAGGGTACATGTAAATGATCAAAGACCCAAACTTGACTATCTTGGTCTTGTCATGCTTGATTGCCTTGATGTTATCAATCAACTATGCACGCAAGATCTCAGAGAGGTTGAACTCCCCATCTTCCTTCACAAGTATGATGGCTACAAGAATTGTGCCTGTAGACACACTATTCACCCTATTGGTGTGATTAAACCTATATCCAAGTATCATAGACATCAATTTGATGTTAGCTTGCTCAATAGGCTCAATTGTCATCCCGCACTTATCACTCCTTGACTTACATGTTTGCTCAACAATTTTCCTGAAATCCTTTCCTACTGGAAGGATGAAACCTATCTTTGGGAGCCTTGTCATCTCATATATTAGGTCACTGGTAATTCTGACTGTCACATCACCTATCCAAAATAGGTCATCATGAATTCTACTCAGAAGCATTTTAATCCATTTCGTCTCATAGAATTCATATGCTATAGCATACTCTACTAAAGGGTGATCATTCCACTTCGTATATTAATCCAAGAAGGTTTTATCTAGTTTTAACATTTTTTCCATGTGCACCCTTAACCTATTCAATCCTATTGGTTCCTTCTTACAGTAGATGTAAGCCCTAATGTCTTCCACATACATAACGCCCATAGGTGTGTGGGAGAATGCTCCCTCTAATTCATCTAGGGTAGACTTGAATGGATGCTTCTTAAACACATATCTTTTCTTTTTTGCAACATCAAATACTATGGGAGTGGCCATCACTTACTTGAATTATCACTTTCCAAGTGTTCACTAAGATAATCTAAAGACTTTTGAATTGGCACGGTGAACTAGCATTTCTGCAACCAATCAAGTGTACTACAAATCACTGATGGATCAATCTAAAAGTATTCACAATAACTTCTAAGGCTCTTTCTACTTTTCAATTGCTTTGAATAAGAATGCATTGAGTAATCAAACAACTTTGTGTGTACTTAAAGTGAAAATTCTACCATTAATGCTTGCTCCGTAAACTAGGCTGACACTTAAAATTTTTTGACTTTTGTTCTACTAACAATTAGTATGTGGGCTCTTGGACAAAGGTTCCTTTATACTCCAAAAGCTTAAGTCCAAAGGTGCATACTTTGAGAATGAGTATAGCAGCCACACAAGGGTCTAGTGCTAAATTAGCTCCCCCTATGACCCTGAGGGCCATTCATCCAGATGTAGAGGGTGCGTCCACCATGGATGCATCCAATACATTCTCATCAACTTTTTCCTTCTTTCTTTATGTCCAAATCAAGCTCACATTCTCTGATGCTTTCACAAACTTGACTTCTCCTTCGGGATCCAATACTAGTTCTTCAATCTTTTTAGGGCTTTCCTAACCTTGCATCCTTGATCTATAGAACTTTGAGATATGTCCAGCCTTATTACAAGAGTGACAAATGACTGGAGGTCTTATATTCCTCGATGCATTAACATGAGTCACCATTTTACATTGTCTCACTGAGTGACCATTATAGTTACATATCTGACATGTAACATTCTAAGAAATTCTTATATTTGTCTAATTCTGATTATGCTAAATCCTATTCTTCTTACTAGTCTTGCAATTCATAGCTCTATGACCAAATTTATTACATGAATAACAGTAACCATTAAAAGTTCTTACCTCTATACAATTCCTTTTTATGTGTCCATGCTTGTTACATGCATAAAAAGTGTGGTCTATAGCCTCGCGCTCATTCTTAGGTGGTTTAGTATGATCCTTGGTCTGACTTCTAGTCTCTTTAGCATTAGTAGAGTCTTTTTGTGTATCCTTTCTTGATCACATGTTGTCAATCTAATTTTGTGCTTCATTATATCCAATAAAACTAGTGTCTCCTTTGGCTCTTCTTGCATACAACTAAGATTTTATCAAATTAGAACTAGTGTGTAATTTGTCAATGTGATTCTTTGCTTCCTTTAATTCAGATTCCAAGCTTTCTTTGTTGTTCCTTAACTCCAAGATTTCCAAGTTAGCATGCCTTAATTCCTCATTGAGTTGAAGGTTCTCTTGGACTTGTTCATTGTACAAACTTCCTGATTATTGATTAGTTTATCATCAAATTCTTAGATTTGATATTTTAAGGATGCATTTTCTTCATTCAGCTTCTTGACCATTATCCCCAATTCACTAGTGGAACATTCTTTCATATCCCTTCTTAACCTTTTGATAACTAATTGAGCAACACTGAATTTTTCTTTTAGTTCTTCAGTTTCTCTTTTAGATTTGTCTAGGTCTTCAAGAGCAGCTTCCAGATTCCTTTTCAGATGTTTCATTTCTTCTTTGTTCATGATCTCCTCAAGTGGTTAGACTTCTTTGCTGAGGACCAAATCTCTAATACCAATTGTTAGGAATGGGAACACTGAGAGGGGGGGGGGGGTGAATTAGTGTTCACTGTATTTTATCTTTTTTCTTTAATCTTTAAACTAAACTTGAATGCTTAAGAACTAAAACAAACATTCACATAAACATGAAATATGAAATTAACACATGACACCAATATGGTTATTGGGAAACCCAAATAGGTAAAAACCTCAATAGGAATTGACACCCACTAATATTTTGCTCTAGTGTTTTATGATCCTTGTTAGAAGATCCTTAACCTTGTTGGGAGTTTCTTTACAATGTATTAAGTATAGTAGACCTTGTCAAGGGTTAGAACCTCTAAGGAGTCTTTTACAATAGTCCCTATTAGGGGAAAGGACACACTATCCTAGAGCTCACTGCTCAAGTGGTGAAGGCTACAACCTTCTGATCTCAGATACACACTATATCTACTGGATGAACCATCAGTGTGACACTACTTGTTAGATCAGTTCCTTTGATGCACTAATGCTTTGACCTCTTTCAAGCTCTAATACATCTTATTGAATCTTCACATACTTCTTCTTTCCTTAACACAACTCTCTATTAATTTCCATGCCTTTAACAATGGGTGCATCTTATATTTATATGCGCATACAAAATAAACAACTAGGTTAGCCCTTAAACCTATTACATACAATGCTTCCAAATGAATTGGCTTAAGCATGTTTACAATCAAACATATATACATGTTCAAAACCTAATTACAATAGGTGCATAGCCTTTACATGATTAGATTATGACCGCAACTCAAAATGCTAATAGTCGGCTGCTTACTCTATTCTTCACTGGCATACACTGGCTGTGCAACTTCAACTACTTGTATCTTTCTCATACTTGCATATCTAATCATGCACTCATAGAATAATCATGAATATAGTCTAACCAACATAATTTCCAGGGTGCACACCATAATTCTTCCATATGCATGTGTGTTGATGCTCTGAGTTACAAGAACTTTGTACACTATCCAGTCTTCAACACTTAGCCGATTTTGAATCTTCTCATCAGGTGCGCTAACTCTAAACTACTATATGACTTTGTTTCCATAATGACTGATGCAGGAGTATCCTGGGTGTAAGAGCAATCTTGCATCACCTAAAAATATTTCTATTTTTGCATTCAATAATGGCTATTTTGTGTAGAGCTGCTATTTATGGAAAGTTACTATTTTTGGTAATTTTTGTATGTGCTCAGAATGATCTGATTTCTTTCTTGGAGGTTCATTTTGGTCATATAAGTCTGTCAGTCAAGTTTCATTGCCAGATCAAGTGTATATTGGAAGATATTGAAGATTTTCGGTATTGGGAGCAGGGTACAGAAACTTTGAACTCAGTTTTGAAGGCTTTAGAGGCCCCGGATGAGGTCAAAAATTTGGGTGACGGGCACTTGCATGGGTCAAGCCTGTAGAGCGCTTCGTGGCATTTCTGAAATGGGCTTATAATAGCCGATCGGGTCAACTGGTGATGACTTATGGTCTTCGGAAGTTGGGCCACCTGAAATGGCAAAAAATAATTTTCTTCAAAATTTTTGTTCGGGTTTCAAAGGTTATCTTGAGCTGACTATGATGTAATGAAATGTAAAATAAAATAATTCTAAGTTTGGTCGGCCTTATTGGCTAAAATTCTGGAACCTTCCCAGGCGGTGAAAAATTGCCTATATAAGGAAGGCTGTGTTATTGTCTTAGGCAGTTTAGAATAGTTCTAGGTAGTAGATCTGGGTATTGATTCGAGGCTTTGTCCTACAGAATATTGTAAGGGAATTCCCATGTGGCTTTGCATATTGTAATTCTGAAAGTTTGTAATTCCACATTTGTGGAGATAATAAGAAGCCAATTTTCTGTTCTTGCATATTATTGTGGTTTCTCTGTTTCTGTTATGTGTTTGTGGTATTAAGGGGAGCACCCTTCATTAGGTGGTATCAGAGCAGGAGTTCTTGAGTGTGTAAACAGATCACCGACTGTGAGGCAGTTTGCACCAGGACCGTGGCTAGGGTTTCAGCGCGCATCGCGAAAATGCCTCCACGAAGGGAACGTGGCAGAAGAGCTAGTGTTGTAACACCTGAGGTTAGAGAGCTACAGAGACAAGTGCGAGCATTACAAGAAGAGATTCATAGAGGAATGAATCTTAATGTCAGAGACGAAAGAGAGGATGAAGCTGAAGAAGAATATCAAGATGGAGAAGCTGAAATTGTGAAACAGGAGGAAGAAAGACTTTTTCGGGCGATTTCCAAGATTGGGAAAAGACCTAAGATCGAGGTTCCTACATTTTATGGAAATCTTAACCCAGAGGAATTGATCGACTGGATCAATGAATGTGAAGAATATTTTGAGTATGAAGATGTTGAGGATCCTGATAGGGTCAAATTTGCGAAGGCCAGACTGAAAGGTCATGCGAAGATATGGTGGCAAGAGATTCAGTTGGAGCGAAATATAAGGGGAAAGGAGAAAATCACGAGATGGGATCGGATGGTGGATAAATTGAAGCGACAGTTCATTCCTGTTGATTATGAGCTTGACCTACTGAAGAAAATGCAGAGTTTGAAGCAAGCAGGAAGATCTGTTCAGGAGTATACAGAGGAGTTCTATCAACTTCTCATCAGAATAGGCCATGCAGAAGCTGATAAGGAGAAAGTTGCCCGATACCTTAATGGGTTAAGGCCAAGCATTTAGGAGGAGCTAAATCTGGTTCAAATGAATAGTATTGAAGAGGCATACTAGTTTGCCCTAAAAGTAGAGGAAAAGCTGAACAAGAAGTTTGAGAGCAGACAAAATGGAAGAGGTCGCGGTGGACGATCTGGTGGACAGTCATATGGTGGCCGAAATGAAGATCTGAAAAAGAAGGATGAGGCCAGTAGCAGTCAGAATCAGTGAGGAAATAATTTTAATCGCTTCCAGGATCAGAATAATAGAGATCAAAGAGGAAGAGGAAGAGGACAAGGATCTGGAAGAGGTGGCTTCCGTGGAACATGTTTTCACTATGGAGAAGAAGGTCACAGGGCATTTGAATGTCCTCAGTGCCAAGGCAGAATAGATAGGAGAAATGAAGGCTAGGCCAGAGTTGCACATGTCAATGAAGATGCTAGATCATCAAATTCTCAAGATGCTGAAAGAGGAGAAACGCTAATTAATAGAAGAGTCTTGCTGAGTGGTGAGAATGAACCTGCACAAAGGAGGAGCCTGTTTCGCACTAGATGCAAGTGTGAGGGTAAATGCTATGATGTGATTATTGATAGTGGAAGCATTGACAATTTGGTGTCAGAAGAGATGGTGACTAAGTTGAAGCTCAAGAGACAGAAACACCCACATCCATATCAGATTGCCTAGGTGTAGGATGACCACAAGGTCATGGTCAGTGAACAGTGCCTGGTAAAGTTTATGATCAGCGGATACCAAGATGAGGTATTATGTGATATCATATCTATGGATGCATGTCATATGTTGTTGGGTAGACCATGGCAGTTTGACATATGTGCTGTACATGATGGTCGTGCGAATACCTATTCCCTGACAAAGGATGGAGTGCGACATAAGCTAAAACCATTGAAGGAGACTGAAGAAAAGGTATGTGGTACTGCAAGGATAACTTTTGTTGATGGAAGAAATTTCTTAGATGGTATGAGGCATGAGCATGTATGTTTTTCTTTAATTCCAAAAGTTGGTAAAGAGGAAGTAGAAGATGTTCCTATAGAAGTTGCAGATTTGTTGAATGAGTTTCAGGATATTGTATCCAATAATGTGCCTGATGGATTACCACCAGTCAGGAAGATCAGTCATCAGATGGACTTGATCCCAGGAGTGAGTTTGCCGAATAAGGTAGCACACAGAATGACACCTGCAGAAAGTGAGGAGTTGAACAGACAAGTACATGAACTGTTACAGAAAGGATTGATCTGTGAGAGTCTGAGTCCCTGTGCTGTACTAGCGGTATTAGCACCAAAGAAGAATGGAGAATGGAGGATGTGTATAGATTCTAGGGCAATAAACAAGATCACAATCAAGTACAGGTTTCCATTGCCACGAATGGATGATATTATGGACTGTTTGAGTGGAGCTGTGTATTTCTCAAAAATAGATCTGAAGAGTGGATATCATCAGATTCTGATCAGAGAAGGAGATGAATGGAAGACTGCCTTCAAGACAAAGGAAGGACTATATGAGTGGTTAGTCATGCCTTTTGGGCTAACCAATGCACCGAGCACTTTCATGCGGCTCATGAACGAGGTTCTGAAAGAATTTCTGGGTAAGTTTGCCATTGTTTACCTAGATGATATTTTGATCTTTAGTAAGACATTGGAGGAGCATATGCTGCATATTCGTATGGTATTTGAGAAGCTGAGAGAAGAGAAATTATTGATTAATTTGAAGAAGTGCAGTTTTGTGAAGAAAGAGTTAGTGTATTTGGGATTTTTAGTTTCAGCAGAAGGTCTAAAAATGGACCCAGAGAAGGTACAGGCTATCCTTGAATGGCCTACTCCAAGGAGTGCTACTGAAGTAAGATCTTTTCATGGTTTGGCTAGCTTTTACAGAAATTTTATCCAAAATTTTAGCAGTATCTGTGGACCCTTGACTGAAACAATGAGAGGGGATAGAAAAGAGTTTAAGTGGACTAATGGGGCAGAAAAGAGTTTTCAATTGTTGAAACAAAAAGTTACAGAACAACCTATTTTAGCACTTCCAGATTTTAATAAGGTGTTTCAAGTAGATTGTGATGCTAGTGGTACTGCAATAGGAGCTGTTATGAGCCAAGAAGGTAAACCTGTTGCGTATTTCAGTGAGAAGTTAAATGATGCCAAGAGGAAGTATTCTGTTTATGATCAGGAATTTTATGCTATAGTTCAGGCATTAAAGAAGTGGAGACATTATCTGCTTCCTAAGGAGTTTGTTTTGTATACTGATCATCAAGCTTTACAATATTTGAATAGTCAAGAAAAATTGAATCAAAGGCATTTGAAATGGGTTGAGTTTTTGCAGAGTTATACATTTGTTTTGAAACACAGGAGTGGAAAGTCTAATAGGGTTGCAGATGCTCTTAGCAGAAGGCAACTATTACTGACAGAAATGCAGATTGAAGTGGTTGGGTTCAAGGAACTCAAGAATTTATATCCAGAGGATCCTGATTTTGGTGAAGCTTGGAAAGCTTGTACAGAACCTGTTACTCTAGACAGGATGAAATGGTTGGATTTCATCATCCAGGATGATATGCTATTCAGAGGGAGTCAGTTGTGTATTCCATGAAGTTCTATGAGGGAGAATCTCATCAAGGAGAAGTATAGCAGAGGATTGGCTGGACATTTTGGTCATGATAAAACCCTTGGTTTGGTTAGTGAGAATTATTATTGGCCACAGTTGTAGCAAGATGTGAAGAAGTTTGTACAGAGTTGCAGAGTATGTCAGATGGCAAAAGGAGTGAAGCAGAATACAGGATTGTTGGAAATATTCAGGAATTAACCAAGTTACTGAGAGGGGAGGGGTGAATCAGTAACTCCAAATTTTCTTCTAATTTTAACATGTATTTTATTTTTTTAATCTTTGCATACAGAAAGCATGAAACTTAAAAGCATTCACAATAATGACACATAGATTTGGTTACCCAGAAACCTTCCAAAAGAAAGTAAAACCGGGGTGGGGATGAAACCCACAAAGCTTTAATACTGCAGAATAAAGTTGGCCGGTTAAGGCTTACAATTTGATCACTTCTGATGATCTGCCCTGTTAGGAGCAATAAAGATTGCTAAATCCACCCTGTTAAAGGATTTACAAACATACAGTGAAGTATGCACTCGGTAAAGAGATTTTTACAAAGACTGTTAAGTCTACCCGGTTAAAGGATTTAGTACTGATTCACTTGTTAGAATGAAACAGTAGATCTCTGCTTTGCAACTAGATTGCTGAATGAGATTCGCTGATGTACTGATCACCTTCTGTGATGAATTTGTCTTTGCTGTATCTTATACTTCTGAAGCTTTCTGTAATTCTCTTATTTCTACCTTTCTTTCTCTTTCACATATATTCTGCTTTATATTTTTCATTACTTGTATTCCATCTTTTATTTCTACAACATTGTTTATATACAAGTCTCAAACAATTAATTACAATTACAATTACACAGTCGGCTTGACAAATAAACATAAGTGCTACTAAGTCGGCCCAAATATGGTTACTCAGTTCCTTCAAACTGACTCGGTGACTTTCTGATACTCGGCGTCCACTGCATTACTCGGCATCGTCATGCACTCGGTAGAAGTGAAGGCACGATTCATACTGATCACTCGGTAGGTATTGAACTTGGTAAGCATTGGTGACTTGGTAGACAAGATGTTACTCAGTTTACATTGTCCTGATCGGTTTATACTAACTTGCTCGGTTTCCACTGTCTGCTTGGTTTGCACTGTCTGCTCGGTTTGCACTGTCTGCTCGGTTTGCACTATCTCCTCGGTTTGCACTGTCTGCTCGGTTTGCACTGTCTGCTCGGTTTGCACTGTCTGCTCGGTTTGCACTGTCTTCTCAGTTTGCACTGTCTTCTCAGTTTGCACTGTCTGCTCGATTTGCACTGACTGCTCAGTTTTCACTTGTCTGCTCGGTTTACATCCAGAATGCAAATAAGTGTTGTCACTAGTGGCAATACTGCTTAATGCCAACAATCTCCCCCTTTGGCATTAGTGACAAAAACACTTATTGGCCAAAATTTATATACACGAATCATGCTGAGTTTTATTTTGATTTTTCAAAATTTGTCTTTGTTAAAGGGCTTTATACATTGTCTCCCCCTTTCAATGTGCTAACTGTTTCTTATACAAATCTATAACTGTATACATATCTCTCCTTCTATACATATCTCCCCCTTTTTGACGATAATGCCAAAGGTGCATATACAATTTATTTACAGAGAGAATCCAAAATTTGATAAGAAATCAGAATGTACCTTCATTATTAGTGCCAGGGTTCTGTCCCAACTTTCTTGCAGAATCTTACATGTTTGTATAGCAATTTGGACTTCTGCGGAGAGTTCAATCATGTGATCTGCTATGGAGAACTGATTGTCATGAATCAATGTTCTGGAATGTTCAATGTTCTTATACATTGTATTCATGATGGGAAGGATCATTTGTTGGATGTCTAGCAGTGTGGACCGGATCCTTGAGTCTTCTTTCAATAGATCAGACTGCATATTGGATAGATGTGAAATTTTCATGTGATGAGCAGAGCTTGAACTTGGTTCAAGTTGCAGCTTCTGTATGCTAATCTTCATATCCTCATCCATTTTATTCATTTTATCTTTGACATCCTTTGTGAACTCGGCAAAATTGCATAGTCTGGCCAAAAGAGAGGTAGCATTCGAATAGATAGACTCTATGTTAGACAAAACTGAAGACAATTCCACTTGGTTGATAGCTATGTGCTGAGCAATGTGCTCAAGCACTTTATTGTTGAATCTCTTCTCAGCTCTTTCAACTAACTTTTCTGTCCCGGATGAGTCCTCATTGTATTTCTCAACTGCTTCTGCCAATTGTAACAAAACATGCTGGGAGGAGTCTACTTTAATGCCTAATGCATCAGACAAAATGTCCTTAGCATCTTTGATGATTTGATACTCTTTGTCTCTCTCCTCCTTAAGCTTCTTTTGTTTTGCTTTCCTTTGGAGGATCTCACCTATATTCTGCATCTGGTCTGCTGAGAGATTTGCAAAATCTAGTGTAGGAATCTCTATCTCTTCGTCTAGGTCTATATCCTCAACTATATTTTTACCCAAAAATTTTATACTCGGTAGAGCCTTAGGCTTATCTGTAATTAATGATCTTGTAGTAGTGACAGTAGATAAAGTAGGGCTGGCTATTGATACTGGTATACTTTCTACTGGAGAACTTACAATATTTACACTTGAAGATTCAAAAATTGGAAAACTTATTGGTACAGGAGACTGCAGCTCGGTAGAAGAAATGGTTGCTGCCTCTGATGTTGCTAGGGATGATTGGACAAATGTGGAAGTTGTCACAACCATGCTTGAAGGTGTCTCTGGGCTGGATGTAGAGACTTTCACTGGAGAGGTAGGAAGGGATGCAATGACTTCTGCTGCTATCCTTACAGTATCATCTACCTCGGTGTCTTCTTCTTGCTCATCGCTGTCATCTTCAATATCCTTTATTATTACAGTTTCAATGCTCGGTTGGTGAAGGTGGTATATGTTCTTCCATGTGGCTTTTGCAGCCTTCACAACTGATTCAATATTGTTGATCAAAACCAAACAAGTATTGAACTTCAATGTCATCTTATTTTCATTTTCTTTTAGTGCCTTCTTTACTTCATCATTATTCAGGCTCGACATCAACTGTCTCAGGTTTTGATCAAATATGTCTATCACAGTTTGCCTTGCATTGCTCCATCTCATTTTTATTAGATTCAATAGAACTGCTGGAACCTGTGGGGTAATTTCTTCAGGAGAGTATTTCCACTGTCCCATCTTCTCAACAACAGCATCTTCTATTTCCTTCTGTTCTGCTTCCGATCTGGTTTCATATCTCAGGGATTTTATGTTACTTACTCCAGATCCTGATCCATCTCTGAAGAGTTTGAGCTTTTCTTGAAGGCTTAGAGGAGGCCTTTTGAATACTATGTCTTTATCTACCTTTTCTGCCTTGTCTGCCTTTCCTCTTGTATTTCTCCTTGTAAACACAGCAGTGGGAGGCACATATGCCTTAGTGATGAAAACTTTTCCTTTCTTCTTTGCAGGTTCTGGTTCCTCTGTTTTATCATCCTTTTCTTCTTCTTTTTCACCTATTTCTTCTTTATCCTCGGTTATCATTTGCATTTTAGCTATCCTTTTCTTTCCTTTGTTTACCGCCTGTGGAAGCTTTATGCTTAGTTCAATTCTTACCTTAGCTTCATCATATGTTCCAAAATATGGGGCTTTGGGATTGACAGGCCGATTTAGAAGAGCTTCAATGATGTTCTTGGTTTCATCAATGTTTACCTCATAAGGAAGAGGTTTTACATATACAGTTATCGGTTTAACTACTTGAATATACAAATTATCACAATCTACCATAAAACAGATGTCATCTTTGTAATCTTCCACCAACTTCTGTGGAATCTGGAATCTGTCATTCATTTTCTCTTTGAAAGACTCAAAATAATTATCCATGATGCTTTCAAAGTTTTCACCCATTTCTGCGATGTATTCATTAATTTCATAAAGTACTGGCACATCTTTTCTCCATACAACTTTTCCTTTAGAAGGGAAGAATTTTTGAACATAGAAGAATAAACAGACTAACAAGGATCCAAACTTACATGGATTGTTTTTGGAAGTTTTGATGCTTTCCATGTTCTTGTTGAACTGTTTCAGCAATAAGTCTGCTAGGTCAAATGTCAAGTTGTTTTTTACCACTTTGTATGCTAGGTCAACAGCTTCACATGAGACACTGTTCTGTCGACTAGAACTGTAAATCTTGTGTGCAATGATATGTGTACCAAACTTCAGTTCGGCGTTGGTAATGCTGCTAACCTTCATGCCTCTACCATCCCACTCGGCTAGGGTTTTCTTCTCTAGTTCCATCCGACCTAGGGTTTTGGTAGTTTTATCTTTGTTCAACATGGGAAGACCGGTGACTTGATGAATCATTTTCTTTGTGATCTCAATAGGTTGCTCAAGCCAAATCTTGCCATCATGTACTCGGCTGAGAATGTACCTAACCCATTTATCTTGAAAGTTTCGAGGAAGATGTGCAATGTGGACTAAACCCTTATCTTCCAGATGTTTGTGCTCGGGTTTCAAAGTACCATCCACACATAGTTCCTCACGCATAATGTCTAGTTCTAGGTTTCCCATTTCTTGAATTGAACAGTTAAAATGATTACGGATATCGTTGATAAGCAGTACCTTAGGAGGAATCTGAGATTGAGCTCCGTTCGGATCTAGGGTTGCTGCAACTGTGGGCATGATCTTAAAATCTGGTGCTTTCCACTCCCCTTGAACTAACATATCAGATCCTTTCTTTGCTGAAGTGCTGGATGATGCCATGGTAGCTCATAGAAAATTCCTTTCGCAAGAGTATTAAATCGCCAGGTTGCCCTTGAAGTTTTCTGCTCTCAAAGTGCTTAAAGATTCGCGGTGAAGAATGAGTTCGATTACTTGCTTTTTGTTTACAATTCTATCATTAATGCTCATTTTAAATTAGGGTAGGAATTCTGACAGACTGTCACCCACCAAGAATTAATTGCTCAGAAAAGACTTCGCAACTCGGTGAACTCGAGAATTCATAATGCTCCGACCTCGCTCGGTAAAGATAGGTACCGACCTTGCTCGGTGAAGACTATACTGACCTTGCTTGGTGAAGACTATACCGACCTTCCTGTGATCTCACTGCATCTTGCATGCTGATTTAGACTTTTCTTTTAATTTCGGTTCCGGAACTACTTGAGATTGATCTGTGAGAGTACAGTTCTAGTGCTTCCTCAGAAATTTAATTAGAGTTGGTAGAGCCATCCATTCCATTACTTGGACTGGATTGCTCGATAGCTTTAGGAATCCATTTTTGTCTCACCTGTTTCCTGACCTTAGTTGCTTCATTCTTCTTTCCTTCTTCACTAGCATTCATGCAGTTTCTGGCTATGTGACCGAGTTTAGTGCATTTGAAACATCTTACGGTAGTGTCTCTTTTCCTTAGATGATGTTTTATGCAATTCATGCCAATGTGTCCATATTCTCCATAGTAATGACATCTACACCAGGTGTTGTAGTCCCATCCAAACATTGCTTTCACAATTTGTTCTGCTGGATTAAATATCTTGGATCTGCACTCGGATGCCTTGTGACCTTGTTTGTTGCACTTGTGACAATTGCCTCTGAATCTAGGTTTTTCCCTGCATTCATTTGCTTTATGACCAGGTTGATTGCAGCTATAACATTTTCCATTGAATTCTACTTTTTCATTGTTCCAACATTTATTTGAAGTATGTCCTATTTTACCACAATGATTACAAGTAGGTTTTTGATTTCTTTTAGTACCTTGCTTAGAGGATTCGCCTTCTTCTTTGTATCCAAGTCCTGCTTTTCCTTTTTGCCTATGAAGATTTCGTTCATACAGCTGATTCAAGTCTTCTTGACTTTTCAGCATTCCTTCATTGATTTGTTTTTCGGCGTTTAGGTCATCCATCAATCTTAGATTGATTTCCTTTTCAGATCTTAGTTCTTCTCTTGTGTTTTCTATTTCTGATCTTAGATTTAGAATTTCTTCATTTGTATGAGAGATCTGATCAATTAGATTTTCTAGCTGAAGGGTTTTGTTTTGGACTTCAATGTTTCTTCCATCTAATTCATCTTTCAACTTGTTTCTCTATTCCAAGATCTCACAGAATCTTGTAGAGTGTAGTTCTTGTTCTCTTTTCAATTTTCTCACTTCTTCCTGCAGAGACCCATTCTTTTCTAGGAGTTCTTTGATAGCATTGTTTGCTTCATCTGAGTTATTTGAGGGAAGAAGATCTTCAATCTTTTCTTCAATGTAATTCTGATCATTCATCTGATATGCAAGTTCCTTCCTTCTTCTTAGGGATTGGGAAAGATGTTCTTTTGCTTCTTTGAGTTTAGCTATGGCCATTTCCAGATCTAGCTTTTTATTTTCAATCACCTTGTTCAGTTTGAATACCTCCATTGTCCTGGATCTTTGCTCAAGCTAGTTAAGCTTTGTCTTGAGAACCAATGCAGCTCTGATACCAATTGTTGGAAATATTCAGGAATTAACCAAGTTACTGAGAGGGGAGGGGTGAATCAGTAACTCCAAATTTTCTTCTAATTTTAACATGTATTTTATTTTTTTAATCTTTGCATACAAAAAGCATGAAACTTAAAAGCATTCACAATAATGACACATAGATTTGGTTACCCAGAAACCTTCCAAAAGAAAGTAAAACTGGGGTGGGGATGAAACCCACAAAGCTTTAATACTGTAGAATAAAGTTGGCCGGTTAAGGCTTACAATTTGATCACTTCTGATGATCTGCCCTGTTAGGAGCAATAAGGATTGCTAAATCCACCCTGTTAAAGGATTTACAAACATACAATGAAGTATGCACTCGGTAAAGAGATTTTTACAAAGACTGTTAAGTCTACCCGGTTAAAGGATTTAGTACTGATTCACCTGTTAGAATGAAACAGTAGATCTCTGCTTTGCAACTGGATTGCTGAATGAGATTCGCTGATGTACTGATCACCTTCTGTGATGAATTTGTCTTTGCTATATCTTATACTTCTAAAGCTTTCTGTAATTCGCTTATTTCTGCCTTTCTTTCTCTTTCACATATATTCTGCTTTATATTTTTCATTACTTGTATTCCATCTTTTATTTCTACAACATTGTTTATATAAAAGTCTCAAACAATTAATTACAATTACAATTACACAGTCGGCTTGACAAATAAACATAAGTGCTACTAAATCGGCCCAAATATGGTTACTCGGTTCCTTCAAACTGACTCGGTGACTTTCTGATACTCGGCGTCCACTGCATTACTCGGCATCGTCATGCACTCGGTAGAAGTGAAGGCACGGTTCATACTGATCACTCGATAGGTATTGAACTCGGTAAGCATTGGTGACTCGGTAGACAAGATGTTACTCGGTTTACATTGTCCTGATCGGTTTATACTAACTTGCTCGGTTTCCACTGTCTGCTCAGTTTGCACTGTCTGCTCGGTTTGCACTGTCTGCTCGGTTTGCACTATCTGCTTAGTTTGCACTGTCTGCTCGGTTTGCACTGTCTGCTCAGTTTGCACTGTCTTCTCAGTTTGCACTGTCTTCTCGATTTGCACTGTCTGCTCGGTTTGCACTGACTGCTCAGTTTTCACTTGTCTGCTCGGTTTACATCCAGAATGCAAATAAGTGTTGTCACTAGTGGCAATACTGCTTAATGCCAACAAGGATTGTATCAGCCATTACCTGTACTAGAGAAGCCTTGGGAGGATATCAGCATGGACTTTGTTCTTGGTTTACCGAGGACTCAGTGGGGGCATGATTCAATTTTTGTGGTGGTTGACAGATTTTCAAAGATGGCACATTTCATTCCCTGCAAGAAGACTAATGATGCTATTCATGTAGCAGAATTTTTTTTCAGAGAAGTAGTGAGACTTCATGGTTTGCCAAAGACCATAGTTTCAGATCGAGACACTAAGTTTGTTGGATATTTCTGGCGTACATTGTGGAAGAAGTTGAAGATAGATTTGAAGTTCAGTTCATCACATCATCCACAGACTAATGGATAGACAGAGGTGGTGAATAGGAGTTTGGAAAATTTGCTGAGATGTTTGGTTGGAGATAGGCCAACGGGATGGGATTTGATTTTACCACAGGCAAAATTTGCATACAATAATTCTGTCAATAGGAGCACTGGTAAATCACCATTCCAGATTGTATATGGAAATAGTCCAAGAAATGCATCTGAATTGAGGAAGATAGATAAAGGAGAAATAAGTAGTGCTGAAGCTGAGGATTTTACAGAACACTTGAAGAACATCCATGGGGAGGTGAGGAAGCATATTACCAAGATGAACGCACAGTATAAGGCTAAAGCAGATGAGAAAAGGAGGCATAAGAAATTTCAGGTCGGTGATGAAGTCATGGTTCATTTGTGGAAGGAGCGGTTTCCAGTTGGTACATATAACAAGCTAAAAATGAAGAAGTTTGGACCATGCAGGATATTGAAGAAACATGATTCAGGAAACGCATATGAGGTAGAATTGCCTACTGAGCTAAATATTTCACCAGTGTTCAACATTTCAGATCTGACAAAGTATCATGAAGGAGGTGTTGAAGATGAGATCACAGCAGCACAGTGGAGTATTCCAGCAACTAGTTCAGACACTAAGGAGATTGAAGATATACTGGATAGTCGTGTTGGCAGAAGCACAAGGAATAGGACATATGAAGAATATCTGGTCAAGTGGAAAGGACAACCTGTTGAAGATTCATCATGGCTAACAAAGGAGGAGGTTAACCGTCTTGGTTTTCCTCTACACACCTAAGTCGTGATAGGGTCACTTCTCAAATTACCTTGGGTGTCTGATGCAGGAACATCCTGGGTGTAAGAGCAATCTTGCATCACCCAAAAATATTTCTGTTTTTACATTCAATAATGGCTATTTTGTGCAGAGCTGCTATTTATGGAAAGTTACTATTTTTGGTAATTTTTGTATGTGCTCAGAATGATCTAATTTCTTTCTTGGAGGTTCATTTTGGTCATATAAGTCTGCCAGTAAAGTTTCATTGCCAAATCAAGTGTATATTGGAAGATATTGAAGATTTTTGGTATTGGCAGCATGGTACAGAAACTTTGAACTCAGTTTTGAAGGCTTTAGAGGCCCCGGATGAGGTCAAAAATTTGGGTGACGGGCACTTGCACGGGTCAAGCCTGTAGAGCGCTTCATGGCATTTCTGAAATGGGGTTATAATAGCCGATCGGGTCAACTGGTGATGACTTATGGTCTTCAGAAGTTGGGCCACCTGAAATGGCGAAAAATAATTTTCTTCAAAAAAAAATTTCGGGTTTCAAAGGTTATCTTGAGCCGACTATGATGTAATGAAATGTAAAATAAAATAATTCTAAGTTTGGTCGGCCTTATTGGCTAAAATTCTAGAACCTTCCCAGGTGGTGAAAAATTGCCTATATAAGGAAGGCTGTGTTATTGTCTTAGGCAGTTTAGAATAGTTCTGGGTAGTAATCTGGGTATTGATTCGAGGCTTTGTCCTATAGAATATTGTAAGGGAATGCCCATGTGGCTTTGCATATTGTAATTCTGAAAGTTTGTAATTCCACATTTGTGGAGATAATAAGAAGCCAATTTTCTGTTCTTGCATATTATTGTGGTTTCTTTGTTTCTGTTATGTGTTTGTGGTATTAAGGGGAGCACCCTTCATCAATGACAACACTATATCAAGTCATATACATTAGTATAGCCAAATTTCCAATGGATCTTGTCATATAAACTTTGATAACATTGTGAAAGTGAGTACTACAGTTGCAGTAAGAGATTTGCTTAAAATTATGAAACCTACTAACCTAATTTGCAAGGAATGTGTGATGGCTAATCAGAAGAGAAGCTCATTTCCTAGCAAGAAGTTTACAATAGTAGAGAAGTTGGAGATTGTTCATACTGATTTGAGCAGTCCTACAAGGACTAGAGGATTCTATGGAGAAAGGTATTTTATGATTCTTGTTAATGATTTTATAAGAATGATGTGGATTGTATTTCTTAAAGAAAACTCTGAAGAATTTGATAAGTTTAAGATCATTAAGAACAAAGTTGAGAATGAATCTAGAATGAAGATTAAATATTTGAGCAGATAGAGGTGGAGAATTTACTTAAAAAGAATTTAACATTTTTTGTGGAGTGAATGGTATTAAGAGATAGTTTTCATCTCCTAGGACACCTGAAGAAAATGGCATTGTAGAAAGGAGGAACATATCAGTAACTGAAGTAGCAAGAGCTATATTACTTGAGAATGACTTGGCGAAGATATTCTAGAGAGTAGTGAACACAGAAGTGTATACAATGAACATAGTACAAATCCGAGTAGACACAAACAAGACACCCTATGAACTATGGTTTGGACATGCACCATCAGCTAAGTATTTTAGAATTTTTGAAATCAAATGTTATATTAAGAGAGATGATGACATTGGAAAGTTTGATCCTACAAGTGATGAAGGTATATTTCTTGGATATTCATTTAAGAGAAAATCATATAGATGTTACAATAAGAAAACTAATACTAATGTTGAGAGCACAAATGTTAAAGTTCATGAAAAGTTCAGAATTTAGGAAAGAATTCTTGATTATGAATCAAATGAAGGAACTCAGCCTAGACCTAATCTAGAGACTACTGAATTATTTTATGAAACTGATAGTGATTTATTGAATGAAAGCCATAGTGAAGAAACCATTGAATAACCTATAGTAGAAATGAGTACTGAGATAGTGACACCTAAAAAGAATCTATTAAGGAATCATCCTAGTGAGTAGATTATTGGAAGCATAGACAGGGGAGTTTTGACATGAAATAAGGTACAAGAACAACTATGTTTGATTTCTCAAATTGAACCTAAATCTACTAGTGAAGCTTGTGAAGATAAACATTAGATTAAAGCCATCAAAGAAGAATTGGATCAGATTGAAAAGAACAATACATGGGAATTGATCACTAGACCTAAAGATAAGAATGTTATAGGAAAAAAATGGGTATTCAGAAACAAGATGAATGAACAAGGAGAAGTGGTAAGGAACAAAGCAAGATTGGTATGTAAAGGATACTCGTAGCAAGAAGGAATTGACTATGAAGAAACTTTTGCACTAGTAGCAAGAATTGAAGCAGTAAGAATGTTTTTGGCTTATGTAGCTTACAAGAAATTCAAATTCTATCAGATGGATGTGAAGTCAACATTTTTAAATGGAGAACTAGAAGAAGAAGTCTACATTGAGAAGCCTGAAGGATTTCCTTTAACCGAAGAAGAAGACATGGTATGTAAACTAAAGAAAGCTTTATATGGATTGAAGCAAGAACCTAGAACTTGGTTTGGAAGATTGGATAAATATTTGTTGAAATTAGGATTTACAAAAGCAATAGCTTATAGCAGCCTGTATACAAAAGAAATTGAAAATGTTTTATTAGTTGTAGTTATTTTTGTTGATTATATTATCTTTGGAGGAGAAGATGAAGCCAATGATAAATTTTTAGATGAAATGAAGACTAAATTTGAAATGAGTATGATTGGTGAAATGAAATATTTTTTAGGATTGCAAATAACACAAAATAGTGATGGTATCTTTGTAAGTCAAACAAAGTACTTGAATGATTTATTGAAGAGATTTGAAATGGAGAACTATAAACTAGTTGGAACACCTATGGTAACTGGACATAACTTATCTAGCACATATGAGACTCCTATAGTGGAACAGAAGAAGTATAGATCTATGATTGGAGGATTGCAATATTTGACTCATACAAGACCTGATATAGCACATTTAGTTGGAATTGTAGAAATATTACAAGCTGAACCTAGAGAATCACATTATGCAATAGTAAAGAGGATTGTAAGGTATTTAAGAGGCACAATTGAGTATGGATTATGGTATAAAAAATCTAACAATTTTACCCTATGTGCATATATAGATGATGATTGGGGAGGTAGTGTTGATGATAAAAAGAGCACCAGTGGTGGAGAATTTTTCCTTGGAGGAAGATTAGTTTCTTGGCTAAGAAACAAGCAATTGTATTTCACAAAGCACATCTGAAGTAGAGTATGTGGTAGAAACAAACAATTGTAATCAGATAAATTGGATGAAGCAAATGTTGAAGGATATTGGAATAAAATTTGTTGAGCCTATTGTTATACATTGTGATAACATCAACACAGTTAGTATGTCTAAGAACCATGTGTTACTTTCTAAGACAAATCATATAGAGATAAAGTATCATGTAGTGAGAGAGAAAGTTGCAAAGACAGAATTTAGACTTGAATACACAAGCACAAAGGAGCAGATTGCAGACATATTTACAAAACCTTTGCCTAAGGATACATTTGAGTATGTGAGAGGTTTTCTTGGGGTTATGTCCCAACCTACTTTTGATAAGTGATGTAGATTGTTGCATCTATCTAGTGGTATATGTGCCCTATCTTTCTTCTGGACTGGATGGTGTTACTTCCTCTATGGGGGAGTATGTATATCTAAGCTGAGTCATGAGGACTCTAGTGAATGTATTTTCTGAAGAGTTTCTTTTGACATTGAAGTTGTTGTTGACATGGTGATGAAACATCTTTCATTGATGTCAATGGGGGAGAAGTATACATAAAAAAACCATCTGAAACATCTGTTGGAGAGAACTAAATAGGAAAATGAAGTAAGATTTTATTGATGAAGAAGGCGTGAAAGCATTCTCAAAGCAACAGAGTTGTAGCATTGGATTTATGGAACTTGGATGTTTTTTCATCTATGTTGCCATCAATGCAAATGGGGGAGATTGTCAGGAATGAATATTGAATATATCCTATGGGGGAGTATTAAAATCCATTCTATAGCAGTTTTTGTTGCATTCATGACTATGATTGTCATTAATGTCAACACAGTGATCTACTGAAGATTTGTAGAGAAGCAGACAGTGTTTATGTTAGCGCACTTGGGATATTGAAGATGAAGCTATGTACAGTTGAGGATTTATTCTATGATGTGTTATATGATCATGGTTAAGAGTGCAGATAGTATTTCATTTATTCATGGAAGTTATGAGTGAATCAGTGGAAGCGGTCTTCAAGCAGTGTTCTTGAGTAGCGGTTTGTAGAAATCAGATGATATCTCCTAATTGAGATAGAATATGGTTATGTGTAGTTAGAGAATAGTTGAAGACATGTTGATAGTGATGTGGATGATAGTGCAAGATCCAAGGTCGCACGAGTGAAGAATTATATTGATTGGAAACCAACAATTTTATGTAATTTTGATGTAACATGTGAAAAAATTTATTTTTTAATTTGTATGCCGACTCATTTTTAATTACTTGAGTGTGGTATAAAGGAAGGAATGTATTATTTTTTGAAGAGTGTGTGAGTTTTAAAAATGTAACTGTATGAAGAAATTATCAAAGAAAAATTGTTGAAGGAGGATATGCAAAGTACTGAGATCTGGTATTGAGATTTGAAGAAGCAGTCGTTGTGGTTTGGCATAGTCAGAGGAGTATTTAATTGTTGAGATCAATAATATTTTGGTATTATTCTATTGATTAATACAAATATAAGTTGGACAGTGAGTTCAGTGATCTTACCTTGAAGCTATTTGGGCAGTGGGTCCTTCTATCTTCTATAAATACTAACAGAGTTAGAATCTTTTAACGGGGATTAAAAACCTCCTAAAAAGGATTTGTATGTACTAAATGTATGTCATAAGACTCCTAAAAAGTTCCATCCTCTCACAAGGAACTTTCATATTAGTCCATCTTTTGTGGGCATCATTCCCACCAAGGTTTACTCTCTAATCAAGAGGTTCCCTAGTCAACATATCTTGTGTCATTGTGTTATTGTGAATGTATATCTTTCTATGGTTGTTGATTACATTTCTTACATGGTTAAAATCTATTAAGTTTGATAAAATTTGTATTTATCTGATAACTGATTCACCCCCACCCCCCCCCCCCTCTTAGTTATCTTGGTGGACTCTAATTTCTATTACTTAGTTCTTTTATTGAAACATCTATAAGTTTTTTTTTTCAATGAATAATAAAGAAATATACCTTCATCACTTCTAGGCTCAAACTTACCAATGTCATCATCTCTCTTAATTTAACACTTACTTCAAAAAATTCTGAAATACTTACCTGATGGCACATGTCCAAACCATAGTTCATAAGGTGTCTTGTTTGTGTCTGCTCTGATTTGTACTATGTTCATTGTATATACTATTGTATCGACTACTTCTCTCCAGAATATCTTCGCCAAATTATTTTCAAATAACATATCTCTTGCTTCTTCAGTTACTAATTTGTTCCTTCTTTCTACAATACCATTTTGTTCAGGTGTTCTAGGGGCTGAAAGATGTCTCTTAATACCATTCACTTCAAAAAAAGTATTAAATTCCTTCGAACTAAATTCTCCACCTCTATCAGACCTTAAACATTTAATCTTCATTCTAGATTCATTCTTAGCTTTGATCTTAATCAATTTAAATTTATCAAATGCTTTAGATTTTTCTTTAAGAAATGCAATCCACATCATTCTTTTAAAGTCATCAACAATAATCATAAAATACCTTTCACCATATAATCCTCTAGTCCTTGTGGGACCATTCAAGTATGTATGAACACTTTCCAACTTCTCTACTAATGTGAACTTCTTACTAGGAAATGAAATTCTCTTCTTCTTAGCCATAACACATTCTTGGCAAACCATGTTAGTAGGATTCATAATATTAGGCAAATCTCTTACTGCAAATGTAGTACTTACTTTCATAATGTTATCAAATTTTATGTGATAAAATCTTATGTTCCATAACTAACTATCATCAATTTTAGTAATCAAATATTTCATCTCAGCAGAAGTCAACTAAAATGCATTACCTCTAGTTCTCGATCTAGTTCCAATCAAAATACCATCCTTATCCTTGACCACACAATTTTTCTCAATAAACCAAACTTGATATCCCTTATCAACTAACTGTCCAATGCTCAGAATATTATGTTTCAATCCAACCATAAAATAAACATCATCAGTGTTAGTCTTTCCATCAAGAGTAATGGATCCTATTCCTTTTATCAAACAAGGTGCATTGTTTCCAACTCTATCAATTCCTCCATCATAGTTGTTAAAATTTATAAATTTATTCATATCTACAGTCATATGATGTGAACAACCACTAGCTATGATCCAATCAATTTTCTTTTCTACTTGGGAAACTAAAGCTTTTTCTTCTCTAACTTTAGTTTCAAAGTTTTTTTCTTTTATTGCTACAAATCCTATATCATCATTCTCATTATCACTTTCACTTAAGAATTTCTCAACACTAGCCTCAAGTTCTTCATCATTAGCATAGGAACACTCTTTATATCTTCTATGTTTAAAGTCCTTCTTATATTTCTTTACTCTCTTAGGGCATTTAGATGCAAAATGACCATATTCTGGACAAGTCCAACATTTAAAGATTTTCTTACCTTCAAGTTCTCTTTTCACAAGCAAGGCAATTCTTTCCTCAATATTTCTATCTTCTTTGGTCTTAGATCTATTGTAACTCACATAATCTCCATTGACACTAATACTTCTTGAAAAAGTAGGGTGAACACTAAGTGCATTGAATGTTGTCTCAATTCTAGGTAGATCTACTGACTGTCTCAAGCCTATCTTTTCTTCTTCTAATCTTCCAAGAAGATTTTCTCTGGTAAAATTCTAAGTACAAGGTATAACTTATTCAATCCTCTGTGTTGTCTACTTAAATATAGGGGTCAATGTCTTTAAGATCTTCCATATCACTTCATCCTTAGTCTTGTTTCCTTCACAAGCTTTGATACCTACAATAATCTCTGATATCCTACCAATATAACTTCTAACTGATTCATCTTCCATCATTTTAATATCTTCAAATGAACATATCCAATTTTGTAATCTAACTCTCTTTGCGTGCACCTCACCTTAAAAAGTAGATTTTAAAGCTAACCAGATTTCATGAGATGTCCTTAGAGTTTTTACCTGACTGTATTCATTCTCTGTAAGTGTTGAAAAAAGTGCTTCTCTAGAAAGTATGTTACACATGAATAGATCTCTCTTTGTATCAGTACATTCTTCAATTTTGTCTTCTTCAATAATGATCTCCTCATTCTTTGTGATTAACTAGTATCCTAGTCCGAAACATATAAAATGTGTCTTCATCTTCTCTTTCCAGCTATCATAGTTCACTCCATCAAACTTAGGGCTTTCCTTCCTATAATGAGTCACCATAGATCTGCTTAAGTTTTTAAACTTTTCCTTCAAGGACCTGTCGATCTGATACCAATTGTTAGAAACTAAAGTCCACCAAGATAATAGAGAGGGGGGGTTGAATCAGTTATTAGATAATAAAATTTTTTATTACCATTATCATATTTCAACCATGTAATCAATATAAGAAACAACCATAGAAAGATAAACATACACAACAACACAATAACACAAGATATGTTGACTAGGGAACCTCTTGATCAGAGAGTAAATCCTAGTGGGAATGATGCCCAGAAAAGATGAACTAATATGAAAATTCCTTGTGAGAGGATGGAATCTATTAGGATACTTATGAAATATATTTAGTACATATGATTCCCTGTTATGATACTTTGAATCCGTAATAAAAGACTCTAACCCGGTTAAGAGTTATGGAACATAGAAGGAGCCACTGTCCAAACACCTTCAAGGGAAAGATCACTGAACACACTATCCAACTGATCTTTGTATTATCTAAATAGAAAAATACCAACAATTACAAATATCAACAACTTATCTTTTCTCCTCTTCCTATGTGAAACCACACCAACTGCTTCACCAGATCTCAATACTAGATCTCTACAATTCGCATATTATCTTACAATATATATTTCTCAATTCCGTAATCAAAATCTATATCTCATCATCATATTATTTTACAATTAAGGAAAAAAATCCTTCCTTTATTCCACACTCAAATAATTACAAATTAGTTGGCCAACAAGGCTTAACCAATTACAAAATATAAACCTTCTTAGGTTACATAATATTCCACAATTACATAAAAATTATCAGCTTCATAACATAATAACTCTTCACACATGTGACCTCTAACCATGTTGTCTCATCTAGGTCACCACCAAAATGTCTTCATCAACTGTATAACTTTGCATGCCCATATTCTATCGTGATTAGGAGATATCATCAAGTTACCATAAGTCACTTCTCAGGAATACTGTCTGAATATTGCTTCCACTAAATTACACATAACTGACATGAATAATTTAGTTTCCATATGTGCTCTTGACCATGATCTTAGGACACAATATAGAATAAATCCTCAACTTCACATAGCTTGATCTTTAATATTCCACATGTGCTAATTCAAATAGTTTCTGCTTCTCTAAATCTCTAGTAGATCACTGCGTTGACATCAATGACAATCGTAGTCATGAATGCAATATAAAACTACTACAAAATGACTCTGAATAATCCCCCATAGGACATATTCAGCATTCATTCCTAACATTATTATGTTTTTTATAATACAAAGATTAGTTGGACAATATGTTAAGTGATCTTGCCCTTGAAGCTGTTTGGACAGTGGGTCCTTCTGTCTTCCTTAACTCCTAATAGGGTCAGAATCTCCTCACATGGATTCAAAATATCCTAACAGGGACTGATATGTACTAAATGCATTTCATAGGACTCCTAATAGTGTCCATCCTTTCACAAGGAATTTTCATATTAGTACATCTTTTTTTGGGTACCATACCCAACGGGGTTTACTCTCTGATCAAGAGGTTCCCTAGTTAACAAATCAGGTGTCATTGTGTATGATTACCTTTCTATGGTTTTTGTTTATGTTGATTACATGTTTCAAATTTAATAAGGTTAATACAAGTTGTCTTTATCAGATAAATGATTCACCTCCCCCCTCTTATTTATCTTGGTGGACTTTAATTTCTAGGTTAGTTCATATTAATGTTGAAAAAAAATAAAATTAGTTTCTTTTCTTGTACTTTAGACCTATTCCTTATGGGTTCCCTAGAGGGGACATTAAATTCATAGTTAAGGGAAGAGAAATGAGTATAATGGTTGGTTAGTTGCAATAATTTCAAAAGGATACTGATGATCTTCAGAGAAAGATCTTTTACATTGAACAACTGATAATAGAAAGTATAACTATTGAAGAAGATAAATCCAAGCCAATTGGATTGATAACAAACAAGGAAGAATTCATCATAGAAGACATTACCAAGGAAGACCTTGATGACACCATGAAAAAAGATGAGGATATCATGGCTACCGAGGCCTTAGAGTTAGAAGATATGGACATTGATGACTCAGCTACAACAATATTGCTGACTAAAGAGCTAGTAATTATACAAGGGATGGACTTTCTTGAGATAGAAGAAGTTATCTAATAATTTACAAGTGGAGAACCTACTGATGCTGAGACTCCTACTGAGCCAACAAAATAAAATGAACCAAAAGAGACTAAACAAAAGACTACAAAAACATAGAGAAATCAAGGTCAAAATATAGAGTCGGTGACCCCCACTGATACTATAGGTCAACAAGATCAAGAAAAAGAAAAAGAAAAAGAAAAAGAAAAAGAAAAAGAAAAGGTTATAGAGATAGAAAAGGTAGTGGAGAAGAAAGAGGAAAAACAAGAAGAGAAGAAACAAGAGGAAAAGAAGAAGGAGAAGGAAGATAAGACTGAAGTAACTTCAACCTAATCTAATGCAAACATGGCATCTAGTTCCAAGATCAATTCAAAGAAAAGAAAAATAGAAAAAGAGATATTTATAAATGAAGTTATAGTCATACCAAAGGTTGACTATACTATTATGAGCCCTAAAGAACTTTCAAAGTTTGGTGATTTATTGAAGATAAAAGTTGCACAAGATAAGCTTATAGCTAAAAACAAGAAGACTGATGTATTGGAACAAATAAAGAGTATTTTAAATGAGATTGTACCAGAAGCTAAAATAAATGAGAAGGAAGACATATATAGTCAGTTGAAATAACTTTTCATTGAAATCTATCATCCTGGAACTGACACAATGGAATATCTAGTGAAGGTTCACAAGAAAGACATGGAGACTAAGGTGATTGAAGAATTTATTCAATCGATAGCATTGGACAAGGTAACTCTATGTGAGTTAATCAATGCATTATAAATAGAGCTTCAATCCATTATTTCTAAATTTTGTAACATTTGTTTATTTTCAAAATTTACAAAGGATATAAAGGATAAAGATGAAAATGTGGAAAAAGAGCTTACCCAACTACTCTCAAAGATTCCCACATAGCCCAAACCAATAATAGAATATTATGAGAAGCTCAAGAACCTAATAGGAGTGAAATTTGAACTGATAAAGGAGGTGAACTAGATAAGGATGGAACTTTTATAACTCTAAATAGTTTTTCTACCAAATATTGCATCACTACATAGGCATATATAGAAAGAAAAAGATCTAGTGAGTACACCGGATGTCAGTGCCATGGACAAAAAGGTGAGTCTAACTACATATATCAGTGAATAGATTATAGTGCTAAAGATACTATATGACACTTGGAAGGCATCATTGAAGGATGCAGAGGAGAAATATAAAGGCATTTTTGACAAGATCCCCAAACTGGATACAAAGTAAGTATTTTGGTCTTTTTTGTTAGAAAAGGGGGAATATATATAAGGGGGATATAAAACAGGGAATATACATCTAAGTTGAAAAGGGGAATAGATATATACAAGGGATATTAAATAGAAGATTATGTATACACTATGAAGATGTACCGAAGTTATTTATTTAGGGGG
The DNA here is from genome assembly GCA_027943335.1 of Chamaecyparis obtusa. Taxonomy (NCBI): domain Eukaryota; kingdom Viridiplantae; phylum Streptophyta; class Pinopsida; order Cupressales; family Cupressaceae; genus Chamaecyparis; species Chamaecyparis obtusa. Next base: position 1,022,395 of record BSBK01000077.1, read on the forward strand.
AGTAATAAGTTTTATCAAAGAAGAGAAATAAACAAAGATAGAATTTTGTTTTATGACTTTGAAGATTTTGAAGGTTTTCAACAAACATACCAAAAGAATGCCAAAGGGGGAGATTGATACTCCTAAGAGTCAATTTTTTTGTCATTAGTTATAAGGAAGTCATTATTTTTGTCAAATTCATTCGGTAAGGAAGATAAGATGAGTCACTAAGGTAAAGAATGCATTTGGTAAAAGGAATAAGTTAACAAGGAATTCAGTAAAACAAAGAAAGTATAGAGACTGAGTGAGGTAGAACTAACCACTGAGAACCATGTTCTACTAAGAACCTAACTAAGAATTGAATAGTGTCACCGAGTTAAAGAAAACATAGTACTAAGAAAAGCATACCGACAATAGATGAGATCTAAATACATTGAACCTAGACACTAATTAGGAAATAGTTTACTAATCTCAAGGAGGTAAAATAAGAGAACATTGGATATTGAAATCTAATAATTACACATCATTCCAAGGTGATTTTATGCAATGGGAAAAATGAATGAAATATGCATTTGAAATGTACCGAATGCTAGCACCGCTTAAAGGAGAAGATTCTAGAAGTTCTAGCACAACTTCAAGAGTTGCATAAATAGACTAGAGAAGTAAGTATCAAAATGATGGATAATATGGCTATGGTGATATGAATACATGAAAAGATTGCATATATAAAGAAGAAAAGAGAAGAAGGTGAATAATAAAAGAAATCCACTGATTATCAAAGTATTGTAGAAAAATTTTACGGAGTACAAAATTGTTTATGAGAAGGTTACACAGTATGAGGTAATGAGATATTGAGTACATAGAGTCTAATAAGCATTTTTTGATGCACATTTGACATAAATTTTGTATTGTTGATTAAAATTTAATTAGAATTGTATAAGTCTCTTAACCAAGAAGATCTTAATAGATCTTATGTATAAATCCTTTAACCAGGTGCAATTCTTAGATTAGAGTTGCAAAATCTCTTAACATAGTAGACTTAGTAGTCTTAGAACTCTTAATTGGGTTAATACCTTTAATAGGGTAAGCTATCATAAATAGCTAAGCATTGTATCTCTAACCTAGAAAATTTATTTTTGTAGTAGTGAAGTTTTGTGGGTGTCATCCCCATCATAGTTTTTATCCTTCAAAAAGGATTTAAGCAATACCAAAATAATTGTTTTATGTTTTGTTTGTTATATGTTTTATTTATTTTCATGTGATGAATGTAAAGGTTATGTAACTAGTAAATGAATGTGATGGAAGATCAAAAAAGTTTAAAACTAATTTGAAGAATGAATTCACCCCTCCCCTCTTAGTAATTACCTTTCCACACCTAAATCCATCAACATATACAACACTACTAGGTACACTATTTGGTCGGCTCGATTGATAAACTTTGTAACCAATGATCATAATTGAAAATTGTGTCTCCTGGTATTTGACTTTATCTACTCTCATGGCTCTTCCATCCTTAGATGTCTCAATGATTTTCCTTAGCTCATCCATATTACTCACACATAGGGTGTATTCCTTTCCTTCCATCGGTAAACCAATGACCATATGAATTAGGGCTTTCATTATTCTGATGTAATTATCCTCATCTAACCACATAAATTTCTTTCATACTCAACTCAATACATATTTGATCCATTATTCATTAAACTTAGGTAAAAATACTATATGTGTCAATCCTTTCATCTCCAAATACTTATCTCATCCTCAAGACTTCCTTCGACATTCAGCTCAGTGTAATATATCTTGTTGATTTCTTCATGTCCTAGTTCTACAAATTTTTTGTGAATAAAATTCTTCATATCCTATGTAATCATTACTCTTAGAGGTAATGATGATAGGGCTCCAAAATTGTCTCATTTGGCTTCCTTCAATGGGTATAGTGTAAAACTAGATCGTCATTGATTCTTACCACTACAGGGTTTTGAATGTATGTTTCCATTATGTTCAAACAATTTATCAAATGCAAGTTCTCAGCTAGTATCTTTTGCAGCTTCAACTAACTGTGCTAAACTAGGGCAAAAAAAATATTTTTCAAATGCTTCTGCAATAGATTCTTTGTAATAATACTTCTTAATGAATTTTCTCTTGAATTTTTTATGCTACCCCATAAATTGCTTCAAAAAATAAGGTAACTACCGAATAGCATCATCATGTATTTATTCGCCAAAAGTATACAAATGACTATTTAGGAAATAAATATTTCCAACAAAAACTTTTCTTTTGATAGTCATCTCTTTTGTCCAATAGTGATTCTTTCCACGGATTAATATCCTTTCACTTGTTCATTGATAACTATCTAGCTTTAAAATGATAAAATAATAATATCTAATACTAATTCATTTTCCATTAGATGTGTCCATTATCAGTTCTATTATATATCTATTATGCTAACAAGTGATTCATCTTATCTTTACTTATAAAGGGACAAATGAATTGATAATTTCTTATTGGTCCCTAAGAAAAACCTTACTTTCGTTGATGATGAATCCTCCTTCCCTGGGGTTAGAGGGATTCCTTTTTTATTGTTGACTATCTTGTTCTTTATTTATCTTTTCTTCATATTTTTTCTCACTTGTTTAGGATTAATTACTACTTTTCTCTTGTTATCTACGTTACTAGCTTGCCAGTATCTACAATTTTGTGCAATATGTCCATGCTTGTGACAAAAGAAACATACCATACGAGTTGATCTCCATGGTCCAAAATTTATTCTTTGATTTCTCAATCTATAGTTCATTAGCATATGTCTAAAGTGTCCACAAATACTACACCTTACTGAAATATTTCTTTCTCTCCTCAATATGCTTATTGGTTTATCTTGTATTCTTGTTGGTAAAACTCTTGATCTATAGTGTCTATTTTTATGTCCATATCGATTCTAGGAATAACATTATTTTGCGAAACTTTCTTTGGATGATATGCTATTAGATTTTGATGTGCATTCTCTTGCTTGATGTCCAAAATTATTGTAACTATAACAATATCCATTACAGGGTATACCGCTTGGAACATTGGCTGATCTAATTCTATAGATATTTGATGCATGACCAAGCTTTCCACAATTGTAACAAGTAGGTCTTGTTGGTTTCTTTCCTTGTGTTTCAATAGGCTCCTTTGGCTTCTGTGATTTATCTTCTTCTTTTGCTTTTGATGATTTACCAATTTCAAATATTCTATTATTGATATATCCCATAGTGGTTATGTTTCCAAATCTTCTTTGATTTTTAAACTTTTCATCAATTATTTTCATGTGTTGATCAAACTTAGTTAGACTATCATTAACTTGTTTTTCAACTTTCAAATTAGTTTGCAACATTTCAACTTCTTTTCTCTAATTTTTGTTCTCAGCAAGCATTTATTTTTTTTCTTCATTTGTGTTATTCAATTATTCAACCAATGTATTATTTTCATTTTTTAGTCTCTCAATGATGTCATCTCTATCCTTGATCATTCTTTCTAGGTTTCTCTTATCAACTTCATGGCTTACCTTGGCTTCCTTGGCAGTCTTCATTTTTTCAAATTTTTTTTCATTCTTATGGATTTACTTTCAATTTCCTTGCGTTCTTCATTCAGGTTTTCTTCCAGATCTATGTTCTTTTCCAATACATCAACAACTACTACATCAGCCTATTCAGAGTTTGTACTCTATTCTGATAGTTCTTTGAGGTTTTCTAGACTTATCTATTGGTATTCTATGAGTTATTTTCTTTTTTCAAATGATGTTCTTAACTTCTTTAGAATTTTATTTGTGCAAGTGCTTCTTCTATGGATTCTTCCATTTGTCTTTCTTTCTTATACCTTTCCATATTCCTAGATCTACTCTCAAGCAATTAAACTTCTAGGTTAGAGAATTATGCTCTGATACTAATTGTTAATTGGAAATATTAGGTACTAAGAGGGGGGGGGGGTGAATTAGTACTAACAGATTTGCACCAATTCAAACTTTTAATCTTAAGCATATAATTTCTTTTCATGTTTACCAATAGTCTTTTATGTATTACCAATATGTTGTAACTTAAATAACATAGAGTAAATAAAAATAACTCATCAAATGATTCACATACTCATAACACCAAGATTTTTGGTATCGTAGATACTGTGGTCAAAGGGAAAATTTGTGGTGGGGATGATACCCACAACTCTTCACTACAACTAAAAAGAGTTTTTCTATTAAGGATACAAAGTGTCACTTTCTGAGTGAATCACCTAGTAAAGACTAGATAATACATGGTTAAGTGTACCTACAGTCTTGCTAGGACTAATCTACTAAGGGATTTTATCCTACCTATGCAAAATTCACCATGTTAAAGGATTTACAATGAGTTCCTAAAATAGAACTTCTAAGTCCTATTAAAGAATACCCAGTTAAGGTATTTCACAATCTTGTCACTAAAATGTTAGGAATAAATTCAACAAGAAATTTTACCTATTTGATCTTTCCTCCAAAGCTTGTCAAATCCCTTATGTTCACTCTTTGTCTTCCAACTCTTTTTTTTGCCTTTGTTGGTTTCTCTATGCATATATATCTTTTTATCCTTCTGTGAGGAATGAATTTTGAATGTTTGGTAGCCATTCTATAGTAGTTGTTGTTGCATTCATGACTATGATTGTCATTGATGTCAATACAATGATCTTCTGGAGATTTACAGAGGAGAAGATAGTGTTTGGATTAGCGCACATGGGATATTGTAGATAGAGATATGATATGTTGAGGATTTACTCTTTGATATTTTATATGTTTATGGTTAATAGCGTAGACAATAATTCATTTATTCATGGAAGTTATGAGCATTTTCGTAGAAGTAGTATTCAGGTAGTATTCCTAAGTAGCAGTTTGTGGAAATCAGATGATATCTCCTAATCGGGATGGAATCTAGTTTTGCGCAGTTAAAGGGAAGTTAAAGACACATTGATAGTGGTGTGGATGATAGCACAAACTTTGAGGTCACATGGATGGAGAATTATTATATTTGGAAGTCGACTATTTTTTATAATTTTGATGTAGCGTGTGGAAACTTTTATTTTGTAATTGGATGTTGACTCATTTGTAATTACTTGAGTGTGGTATAAAGGAAGGAATTTTTTTCCTTATTGTAATATGGTTGAATTTTGATGTATGCATGAAGTGAAGAAAAGAGATAATGTAGTTGTGAAAGTGAATTTGTGTAGGAAGACATGCGAAGTACAGAGATCTAAAATTGAGATCTCGTGAAGTAGTGAGTGCAGTTTGACACAGTCAGAGAAGAGGTAACATATTGTTGAGATTAGTAATCTTTTGGTATTATTCTATTGAGTAATACAAAGATCAGTTGGACAGTGTGTTCAATGATCTTACCTTGAAGCTATTTAGGCAGTGGGTCCTTCTATCTTCCATAACTCTTAATAGAGTTAGAATCTTTTAGCAGGGATTCAAAATCTCCTAACAGGGATTCATATGTATTGAATGTATTTCATAAGACTCATAACAGAGCCCATCCTTTCACAAGGGATATTCATATTAGTGCATCTTTTTAAGGCATCAGTCCCACTCGGGTTTACTCTCTGATCAAGAGGTTCCCCAGTCAACATATCTTGCATCATTGTGTTATTGTGTATGAATATCTTTCTATGGTTGGTAATTATATTTCTTACATGGTTAAATTTTGTTGAAGTTGATAAAAGTTATAACTATCTGATAACTGATTCATCCCCACCCCTCTCAGTTATCTTGGAGGAATTAATTTTTAACAATTGGTATTAGAGTAGTAGGTCCTTGAAAGAGAAGTTTAACAGCTTAAGGAGATCCATGGTGAATTTCAAGAAAGAAAGCCCTAAGTTTGATGGAGTGAATTTTGACAGCTGGAAAGAAAAGATGAAGACACATCTACTATGTTTAGGACTAGGTTATTGGTTGATTACAATGAATGAGAAGACTTTCATTGATGAGGATAACATTGAAACATGTACTAGTGATGAGAGAGCTCTATTCATGTGTAACATACTTTCTAGAGAAGCACTTTTGATAGCCCTTGCAAACCAAGCAGAACAGTGCAAACCGAGTAGAATAGTGCAAACTGAGCAGAATAGTGCAAACTGAGCAGAAGAGTGCAAACTGAGTAGAATAGTGCAAACTGAGTAGAATAGTGCAAACCAAGAAAAATAGTGTAAACCGAGCAGAACAGTGCAAACCGAGCAGGACAGTGCAAACTGAGCAAGACAGTGCAAACCGAGCAAGACAGTGCAAATCGAACAAGATAATGCAAACTGAGTAGGTTAGTGTAAACCAAGTAACATTATGTCTACTGAGTCACCAGTATTTACCGAGTTCAAAACCTACCGAGTGGTTAGTATGAACTGTGCCTTCACTTCTATCAAGTGCATGACGATGCCGAGTAATGTAGTGGATGCCGAGTATCAGAAAGTCACCGAGTTAGTTTGCAGGAACCGTGTAACCATACTTGGGCCAACTTAGTGGCACTTATGTTTATTTGTCAAGCTGACTTTGTAATTGTAATTAATTGTTTAGCCTTGTATATAAACAATGTTGTAAAAATGTCAAGATGTAATTATGAGTATGAATGTGAAAAAAAGAAAGGTAGAGATAAGCGAATTACAAAGGGCTACAGTAGTATAGGGAACAGCAAAGACAAATTCATCATAGAAGGTGATCAGTACATCAGCAAATCTCTATCAGCAATCCTGTTGCAAAGCAAGAGATCTACTATTTCATCCTAACAGGTGAATCAGTACTAAAATCCTTTAACCAGGTAGACTTAACAGTCTTTTGTAAAATCTCTTTACCGAGTGAATACTTCATTGTATGTTTGTAAATCCTTTAACAGGGTGGATTTAGCAATCCTTATTGCTCCTAACAGGGCAGATCATCAGAAGTGATCAAATTGTAAGCCTTAACCGGCCAACTTTATTTTGCAGTACTAAAGCTTTGTGGGTTTCATCCCCACCCCAGTTTTACTTTCTTTTTGGAAGGTTTCTGGGTAACCAAATCTATGTGTCATTGTTGTGAATGCTTTTAAGTTTCATGCTTTCTATATGCATAAAGAAAAAGTGAACTATATGTTAATACATCTATAATTGTAAGAAAATTTGAAGTTACTGATTCACCCCTCCCCTCTTAGTAACTCGGTTAATTCCTGAATATTTCCAACAATTGGTATCAGAGCAGAATTAGTTCTCAAGATAAAGCTTAACTAGCTTGAGCAAAGATCCAGGACAATGGAGGTATTCAAACTAAACAAGGTGATTGAAAATGAAAAGCTAGATCTGGAAATGGCCATAGCTAAACTTAAGGAAGCAAAAGAACATCTTTCCCAATCCCTAAGAAGAAGGAAGGAACTTGCAAATCAGATGAATGATCAGAATTACATTGAAGAAAAGATTGAAGATCTTTTTCCCTCAAATAGCTCAGATGAAGCAAACAATGCTGTCAAAGAACTCCTAGAAAAGAATGGGTCTCTGCAGGAAGAAGTGAGAAAATTAAAAAGAGAACAAGAGCTACACTCAACAAGATTTTGTGAGATCTGAGAACAAAGAAACAAGTTGAAAGATGAATTAGATGGAAGGAACAATGAAGTCCAAAATAAAACCCTTCAGCTAGAAAACCTAATTAATCAGATCTCCCATACAAATGAGGAAATTCTGAATCTAAGATCAGAAATAGAAAACACAAGAGAAGAACTAAGATCTGAAAAGGAAATCAATCTAAGATTGGTGGATGACCTAAACGCCGAAAAACAAATCAATGAAGGAATGCTGAAAAGCCAAGAAGACTTGAATCAGCTATATGAGCGAAATCTGCATAGGCAGAAAGGTAAAGCAAGACTTGGATACAAAGGAGAAGGTGAATCTTCTAAGCAAGGTACTCAAAGAAATCAAAAACCTACTTGTAATCATTGTGGTAAAATAGGACATAATTCAAATAAATGTTGGAGCAATGAAAAAGTAGAATTCAATGGAAAATGCTACAACTGCAATCAACATGGTCACAAAGCAAATGAATGCAGGGAAAATCCAAGATTCAAAGGTAATTATCACAAATGCAACAAACAAGGTCACAAAGCATCCGAGTGCAGATCCAAAACATTCAATCCAGTAGAACAAATTATGAAAGCAATGTTTGGATGGGACTACAACACCTGGTGTAGATGTCATTACTGTGGAGAATATGGACACATTGGCATGAACTCCATAAAACATCATCTAAGGAAAAGAGATACTACCGTAAGATGCTTCAAATGCACTAAACTCGGTCACATAGCCAGAAACTACATGAATGCTAGTGAAGTTGAAGATGGAAAGAAGAATGAAGCAACTAAGGTCAGGAAACAGGTGAGACAAAAGTGGATTCCTAAATCTACCGAGCAAACCAATCCAAGTAATGGAATGGGTGGCTCTACCGACTCAAACTAAATTTCCAAGAAAGCACTGGAACTGTATTCTCATAGACAAACTTCAAGCAGTTCCAGAACCAAATTAAAAGAAAGATCTAAATCAGCATACAAGATGCAGTAAGATCATAGGAAGGTCGGTACCAGTCTTTACTGAGTGAGGTCAGAGCAATATGAATTCTTGAGTTCACCGAGTTGCGAAGTCTTTACCGAGCAATTAATTCTTAGTGGGTGACAGTTTGTCAGAATTCATACCCTAATTTGTACTGAGCATTAATGACAGAGTTGTAAACAAAAGGCAAGAAATCGAACTCATTCTTCACCGCAAACTTTAAGCACTTTGAGAGCAAAAAATTTCAAGAGCAATCCAGCGATTCAAATACCATGGCATTTTCTGTGAGCTACCATGGCATCATCCAGCACTTTAGTGAAGAAAGGATCTGAAATGTTAGTCCAAGGGGAATGGAGAGCACCAGATTTCAAGATAGTGCCTGCAATTGCAGTAGCCCTAGACCCGAACGGAGCTCAATCTCAGATTCCTCCTAAGGTACTACTTATTAACGATATTCGCAATCATTTCAACTGTGCAATTCATGAAATGGGAAACCTAGAGCTAGATATTGTGTGTGAAGAACTGTGTGTGGATGGTATTCTAAAACCCGAGCACAAACATCTGGAAGATAAGGGATTAGTTCACATTGCACATTTACCTCAAAACTTTTGGAAGAAATGGGTTAGATACATTCTCAACCATATACATGATGGCAAGATTTGGCTTCAGCAACCCATAGAGATCACCAAGAAGATGATTCATCAAATCACTGGTCTTCCCATGTTGAACAAAGCAAAAACTACCAAAACCCAGGTCGGTCAGAACTGGAGAAGAAAACCCTAGCCGAGTGGGACGGTAGAGGCATGAAAGTTAGCAGCATTACCGATGCTGAACTAAAGTTTGGTACACACATAATTGCCCATAAAATATACAATTCAAGTCGACAGAATAGTGTCTCCTATGAAGCTATTGACCTAGCATACAAAGTAGTCAAGAACAACTTATCATTTGACCTTGCAGATTTATTGTTAAAATAGTTTAACAAGAACATGGAAAGCATTCAAACTTCCAAAAACAATCCATGTAAGTTTGGATCCCTACTGGTCTTTTTATTCTTCTATGTTCAAAAATTCTTCCCTTCCAAAGGAAAAGTTGTATGGAGAAAAGATGTGCCAGTCCTTTATGAGATAAATGAATACATCTCAGAAATGGATGAAAATTTTGAAAGCATCATGGATAGTTATTTTGAGTCTTTCAAAAAGAAAATGAATGACAGTATCTGAATTCCACAGAAGTTGGTGGAGGATTACAAGGATGACATTTGTTTCATGGTAGATTGTGACAATGTATATATTCAAGCAGCTAAACCGAGGATTGTATATGTAAAACCTCTTCCTTATGAGGTAAATATTGATGAAACCAAGAATATCATTCAAGCCCTTCTTAATCAGCATGTTAATCCCAAAGCTCCATATTTTGGAACATATGATGAAGAAAAGGTGAGAATTGAATTAAGCATAAAAATTCTACGGGTGATAAACAAAGGAAAGAAGAGGATAGCCAAAATGCAAATGCTAACCGAGGACAAAGGAGAAAATGATGAAGAAGAAGAGGAAAAGGATGAGAAAATAGAGGAACGAGAACCTGCAAAGAAGAAAGGAAAGGTTTTCATCACTAAGGCACCTAAGCCTCCCACTACTGTATTTACAAGGAGAAGTGCAAGAGGTAAGGCAGACAAGGTAGACAAGGCAAACAAAGATATAGTATTCAAAAGGCCTCATCTAAACTTTCAAGAGAGGATCAAACTTTTTAGAGACGGATCAGGATCTGGAGTAAGCAACATAAAATCTTTTAAATATGAAACCAGATCAGAAATAGAACAGAAGGAAATAGAAGATGATGTTATTGAAAAGATGGGACAGTGGAAATACTCTCCTGATGAATTAGCCCCACAGGTTCCAGCAGTCTTATTAAATCCAATAAAAATGAGATGGAGCAATGTAAAGCAAACTATAATAGACATATTTGATCAAACCCTAAGACAGTTAATGCCGAGCTTGAAAAATGATGAAGTAAAGAAGACATTAAAGGAAAATGAAAGTAAGATGACACTAAAGTTCAATACTTGTTTGATTCTGATCAACAATATTGAATCGGTTGTGAAGACTGCAAATGCCACATGGAAGAACATATACCATCTTCACCAACTGAGTATTGAAACAATAATAATAAAAGATATTGAAGATGACAGTGATGAACAAGAAGAAGCCATTGAGGTAGATGATACTGTGAGGATAGCAGCAGAAGTCATTGCATCACTTCCTACCTCTCCAGTAAAAGTTTCTACATCTAGCCCGGAGACACCTTCAAGCATGGTTGTGACAACTTCAACTTTTGTCCAATCACCTATAGCAACAACAGAAGCAACCACCATTTCTTCTACTGAGTTGCAGTCTCCCACTTCATCAAGTTTTCCAGCAGTAAGTATTCTAGTTTTTGATTCTAAAAGTGTAAATATTTTAAGTTCTCCAGTAGACAGTATGCCAGTCTCTATAGCCAGTCCTACTATGTCTATTATCACTACTACTAAGGCATTAAGTACAGATAAGCCTAAGGCTCTACTGAGTATAAAATTTTTGGGTAAGAATATAGTAGAGGATATAGACCTAGATGAAGAAATAGAGATTCCAACATTAGATTTTGCAAATCTATCAGTAGACCAAATGCAAAATATAGGTGAAATCCTCCAAAGGAAAGTAAAGAAAAAGAAGCTTAAAGAAGAGAGAGACAAGGAATATCAAATCATTAAGGATGCTAAAGACATTTTGTCTAATGCATTAGGTATTAAAGTAGACTCCTCTCAACATTTTTTGCTACAATTAGTTGAAGCAGTAAATAAATACAATTAGGATTCATCTGGGACCAAAAAGTTAGTTGAAAGAGCCGAGAAGAGATTCAACAATAAAGTTCTTGAGCACATTGCTCAGCACATAGCTATTAATCAAGTGGAATTGTCTTCAAATTTGTCAAACATTGAATCTACCTATTCGAATGTCACCTCTCTTTTGGCCAAACTGTGCAATATTGCCGAGTTCACAAAGGATGTCAAGGATAAAATGAATAAAATGGATGAGGATATGAAGATTAGCATACAGAAGCTACAACTTGAACCAAGTTCAAGCTCTGCTCATCACATGAAAATCTCATACCTATCAAATATGCAGTTAGATCTACTGAAAGAAGACACAAGGATCTGGTCCACACTGCTAGACATCCAGAACATGATCCTTCCCATCATGAATACAATGTATATGCACATTGAACATTCCAAAACATTGATTCATGACATTCAGTTCTCTATAGCAGATCACATGATTGAACTCTCTGCAGAAGTCCAAATTGCAATCCAAACATGCAAGATTCTACAAGAAAATTGGGACAGAACCCTGACACTAATAATGAAGGTACATTCTGATTTTCTATCAAATTTTGGATTCTCTCTGTAAATCACTTGTATATACACCTTTGGCATTATCGTCAAAAAGGGGGAGATATGTATAGAGGGAGATATGTATAGAAGGAGATATGTATAGAAGGAGATTTGTATAGAAGAAAAAGTTAGCACATTGAAAGGGGGAGATAATGTATAAAGCCCTATGACAAAGACAAATTTTTTATAAAAAAAATCAAAATAAATCTCAGCATGATTCATGTATATAAGTTTTGAGCAATAAGTGTTTTTGTCACTAATGCCAAAGGGGGAGATTGTTGGCATTAAGCAGAATTGCCACTAGTGACAACACTTATTTGCATTCTGAGTGCAAACTGAGCAGAACAGTGCAAACCGAGCAGAACAGTGCAAACTGAGCAGAACAATGCAAACCGAGTAGAACAGTGCAAACTGAGCAGAACAGTGCAAACCGAGAAAAATAGTGCAAACCGAGTAGAATAGTGCAAATTGAGTAGGATAGTGCAAACCGAGCAAGACAGTGCAAACTGAGCAAGACAGTGCAAACTAAACAAGATAATGCAAACCGAGCAGGATAGTGTAAACCGAGTAACATTATGTCTACCGAGTCACCAGTATTTACCGAGTTCAAAACCTACCGAGTGGTTAGTATGAACGGTGCCTTCACTTCTACTGAGTGCATGACGTTGCCGAGTAATGCAGTGGATGCCGAGTATCAGAAAGTCACCGAGTTAGTTTGCAGGAACCGTGTAACCATACTTGGGCTGACTTAGTGGCACTTATGTTTATTTGTCAAGCTGACTTTGTAATTGTAATTAATTTTTTAGACTTGTATATAAACAATGTTGTAAAAATGTCAAGGTGTAATTATGAGTATGAATGTGAAAAAAAGAAAGGCAGAGATAAGCGAATTACAAAGGGCTACAATAGTATAGGGAACAACAAAGACAAATTCATCACAGAAGGTGATCAGTACATCAGTGAATCTCTATCAGCAATCCTGTTGCAAAGCAAGAGATCTACTATTTCATCCTAACAGGTGAATCAGTACTAAAATCCTTTAACCAAGTAGACTTAACAGTCTTTTGTAAAATCTCTTTACCGAGTGCATACTTCATTGTATGTTTGTAAATCCTTTAACAGGGTGGATTTAGCAATCCTTATTGCTCCTAACAGGGTAGATCATTAGAAGTGATCAAATTGTAAGCCTTAACCAGCCAACTTTATTCTGCAGTACTAAAGCTTTGTGGGTTTCATCCCCACCCCAGTTTTACTTTCTTTTTGGAAGGTTTCTGGGTAACCAAATCTATGTGTCATTGTTGTGAATGCTTTTAAGTTTCATGCTTTCTATATGCATAAAGAAAAAGTGAACTATATGTTAATACATCTGTAATTGTAAGAAAATTTAAAGTTATTGATTCACCCCTCCCCTCTCAGTAACTCGGTTAATTCCTGAATATTTCCAACAAGGTTATCATGAGACTTGCCTAGAATGGAGACAACATTTAGTGCTCTTAGTGTTCACCCTACTTTGTCAAGAAGCATCAATGTGAGTGGAGATTATGCTGGCAAAAGGAGATCTAGAAATGAAGAAGACAAGAAGATTGAAGAAGGTATTGCCTTGCTTGTGAAGAGAGAACCAAATGGTAAGAAATTTTTTAAATGTTGGACTTGTCAAGAATATGGTCATTTTGCATCTAAATGTCCTAAGAGAGTTAAAAAGTACAAAAACAATTTCAAGCCTAGAAGATCTAAGGAATGTTATTATGCTAATGATGAAGATCTTGAAGCTAGTATAGAGAGAACTCTAAGTGAAACTGATACTGAGAATAATGATGACATAGGATTCATAGAAATTAAAGAAAAAAATCTTGAAACAGATGTTAAGGAAGAAAAAGCCCTAGTTTCTCAAGTTGAAAAGAAGTTGATTGCATTATAGACAGTGGTTGTTCACATCATATGACTAGATACATGAAAAAATTCATAAAGTTTAACAATTATGATGGAGGAGTTGTTAGAGTTGGAAACAATGCACCTTGTTTGATTAAAGGTATAGGACCTATTACTCTTGATGGAAAGAGTAATATTGATGTTGTTTACTTTGTGGATGGTTTGAAACATAATCTCTTAAGTGTTGGACAGTTAGTTGATAAGGGATATCAAGTTTGGTTTACTGAGAAAACTTGTGTGATGAAGGATAAAGATGGAAATCTGATTGGAACTGGATCTAGAACCAGAGGTAATGTATTTCAGTTTAATCCTACTGAGATGACATGTTTGATTACTGAGATTAATGATAGTTGCTTATGGACCAGAATGTTTTGTCATATAAATTTTGATAACATTGTGAAAGTAAATACTACACTTGCAGTAAGGGATTTGGCTAAAATTATGAAGCCTACTAACATGATTTGCAAGGAATGTGTGATGGCTAAATAGAAGAGAAGTTCTTTTCCCAGTACGAAGTTTACATCTATAGCGAAGTTGGAGATTATTCATATAGATTTGAGTGGTCCTACTAGGACTAGAGGATTCTATGGAGAAAGGTATTTTATGATTCTTGTTGACAATTTTACAAGAATGATGTGGATTGCATTTCTTAAAGAAAAATATGAAGCATTTGATAAGTTTAAGATCATTAAGAATAAAGTTGAGAATGAATCTAGAATGAAGATTAAATGTTTGAGATCTGATAGAGGTGGATAATTTACTTCTAGAGAGTTTAACACATTTTATGAAGTTATTGAAGAACCGACACCTGAAGTGAGATTTGAGACAGTGACACCTAACAGGAATTTATCAAGGAATCATCCTATTGAGCATATTATTGGAAGCATTGACAGAGGAGTTCTAACTTGAAATAAGGTACAAGATTAATTATGTTTGATTTCTCAAATTGAACATTAATCTACTAGCGAAGCTTGTGAAGATGAACATTGGATTAAAGCTATGAAAGAAGAACTAGATCAGATTGAAAAGAACAAGACACGGGAATTGGTCCCTAGACCTAAAGATAGGAATGTTATTGGAACTAAATGGGTATTTAGAAATAAGATGAATGAACAAGGAGAAGTAGTAAGAAACAAAGAAAGATTGGTATGCAAGGGATACTCATAGCAAGAAGGAATTGACTATGAAGAAACTTTTGCACCAGTAAGAAAAATTGAAGTAGTAAGAATGTTTTTGGCCTATGCAGCTTATAAGAAATTCAAAGTTTATCAGATGGATGTGAAGTCAACATTTCTGAATGGTGAATTGGAAAAAGAATTCTACATTGAGCAACCTGAAGGTTTTCCTTTGACTCAAGAAGGAGACATGGTGTGTAAACTTAAGAAAGAATTATATGGACTAAAGCAAGCACCTAGAACTTGGTATGGAAGATTGGATAAGTATTTGTTAAAATTGGGATTTACAAAAGGAACAACTGATAGCAATCTGTATGCAAAAGAAATTGAAAATGGTTTGTTGATTGTAGTTATTTTTGTTGATGACATTATTTTTGGAGAAGATGAAGATAGTGACAAATTTGTTGATGAAATGAAGACTGAATTTGAAATGAGTATGATTGGTGAAATAAAATACTTTTTGGGATTACAGATAACACAAAATAGTGATGGTATCTTTGTAAGTTAGACAAAGTACTTGAATGACTTGTTGAAAATATTTGGAATGGAGAACTATAAACCAGTTGGAACACCTATGGTAACTAGACATAAACTATCTAGCACAGATGAAACACCAGTAGTTGAACAAAAAAAGTATAGATCTATGATTGGAGGATTGCAATACTTGACTCATACAAGACCTGATATAGCACATTCAATTGGAATTGTAGCAAGATTTCAAGCTGAACCTAGAGAATCACATTATGGAGCAGTGAAGAGGATACTAAGATATTTAAGAGGCACAATGGACTATGGATTGTGGTATGAAAAGTCTAATGACTTTACCCTATGTGCATATATAGATGCTGATTGGGGAGGTAGTTTTGATGATAAAAAGAGCACCAGTGGTGGAGCCTTTTTCCTTGGAGGGAGATTGGTTTCTTGGCTAAGAAAGAAGTAGAATTGCATTTCACAAAGCACATCAGAAGAAGAATATGTAGCAGTAAAAAATAATTGTAACTAGATAATTTGGATGAAGCAAATGCTAAAGGATATTGGAATAAAGTTTGTTGAGCATGTTGTTATACATTGTGGCAACACCAGCACAGTTAGTATGTCTAAGAACCCTGTATTAAATTCTAAGACAAAGCATATAGAGATTAAGTATCATGTAGTAAGAGAGAAAGTTGCTGAGAAAGAAATCATACTGGAGTACATAAGCACAAAGGAGTAGATAGTAGACATTTTTACAAAGCCTTTGCCTAAGGATACACTTGAGTTTTTGAGAGGTATGCTTGGGGTTATGCCCTAGCCTACTCTTGAGAAGTGATGAAGTTGGTTGCATCCATCTAGTGGTATATGAGCCTTATCTTTCTTCTGAATTGGATGTTGGTACTTCCTCTATGGGGGAGTATGTGTATCTAAGCTAAGTCATGAGGACTCTAGTGAATGTATTTTTTGAATAGAGTGTTTTGACATTGAAGTTGTTGTTGACATAATGATGAAATTTTCTTTCATTGATGTCAATGGGGGAGAAGTGTACATGAAAAACCATCTATTGGAGAGAACTGAATAGGAAAACGAAGCAATATTTGATTGATTAAGAGAACTTGAAAGCATTTTCAGAGTAGTAGTGTTGCAAGATTGGATTTTTGGAACATTGGATGTTTTTTTATCTATGTTGCCATCAATGCCAATGGGGGAGATTGTTAGGAATGAGTGATAATTTTTTGGCAGCCATTTTGTAGCACTTTTTGTTGCATTCATGACTATGATTGTCATTGATGTCAACACAGTTATCTTCTAGAGATTTGTAGAGGAGAAGACAGTGTTTGGATTAGCCCATGTGAGATATTATAGATAGAGCTATGCCATGTTGAGGATTTACTCTTTGATATGTTCTATGTTTATGGTTAAGAGTGAAAATAGTAATTCATTTATTCATGGAAGTTATAAGAATTTTGGTAGAAGCAATTTTCAGGTAGTATTCCTAAGTAGCAGTTTGTGGAAATCAGATGATATCTACTAATCGAGATGGAATCTAGTTTTTCTCAGTGTTAGCACCTACAAAAATTTTCATGGCTATACCAATTTTCCTCTGGTCTCTACAACTATTTTCCTATCTCTGGCCTTAAACCCTAGATTTAATTTTAAATTTTCTAGCCGTTGGTAGGAGAAACCCTAATCCATCATGGCCTTGTTCTTTTTCTTCATTACCTTTTTTGGGCCACTTAACTCTCTTTTTTGCACATGCTCTTTTTCCCTCTTGATCTTCACTGAATCATGCAATATAATGTTTCATGCCCTTTATGTCATTCAGTGAACTAGCGAATACATGTTTGTCACTAGTTCTCCAAGTCCTCTAGCGGTCTTCTGATAACATTTAGTGACCCACCAAGTAGTGGTCTTCTTTTCTTCAGTTGCTAAATTGCTAGATTGAGACACATCATAGGGGATGCTCCAAGTGGATCAAATGTCAGAGAGGGTGCTGATGTGTCAAACGCTTATTCTTTGCAAGACAATGATATGGTACCTATTAGATTGTTTGAAGCTGAGGATGAAAAGTCAAAGGGGCCTGCTTGTTAGTTCTTTGCAACGTGGCATTCCCTGATTCAACAAAGTAGTTTATATAGTAGGGTGGGGTCAAGCTTCAATGACATTGGTAATAGATTCAAGATCGATGGTTGTCTTATAATCTCATGGAATCTTCTGACCCCATGAGATCATACACCAACCATCTAATGTAGAGGTGGATGAGATAGTATGAAGTGGGACCTGTTGCTGTTGACATGTGTTGTTTTGATTGGCAGAGGTGGATTGTGATGTGGATCTTGTTAGTGGGGCTTACAGTGAAGGATGAGATCTATAGCTGGCATATGATCTCATGGAATATTCCTACCCCATGAGATCATGTGACATCCATTGATTTCAAATTTTACTAGGGATGGTGTTAATGGGTCCAGTGCTAGGTGTTGCAGAGATGGAGGCTTTTCATTGGTCGTAAGGTTTGTGACATGGAAATTGTCAGTGGGATTATCTCTCTATAGAGGTCAGTGGTCTGATAGTTGTCAGAAGGATCGACAATGGGCACTTGATCGCAAGGAATATTTTTTCCCCTCATGATCATGCACCTGTCATCTGATACAAAGGTAAAGAAAAGTCAAGATGGATCTATGATGCTATGTGGTGCTGACATGCTCATTTTTGATTGGTTGATAGTTTGGTGACATGGTGAGAGACTTTTCAAATGACCTTTTAACTGTTACAAAGATTGATGACAACTGCCTGATCTACCAGGAAGGGATGAGATCTACAGCCACGTTTTAAACTTGTCGATTAGCCATTTCTTCAAGAAATTCAAATATTTAGAGGGTTTTTCAATGAAAGGACTGGAATTGAATGTTTTAGTGGCTGGGTTTGGTAGGAATGATCTCGTTGACTATTGCAGAGTGGCCTAGGGTGTCTGATGATTGATTGTAGAAGATTTCTACCATGAAGAAATTGGTACAATTTTCTCAAGGTGTGTTGCAGGTGGGTAATCAGTTGGGTGAATGTAGAAAATTCATGGTCTTCGGTACATTTTCAAAGATTTCTCATAAATGAAGACCATTTTTGGATTTGATGTCTTATGTTTCTTGGTTTTCCTCCAAATGTAATAAATTCTTGATTGAATCTATTTGGTTTGGTGGGTAAAACCCTAATCCTTGCCCTAGTCATCCATAGCTTGTTGCATCTTGATTTTTTGGATTCCAAGATGACAAGTGGTATATATTGTAGTGGTTTTACTATTTAGTGGTTGGATGGTGAAGTGTTCTTCCTTGTAAATATTTCCTTCTTTACATATAGGGTGTTCCCTCTTTCCTTCTAGTTTGGAGAATATAATGTAAGTTGTAATAGTTTTTCTTATGTAGGAGATTTCAATATATTTGTACTGTTATCATACTATCTCCATTTGAATCCTGAACTTGTTGATTATAGCATCAAGGATGTTTGGTCTTTCCATTTGCACTTCCCATGTGTTTGCAATGGAGTTGTCTTCGCAGAGATAACTGAGTTCAAGATTAGTTTTCAGATGTGTATGAATTGTGGTATCAAAGATGTCTCATGTTTATCTTTCAGTGGATGCTAATTAATGTATTACTTATTTATAGGTCTCTTCCAAGGGGAGGGTTAAAATCCTTTGAATAGGTGATAGCATATCTAGGTACACAGGTGGATTATTGAAGTGAGGTCTGATTAATGTTGTATGATAGATGTGAGGCATCAACATATTTGAATGCATTGTCTTCTTGTTTCATAGTTCTCTATTGCAATGAGGTATTTGACTCTATTGCCCATTAGATAAGGCACTAGTCTATGAGATACTTAGGGTATTTCAGGGGTCCATTCAACCCAAAACCCAAAATCATTTACATAAAGCACCACCTTTCCCTTTCATGTTGTTAGGATAGGTTTCTAGTCTTGAGACTCATTCTATGCAAATAGGGTTTTTGCATAAGATTTTGTTTCATTGGGGTACAGGATACCTATAAGAGTCTAAAGGCTATTCAATAATAACATATCTATAGGCCTTTTGTTTATCAAGAAGAGTCATGAGTGTGTAGACAAGGAAATACCCACCTGAGTGATGTGGAGCTCAAAGAAGGAGGATTCCTTTCAATCCTCATTAATTAGACTATTTCTTGTCAAACTTGAGTGCACAATCTGAGAATCAAGCCCATATATTTATTCAAGTTTGGTCTTGCAAGGAAAAGCTCTAACAAATTGGTGACTCTGTTGGGGAGAGTCTAATATAGAGTCAAAAGTAAAAATAAGCATTTTCTACATCTTCTCACCAAGTGTTGAGTGGTGACTTTGGTTATCTATTTGATCAGTGCATTGTAATGAAAGTATTGATGTATTTGTGATCCTGACAAACAATCAATATTCTACTATGGTTGTATTGTGCTTGCTGGTTTTGAAGATGGTTATGATCTGAGAAAATTTTTTAGCTGTTGTGATTGGTCCTCTACAAAGAGGTGGTGGCTCTACAAAGTGTTCATATACGGTGTGAAGAAGTTCATATCCACATCATTGCCAATCAACAGATCAAAGTTTCCATTATCAGCAATTGAGGTATTTGGATTTTCATGCATTCTCTTGTCATGAAAATAAATGTTGAAATGCAATGTCTCCATCAAGTGATTTTCAGCACTAGGAGGGAGAGAAAGGTTTGAAAGTTGTTCATACACTTCAATAAAATAAGTTTTAGCTTGTTAGTAAAAATTTGTGAAGTGTGTTTGAAGAAGTTAAATTGGTAGAAGCCATATAGATCTGCTGCAAGTTACCAATCAGAAAGTTATTGTTGGTGAATGAATTCCAAAGTTTTAGATCTCATTTCATCAAGCATGCAGCTGGTTAGTGAAGTTTATAGATTTGTTTTTATCAAGAGATATATGCCATTATGTTTTGATGGTATTCATGGTTTCCCAAATGTCATTCCTAATGATATCAGGAAAAGTTTGCCTAAGTTTAATGGGAACCATCTTGTTTCAGCCAGTCATCATGTTCAGTTATTTAGTGACTTGATGTGTGACTTTGAGATTGCTTGTAATACCCCTCTAACCCTAATATAAGTTTTGTATTTTTGAAAGAATTAAGATCTTTCGATGTTTTCTTATAGCTTAAGTTATACATGATACTTATTTGATCTATTCCTATAGTTTGTTTATAATAATTTCATAAGCTAGTACTCAATGATTCTAATATCAGACATACTATCTATTAGTGTTTGAACCTGCAGATTTGTCAATTACTCAAATAATCCCAATGGCTATAACCTAGCAAGTTACAAACTACTAAGGTATTAAGGTTAAGACCTTCTTCACTTTGAGTAATATATACTCAGGCAGGTGTACCTCTATCAATTCAATGTTCAACTGAGCTCTGAATTGAGAACTTGCTCCTTCACTGCTTTGTTACTGCCTTCAAAATTCAACTCAATAAGTTGCTAAAACTCTGAGTATAACCCAAATTATCCTGATACACAACATCATGATATGGACTATATAAACAGCAACACGAAACAATGGCTTAAGGATATTCATCCTTCTTCCTTTTAGAGTTAAACTCAGGGAAGGGTTAACCTCATTTATTGCTTCTTCAAAGCATTGAAATACATATTTATGAACTTGTCATAAAATGTCTCAAGTCTGGAAATTATGCATATAAAGTAAAATTTCAGTCAATTATATCTTGGATGGTAAACCAATGTAAATGGATCTAAAACCAGTCCCTTATCCATTGGGCATCAGAGTCAAACTCTACCTTCACATATATCTATTAAAACAAATACAATGAAACTCAAATGACATGCCTAACATATCATTGTTCCCATTCCTACACCTGTCATCAAATCCACATATAGATATTTAATTCCCAGAGACCTCCCCTAAGATTTTACTCTTTCCTTGAAAGAAACTTAAGCTCAACCCCTACATTCACCTTGTGAAAGATGTACTTAAATTGTCTTACAATCTAAATACATAAGGAAACTAAAACACTCCACATGTAAAGAAAATCAAATGATAGTAAAAAAGCTCCAGTGTATTGTATTAATTGATCAAATGCATTGATACAGTCTTCCTTGGTTTCAAGAAAATAAGGTTCTATATTCTAGACCTCTCCCTTACAAAAAACATTTTCCAACCCCTATCTTCAATAATAATTGACTATTTATACTAATCAACCATCCTGGAATCCTCGAAAGGATGCAACAAGCTTTGGATAGCTGATAGAAATTTGCACTAGAAAACAAAAGAAAATACAAACAGAAAGATATTTGATAAAGACAGCAAGGCATATTTTTTCAATTCTAAACAACTTCCGCAGCTGGCACCTTTGTTTGTAGATATTTTCAGAGCAGTTACCAAGTTTGTTATATGAATGATGACTACCATTACAAGCTAATTTACATCATTCTCTATTTGAACACGCTCTCGCTCAAATTCTGGATCAAGTGCCAAGTGCAATCTATTCTTCTTCCTCCTCTATCAGCTGGATAACCGGTTTTTTCTTCTTCTTTGTTATTAGCTTTTCCCAAGCTACCACATCATCATCAGATGGCCAGTCGTAACTCTGTAGCTCCTGTAATAAGTTGACTTGTCATTCCCATGTAGAATCAGTCACATTTTTAACTTCTGCTATAAACTTAATACAGTCACTTTCAACTTTGAATAAATTATCAATTATATTGTTAGTTCTTTCCACATCCAAAGCCTTATTATCTTTTAGGAAGGTGTCTTGCTTGATTACCAACTGACCCATTGACAACTTCGAATCTTCCAGCTTGACCACATTTCCATTGTCATCATATACCGGGGGCAAATACTTGCTGTAGTCTTTATCAAACATGGCTAACCTAGCCTTTACTTGGTTTGACTTTCCTTTGAAAAACTTTGACGCAGCACTTATTAGGCCAATCCTTTCAAATACATCAGTCACTACTTTTGGGATATCAGGCCTGTGTTCTTGTAAACTGTCAAGTTTATCAAACAACAAATTCCTCCCAGACCAAATACTATAGAGTGGCTCCAAGGTGGCTAAATAGTCATTCACCTTTTGATTGGTCTGATGTAAAAGGCTGACTGATTTATGAACTGCATCCATCTTGTCCTTTATTTTGTCTTGCCTGTACTGCACTATTTTGGCTATAGTGTCCAGGGATGCATCCAATTTCACCTTTTCCAAGTCTTTAGCAAGTCCCTCAGGTGCTTCCAAATTTATCTGAATAGGTACCTAAACTTGCAAAGGAGGAGGAGGAATTATTTTTGAGGCTTCTTCAAGTTTGACCTTTATTTCTACTAGCTCATCTTCCAATTGTTTGATCTTCATCATTTTCAAATCTCTGTCCTTGGCTACCATGCTTGAACTTTCAAATAATTTAGCATATCTTTCTGATAGCTGAGCTGTCTTGGCTTCATTCAGATTAGCCGAATGAGTTACTGCCTTGAAGACTTCAAGGTCTCTTGTATTTTGTACATTCCATATAATCTTATTCCCCTCCATCTTATCCTCTATACTCAATAGAGATGGCTTTTGGGTTTTGGGGGCCATAGACCACATTGCAACAGCTTGGGACCTAGGGTCATAGCCACTTCCTCTTATCATGTCACCAATGTGAACCTCATATGATAGGCTAACCTCTTGTTGCTTTCTCAATTGATCAATGAGGAATGTAGAAGTCAGATCCCATCCTGGGGTTAACAACATTTCAATTGATTTAACCAATTCTCTGGCTTCATCCACTGTTATAGGATCAAGGCTAGGATCATATGAAGCAAGAGCTCTCAAACTTTCTTCACTTGGCTCCATACCTTCAGGTAGAGCTTTCTTTACTTCTTGCTGCTTTTTCCAAATGAGAAAACTCTTGAACTCATCAGTCTTAATAAATTGATCATCCCTAGGGAATTCCTCCTGATAGACCTCTCTGATATCCTTCTCCAACCACAAGGACTTTTCTCTGCTTTCTTGCTCAATGGCCATTTTCTTGCTTGCTCTTATTGCTTTCCTCAATTGATGATGATATGGCCTATCACTTGGTACAAGAGCAGATGCTCTGTCAATTTCCTTTCTTTGTTTTTCATGCCTTGAAGGTTCACCTTCCTCAAGCCTCTGTTTCTTCAATGGTGGCTCTGAGATATCCTTTATTTATGGTTGATCTTGAGTGAGATCAACAACTGGTGGTCCCTCAACTTGTGGAGGACTATCTTCTTCTTGTGACTCATCAGTGAATTCTTCCTCATCAGAAGATGAATAATCTTTCTTTTTCTTCTTCTCTGGCTTATTCTGATCAATCAGGCTTTCCAATTGATTCACCAAGGTATCATATTTTTCAATCATCCCATCAATCTTCTTCAAATAGGGAAGATCGGAGAAAAAACCATCAAAAGGAATCTGAGATGCTTTCAATTGTTTGGACAAATTTACTAAATCAAAGAATCTGTACCATCTCCTCTTAACCTCATCTTCATCTAAAATTTTTCTAATCACATCTTCTTCATCTAAACCCTCATGCTCCTTGATCACACCAATGTTTGGGATGTAAGTCATCCTAGCAATCTTGATGAAGCCCTCAGGATCTATGTGCCTACAAGCACCAGTAACCATTTTGAATTATTGTAGCCATGCACTAATTTGAGGAAAAGCCCTCTTTCCTATCAGGAAGTCACCTACCCTGAATTGCCTGGGTGTGAATGTATCCTTTTTGTGAGGGGCCAGAAGCTCTCTATCTATACACATCAATTGCCAAACAAATTCCAAACAAGCCACTCTCGGAGGCACATACTTTGGTAATAAATGTGGGGGTTGGGGACAACCATAAACTTTGATAATTATGGAATTATCTCCTAAGTAGAAGTCACCCCAATTATGATTTCCATCCCACTTATCCACATACTGCAGTGGTCTTAAAAGCCTAAGGACTCTAGGAGATAGCCTGGTGACATTTATGCCTAGCATCCTGATAATTGGAAAGACAATGAAATTCTGAAAAACACAAAAATTTGCTTCATTGGAGGTAGAATTCCATATTCTCACCCACAACTACACTAGATTGTGCTGATCCTTGAAAGTGAACCTTGGTTTTAACATGTTTAAATCAAAACTGTTGATGTTGAAAAATAGAATCAAATGCATTAATAAAGAATAATGCATGAACTCAATAGGACTTTTACTCTCTTTGATAGACATCATCCCTTGATGTATCCTATCAATCACATACTGAATGTAATCATAGTCAGTGTTTACCAAGGAATTTTGAATATCCAAGATAATCATCAGCAAGTCAGCTGGTAAAAACTCTGCATCCCCATCAATTCCCAAAACTCTACATAATGCATAGCAAGTATATCTCATATAATGATGGAGGGATTTGAACTGGTATGGGGCATTCATGTTAGCAGGAAGGGGGGCTATATATTTATCCTATTTTGGCATATGTTTAACCAACTGGTCTTTTACTGACCCTATATTGCTTCTGTATCTTGCCTTTTCTTTGTTCAAATCAATCTCAATTGAAAAGGATGTGTATAGACCAAAAGCTTTCATAAAAGATCCCCTATCAAGAGTAACTAAGGGTGATTGGTCTTCTTTTCTAATTATCCTTGAGATAGGGTCAGAACTTCTGGCTAGGGCAACAATTAAATCAACATCTAGGAAAACATCAGGGACAACCATTTTTCCCAATCCTAACACCCAACCATTACAGATAGGAACATGCTTATTTTTATTTTTGTAAAAGAAGTTGAAAATAGTGTAACCTAAGAATTCTGGAATGATTGGGTCTCTACACCATCCCAAAAGATCTTCAAACACATCATCAACAGCCCTCTTGTTCTGACTGGAGCCCGGTAACAGTTTCAAGAATTCATCTAAAAAATTTGGTTTATTCTTGTCCTCACCAATTTTGGACTTGGCCTCACTACTAGAAGACACTGCACTCTTCTCAGGTTGACTCATCCTTGCTACAGAAACACCTTCAATTCTCTGTATCTCAAATGCTTTATGCTCAAAAATTCTCTAAACAAACAGAAACTCTTAACAACTGAGACTGAACAAATAAACAATGAGCTTCAACTTATTTATCGATATGAATCCAAGGTGCGCAACTACCATAATTAATGCAAATCTCCTTAATTGATCCCATATTCAATTTTATGTACCCTCAGATTTCAAATTTTGAGCTCCCCATGTCCGGATGTTGACAGATAGATTAAACTACTTGAAAATGAGGTGAAGAGGCAATGATCATGATTCTATACTTTAAAACTATTTGCATCATGCAATCTTTCTTCTTGAAGCTGATTTGATGGCTTACTGGTTTCATGTCCAGATCGACAAAGTACTTTATCTATGTGGCAACGGTTCCTTTTCTTTTCCCTTTATGACCTTTTCCATCTGAGCCCATTTAGCGAACCGGTGACTATTGGCTTCTCTTGGTCGCTGAATATAATGCTAACCCTAGCTAGCAACTGGAGAACTGGCGACCACTGGCTTCACGAGTTCTCTGAATGCCTATTTAATCCTAGTTCAAATTTGGAGAACTAGTGACTACTAGCTTCGCGGGTTCTCGGAATCCTATCGTTAACCACCCATGCATTTCATGAATCAGCAAACAAAGGGCTCCCACTTAAATAGTTAACTGCAATTACCATTTGGTGAACTAGCGAACAAAGCCACCTCCCATTCTCTTAATATTATGACTGACGGTCAATTTTCTTGGAGATTTAGCGAACAAAGGGTTCATGCATTTGCTTAAAGATATACTTAACCGCTTGATTGTCTGGAGAACTAGTGAACCCCTTTAATCTCTGATTTGCTGAATCTTTCCTTAATCATCACTTTATACTAGGATTCCAGATTGACCGTTGATCTTCATCAATCGATGGCTATCGCTAGTTCTCTGAATAACAAAAACTTTAACCATTTAATTCTGAGAATCAACGAACAAAGAGCATTCGCTACTTCTCCAAATACTCCATATCATTGAAAATTTCATTTCGAGAATAAGCGGCTGAGACCTTAAAACTTATCATCCATTGATTCACTTATTCGCCAGATTGTTTTAACCTTTATCCTTTTATTAAGAGAACTGGTGACCACTGGCTTCGCTGAATCACTAAATTGTTTAGTATGTCACCAACTTATTCTGAGAATAAGCGAATGTGAGAAAACTTATCTCCACTGAAATCTTTTGGGCAAACCATCAGAACTGCCAAATTTAGAGGATAGCACTATAAGTATTTAGTCGCTCATTCGCCAGATCAAATATGCAGGACCCACAGATATTTTGAGATTAAAATAGGGCCGTTGATCATGAAAACAATCCATAGTATTCGCTAATTCTCTAGTTGACATGACCCTTGACCGCCAAATTCTGAGAATAAGGGAACAAAGTGTTCGCTGAATCGCTAGATTGTTTCACAAGACTACCAAAGATTGTGAGAACTGGAGATAACCCTCATTCACTAGTTCTCAGAAAGGAAAATGAAACTGCCAAAGCACTTGGAGACTTAGCGAACAAAGTAATAAAAAATCATGGCTTTAATGCATTCACCAATTCGCTGGATGTTTGGGATAACCGCTGGAAGATCTAGAGAACTGGTGACTGATATTAATAGTGAACATGAATTTGACTCATTCGCTGAATCGCCAGATTGTTTTGAAATTTGATAAGACACTTCCCGATTTGGCGAACACTTGGGGCAAATAAGCATATGCACAAATAGCAACTTAAGTGACTTAAAGGTAACCAAGAAAAAGAAACAAGAGGGCCACATGAAGTTTAGAAATGAATTGGAAACATTTTGAAAGACAAGACCTAGGGTAAGGGTTTTTCTGAACATGTCAAAAACCATTTTCATGACACTTTACAAACCCTAATCCAAGTATAACACTCGCATGGAGACTTAAAGTAGGAATTGGACACAAACCTCGAAAAACTTTTAGGATACCCAACAGTGGCTCTATCTGAGGATGCTTGATTGTAAGATCATAGCAAGAAACCATGACTCTCTAGGAGGCAGACCACAAAACCTGAACCTAAAACAAGAAGCAAACACACCTATACATATAATACAAGCCTACTATGCATGGAAAAAGAACTTTCAACTGAAGAAAAATTTCAAAAATTGTCCATGCACTGGCAATTCTTGCTCTTCACCATCCATACCTTGCAAAAAATAAGAATCTTTGCCATGAATTTGACAAACAATGAAGGGACCCATCCATAAGGACTCAAATTTTTTATGCTTCCCTTTGTCTTCATATCTAGCATTCCACTGAAGAACCATGTCACCAAGCTGAAATTTTCTCATAGTAGCCCTTTTATCAAAAAGATATTTCATTTTTTGCTACAGTTTTATGTTATTTTTCTGCCCTTCCCTTCTTATCTCATCCAACTCAATCAGCTGAACCATCCTATCTTGCAGTGGGTTACTGATTTCAATATCTTCCTCTTGCATAAACTTGTAGATGGGAAGGAGATTATTAATTGGCAATCTTGTCTTTGCACCATATACCATTTCAAAGGGGGATTTCCCTGTGGCTTTTTTCTCAGAAATTCTATCAGCCCATAGTGCTAACTTTAACTTCTCATGCCAACTTCTTTTATTCTTTTCCAAGGTCTTCTTCAAGATTTGCAAAATGCTCTTATTGCTAGACTCAGCTTGTCCATTGGCCTGTGGGTGATATGGGCTTGAATAAGACAAGATAACTCCCATTTCATCACAAAATTAGTAATTTCTTGAGACCTAAAACTCATTGCATTGTCTACAACCAATTTAATTGGGACACCAAATCTTGTGATTATGTTGTTCATCAGGAAATCAATTACCATAGCACTTGTTGCTCCTCTAGTGGGAATAGCTTCTATCCACTTGGTAAAGTAATCAGTAGCCACCAAAATGTGACTATGTCTTCCACTGGACTTTTCAGAGAACTCTCCAATAAAATCCATACCCCACATTGCAAAAGGGGCTTCTGCAACAACTGGATTTAATAATAATGCACCTAAAAATTTTAGTTTCTTTGAGAACCTTTGACAGGGTTCACACTTTCTAACATAAGAGTGAGTGTCTTTAAACAATACAGGCCAATAATATCCTACCCTCAAAATTTTATGAGCTGTTGACCGAGTAGAATAATGCCCTCCACACATTCCAGAATGCATTTCTTTTAGCACCTTCTCTGATTGGTGTTCATCCAAACAAAAGAGTAAAATGCCATCATTGTCTTTCTAGTACAAATCACCTTGAATGAGGACATATCTTTGAGCCTGTAATCTCAAGCTTCTTCTCTGATTATCATTCAATTCAGGTGGACATTTAGCATTTTTAATAAAATAAACAACATCCTTGTACTAGGGTTGCATCTCAATACTAGTAATTGTATCAACATTAGCAGCAACATTGTTTATCTGGATAAGGTCCATGTTTTCCTCAGTCATTAACTTGGCAAGTCCCAATCCTCTTACCAATTTGGTAATATGAATCTCAAGGTCAAACTCTTGAATCCTGTTTATCCATCTACATCTGTTCCCTGTGACTTCACTCTATATCAAGATATCCTTTACTGCAGCATGAGGTACATAAGCATTAACCTTTGCACAAACCAAATACGGTCTGAAATCCTTGACTGCTTTCACAAGTGCATAAGCTTTCTCTTCCATTATTTCATAATTTAATTCAGCAGATTGCAAAGACTTGCTGAAAAAAGCTATAGGATGTTCATATCCTTCTTGATCTTTCTGCAGAAGGACAGCTGCAATAGTATGGAAAGATGCAAAAGAAAATAGAGAAAAAGGTTTTAAATAGTCAGGTGATACCAAAACAGGAGCTTCTTGAATTGTTTGTTTAATTTTTTCAAAAGCCTGCTGAGCTTCCAAGCTCCATTCAAATTTCATTCCCTTTTTAAGGAACTTTACTATTGGCTTGACCAACTCTGCAAAGTTAGCAATAAATCTTCTCAAAAAATTTATCTGCCCCAAAAATGATTGCACACCTTTTATATTCTTTGGTGGAGGGACCTTTTTGATGGCCTCCACTCTTTCAGGATCAATCCTGACTCCTTCTTTTGATACTATGTGTCCCAGTAGCTTTCCTTCTGTCACTGCAAATTGACATTTCCTGGGATTCAAGGACACACCAAACTCTAAGGCCTTGAGAAAAATCTTTTCTAAATGAGAAAAATGATCATCAGCCCTTTTGGAAAAAGCAATGAGATCATCTTGATATACTACCATTAAGACATTGATCATTTCTTTGAAAGCAACATCCATGGCTCTCTGAAAAGTTGCCCCAACATTTTTTAGACCAAAAGGCATGCGAACATATACATAAGTTCCCCAAGGAGTTGTAAAGGTTGTCTTGAATTGCTCTGATTCTTTGACTAGCACTTGGTTATACCCTGAGAAACCATCCATCATTAATAGGAGTTCACATCCAGTCACCCTATGCAGCATGGCCTCCATATTAGGCAATCTATAATTATCCTTGAGTGATGCCACATTTAGGTTCCTAAAATCAACACAAAGCCGGATGTCACCATTCTTCTTCCTCACTGGTACAAGGTTTGAAACCCAAGTTGAGTGCCTAATTGGTTCAATAATACCAGCATCCCTCAGTTTTGTTAACTCAACTTGCATTTTGGTGGCCAGTAAAGGATTAATGGGTCTCTGCTTTTGTCTAAAGGGTGTGGTTTCCTCCTTTAGAGGAACTTCGTGCTGAAATAAATCAGCCCTATAAGCTTTGAGGTCATCATATGACCAAGAAAACACATGTTTGTACTTTTTCAAAAGTCTAATCAAGTTGCCTCTGATCTCCCTATTCAATTTCTTTCCAATGTATACCATTTGTGGGGAATTTTCTGATCCTAGGTTTATCTCCTCTAAGTCTTCCAATTTTGTATTAGACTTTTGGGACAGAAAACCATCATTTATTTTAAACATTCCCTCCAGTTCTACTAGTCCTTTGGGTATATGATTAGAAGGCAATTGAACTATTTCATTTCCCATGATGCATTCTTTTCCTTCAGTACATTCCTGTACCTCATTGAAATCTATTTGTTGACCCTCATATTGATCCAGGCCTTGAAGGAATCTAAGGATATCAAGATCATCCTCAAAAACTTGCCAATTGTACACATTGTCAGGAACTGTAGGCCTAGTTTTAGTTTCCAACATGGAAACACCAGAGAGGGTGATATCATTGTTTTTCAAAGCAACATTAGCAAGAAAATCTGCCATGATGTTATTTGACTTCTCTACCCAGAGCAAATTAAAAGCTTCAAAAAATTCTAATCTATCCCAGATAGCATGCTTATACAGCTTGAGTTTCTCATCCTTGGAGGCATATTGGGATCTTACTTGGGCTAAAATCAATTGGGAATCACCGTGGACTTTTAAACATTTAATACCATGCTTTATGGCTACATCTAATCCCAAGATTAGGGCCTCATATTCAGCAGTATTATTTGTACAACTGAAAGTCAACAAAAAGGAATACTTGAAAGTATTACCTGATGGGGAAATGAAAACAACACCAGCTCCTGATCCTTCTTTGGAGCATCCACCATCAAAAAACATTTGCCACAAGCTATCTTGTTGCATCATCAACTCATCCACAATCGGGTCTGTGTTTTTCAACTGAGGTATCACTTCTTCAATCACAAAATTGTTCATATCAATATCTACAAAATAATTAAGGGCTTCCGGAGCAACCATTTCCACCATAACTGAGGAACGGGGCTCCCTGTACAACTTTACTTCAGTCCCATTCACTGGAATATTGGAATAAGATAAATCTAGTTCCAACTTTCCACCCACTGTTGCAGCCCATTGTCTTGACAATAACATGCCATAGTGAGGCTCTGTATCCACAACTACATCCATTTTGTATGTAGCTTCTGGGAATGCAGCAATTTTTACCTCAATTCCAACCAAAGTCCCCACAACAGGCACTGCCCTATTATCCATTGCATAACACCTTCCATTAGAAGTGTCAACTTGCAATCCTAACTCTTTCATTACATGATATGTCATCACAGTTGTGGCAGCACCAAAGTCTATCATACAATTTTTTAGCAATAAATCATTCACAATTAGAGTGACATAAAATGGATTGATGGAAGAAGGTTCTTGTGTTACAATTGTCCCAACACATACATTTGAGATGGGAATAGGATTTTTTATGGAACTCCCTTCCTCTTGTTTGGTAGGCGCAAATCTCTGCTCATTTATAAGAGCCAAGGCTGCTGTCTTGTGCTCTTCTATTTTCAACATTTCAAGCAGAGGGATGGACACTTTCATCTGAGACAACGCATGTCTCATATCAAATGCAGGGGAATTAGCAGGAGAATCAGATTGATCCTTTGTCCTACCAGTTTTCTTTTTCATCTTGTCAACACTAACTTCCTCCCCTTTCTTCTTTTCACCCACAAGTTCTTGATCCTTGCCATCTATAACATTGGGTTTTGGGAAACCCTTATCTTGAGGACTACCTTTGATGAATACTGATCTAGGAATTCCCTGTTCATTATCCACCTTTCTGTTCCTCAAATTGTATGAGGATCTTGCTTGTGTTATGGCAGCCACAGTTAAGTTTTTGATTTCCTCTTCACTGGGCTTCCTCCATTGCTTCTCATCTGATCTAGATCCTACCATATGATTTTTATAATCATTGTTATCAAATTCTTTAGGATCAGATTGAGTAAATATTTGTTGCTCATAATCAAAGAAAATCTTTCTCTTATGATCAACATCTGGGCAGCTTGCTTCATCATCCGAGGACACAAAATCCTCTATTGGATCTATAGTAAACATGTTAATGGTAGGCTTTTCAGATTCTTCATAATCTCCTGCACATAAGTTATCAGCCCCTTCTCCTAAGGCTTGGGCCACAGCACACTGGAAAGGTGAATGAGGCATATTACAAGCTACACACCAAGGAGTGTTTTCTACATTGTGTGTTGTATTTTTCTTTAAGGGATCTGGGGTATCTCTCCCTTTTTGTAATTCATTGCTATCGAGAACAGGTCTCCCATCCTTCCAATTAGTTTTGTAAGGCATGTCTCTCAAATTAGGGGCCTTGTCCTGCCTTTGATAAGGGGGTCTTGCATCTTGAAAGTTTCTACCACCTTTATCAAATCTTATTGGGAACTCCTTGTTAGCACCCAGTCCTTTATCCATCCTATCCTCCTCTTTAAAAGGCCTTGCATGTTGTGGCCTGGTCTCTTTCCACAATTTACCCTCATCCCTCTTGTACATTTGGCCAGATGCCTTTCAGTTACTCTCAATATTTATGGCCAATTTAAATGCATCCCTAAGGGTGCGGGGATTTTTATCTCTTAGGAGATAAGACATTTTACCATCCATGGAATTGAAATAAGTTGTCATGAAAACTGGATCATCCAACCTCAATACCTGGAACAATTTGTACATAGCCTTTTGAAACCAGCTATTGAACTCTGACATGCTCTCATTATAATTTTTCTTGATATTATTGAATTCATTGAGCATGTAACTAGAATTCACATGTTCAGCATACTACTCTTTAAAACTCCTGAAAAATTCATCCCATGAAGCAATACTATTCTCAGGTAACCCTCTGTACCAATCCCTAGCATCTTCAATCAATGATTGAACAAAAAGTTTCATAATGACATCTTCATGTTCGATCTCATAGTCATTAACTTTATCTGTGAAAAACTTCAAATGCTCTTCACAAGTAATAACATTATTCCCAGTGAATAATGGGATCTTCTTCCTGATTTCATTAGGAACAGCATTGGGTTGACCAGGAATACCATCAAAAAATAGGGGCCTATACCTATCCAAATGAACTGGTCTTCTTGGGATATTAAGTTGATTTGAAGGGGTTGTTGCAGCATTTTGACATGGCACATTTCCCACTGTACCTCCAGCTATAAAGGGAACTTGACTAGGAAATTGTCCAGATGGATATTGTCCAGAGTGAAAGGCTTGAGTATTTGGAATTGAAATGTTAGGCTGACTGGATGAAGTTGTTCCTATGGTAATAGGGATAGAACTACTAGTAGATGTATTCATGTTAGCATGTAGAAAGGAAATCTTCCTCTTCATTTCATCTGCAGCAGCCTCTAACTCAAGTTTCTCAAGTTGCATAGCCAAATCCTCCTTTGCTTTCCTAGCTCTGTCTAAATCTGTACTCGCTTGAGTAGGCACATCAGGAATGGGCACAACCTTCTTCAGTTCATTTATAACAACACCCACCACCTTTTGTTTTCCCTTATCAGGGATTTCCTTGGGGGCAATTTTAATCTCCTTGTTTTTTTTTATTTCAGAGGGATTCAATTGTCTTAAAACATGGCTTGTTCCCACAAATTCACTTTGTTGGGGCCTGGTATCCTGAGCTTGCTTTCTCAAAGCTTGCATATCACCAAACAAGTCTTTATCCAAACTTTATACATCCTAGTTTAGATCACTAACATGGGTCTCATTTCTCTTGGTTCTCTTGAGGAGTTCTTCCCTTTCCAGAAGCAATTCACGAAGCTGTTGTTCCCTTACCTTCGTTCTATTAGCAATTTTTGCTAATTGTTCACGTTCCTTTTCTCTCAAGGCAATCACTTCCTCTCTTAACTTCTTAGAATCATATGAAGTTGTTTCAGCGGTAGAGGTTTCATCTAGTTGTTCAAGGGTTTCTCTAGCAGGGAAAAAACCTACTTCTATGACTACTTCTTTCTGCATATAGACCTCTGGTGTGACCCTTTTGACATGCTCAGGATCGTCAGAAGATGAAGAAGTTTCATGAGGAAGTGGAACATGAAATCTTTCTCAAGAAGGAGCCTAGGAACTAGCATCATTTTGGCCTCTCCTAGACCATTACTTTCTTCTTGGTGTGTGGAGTTCATCACCTATATTATCTTCTGGATGATACTTATAGTAAGACCTAGTGTTCCTTGGTTGACTCATGGTAAATGAAAATAATTTTACAAAATTTTGCAACTATTAGCAACTGGTAACACAGATTTCTTTAGAGTCGCCACCCACTACTCAAGCAGGAATCAAAAGTTATTTCTACTGGTCTACAAACATACAATAGAAAAGATTTGCACTAACCTATTGCAAGCTATCAAAATAAGTCCCCAGTAGAATCACCAATTTTGTTAGTGTTTGAACCTGCAGATTAGTCAATTACTCAAATAATCCCAATGGCTATAACCTAGCAAGTTACAAACTACTAAGGTATTAAGGTTAAGACCTTCTTCACTTTGAGTAATATATACTCAGGAGGGTGTACCTCTATCAATTCAATGTTCAACTGAGCTCTGAATTGAGAACTTGCTCCTTCACTGCTTTGTTACTGCCTTCAAAATTCAACTCAATAAGTTGCTAAAACTCTAAGTATAACCCAAATTATCCTGATACACAACATCATGATATGGACTATATAAACAGCAACATGAAACAATGGCTTAAGGATATTCATCCTTCTTCCTTTTAGAGTTAAACTCAGGGAAGGGTTAACCTCATTTATTGCTTCTTCAAAGCATTGAAATACATATTTATGAACTTGTCATAAAATGTCTCAAGTCTGGAAATTATGCATATAAAGTAAAATTTCAGTCAATTATATCTTGGATGGTAAACCAATGTAAATGGATCTAAAACCAGTCCCTTATTTGTTGGGCATCAGATTCGAACTCTACCTTCACATATATCTATTAAAACAAATACAATGAAACTCAAATGACATACCTAACATATCATTGTTCCCATTCCTACACCTATCATCAAATCCACATATAGATATTTAATTCCCAGAGACCTCCCCTAAGATTTTACTCTTTCCTTGAAAGAAACTTAAGCTCAACCCCTACATTCACCTTGTGAAAGATGTACTTAAACTGTCTTACAATCTAAATACATAAGGAAACTAAAACACTCCACATGTAAAGACAATCAAATGATAGTAACAAAGCTCCAGTGTATTGTATTAATTGATCAAATGCATTGATACAGTCTTCCTTGATTTTAAGAAAATAAGGTTCTATATTCCGGACCTCTCCTTTACAAAAAACATTTTCCAACCCCTATCTTCAATAATAATTGACTATTTATACTAATCAACCATCCTGGAATCCTTGAAAGGATGCAACAAGCTTCGGATAGATGATAGAAATTTGCACTAGAAAACAAAAGAAAATACAAACAGAAAGATATTTGATAAAGACAGCAAGGCATATTTTTTCAATTCTAAACAACTTCCGCAGCTGGCACCTTTGTTTGTAGATATTTTCAGAGCAGTTACCAAGTTTGTTATATAAATGATGACTACCATTACAAGCTAATTTACATCATTCTCTGTTTGAACACACTCTCCCTCAAATTCTGGATCAAGTGCCAAGTGCAATCTATTCTTCTTCCTCCTCTATCAGTTGGATAACTAGTTTTTTCTTCTTCTTTGTTATTAGCTTTTCCCAAGCTGCCACATCATCATCAGATGGCCAGTCATAACTCTATAGCTCCTATAATAAGTTGACTTGCTGTTCCCATGTAGAATCAGTCATGTTTTTAACTTCTGCTATAAACTTAATACAGTCACTTTCAACTTTGAATAAATTATCAATTATATTGTTAGTTCTTTCCACATCCAAAGCCTTATTATCTTTTAGGAAGGCGTCTTGCTTGATTACCAACTGACCCATTGACAACTTCCAATCTTCCATCTTGACCACATTTCCATTGTCATCATATACCAGGGGCAAATACTTGCTGTAGTCTTTATCAAACATGGCTAACCTAGCCTTTACTTGGTTTGACTTCCCTTTGAAAAACTTTGACACAACACTTATTAGGACAATCCTTTCAAATACATCAGTCACTACTTTTGGGATATCAGGCCTGTGTTCTTGTAAACTGTCAAGTTTATCAAACAACAAATTCCTCCCATACCAAATACTATAGAGTGGCTCCAAGGTGGCTAAATAGTCATTCACCTTTTGATTGGTCTAATGTAATAGGCTGACTGATTTATGAACTGCATCCATCTTGTCCTTTATTTTGTCTTGCCTGTACTGCACTATTTTGGCTATAGTGTCTAGGGATGCATCCAATTTCACCTTTTCCAAGTCTTCAGCAGGTCCCTCAGGTGCTTCCAAATTTATCTGAATAGGTACCTCAACTTGCAAAGGAGGAGGAGGAACTATTTTTGAGGCTTCTTCAAGTTTGACCTTTATTTCTGCTAGCTCATCTTCCAATTGTTTGATCTTCATCATTTTCAAATCTCTATCCTTAGCTACCATGCTTGAACTTTCAAATAATTTAGCATATCTTTCTGACAGCTGAGCTATCTTGGCTTCATTCAGATTAGCCCAATGAGTTACTGCCTTGGAGACTTCAAGGTCTGTTGTATTTTGTACAGTCCATATAATCTTATTCCCCTCCATCTTATCCTCTATACTCAATAGAGATGGCTTTTGGGTTTTGGGGGCCATAGACCACATTGCAACAGCTTGGGACTTAGGGTCATAGCCACTTCCTCTTATCATGTCACCAATGTGAACCTCATATGATAGGCTACCCTCTGGTTGCTTTCTCAATTGATCAATGAGGAATGTAGAAGTTAGATCCCATCCTGGGGTTAAAACCATTCCACTTGATTTAACCAATTCTCTGGCTTCGTCCACTATTATAGGATCAAGGCTAGGATCATATGAAGTAAGAGCTCTCAAAGTTTCTTCACTTGGCTCCATACCTTCAGGCAGAGCTTTCTTTACTTCTTGCTGCTTGTTCCAAATGAGAAAACTCTTGAACTCATCAGTCTTAATAAATTGATCATCCCTCAAGAATTCCTCCTGATAGACCTCTCTGATATCCTTCTCCAACCACAAGGACTTTTCTCTTCTTTCTTGCTCAATGGCCATTTTCTTGCCTGCTCTTATTACTTTCCTCAATTGATGATGATATGGCCTATCACCTGGTACAAGAGTAGATGCTCTATCAATTTCCTTTCTTTGTTTTTCATGCCTTGAAGGTTCACCTTCCTCAAGCCTCTATTTCTTCAATGGTGGCTCTGAGATATCCTTTATTTTTGGTTGATCTTGAGTGAGATCAACAACTGGTGGTCCCTCAACCTGTGGAGGACTATCTTCTTCTTGTGACTCATCAGTGAATTCTTCCTCATCAGAAGATGAATAATCTTTCTTTTTCTTCTTCTCTGGCTTATTCTGATCAATCAAGCTTTCCAATTGATTCGCCAAGGTATCATATTTTTCAATCATCCCATCAATCTTCTTCAAATAAGGAAGATCGGGGAAAAAACCATCAAAAGGAATCTGAGATGCTTTCAATTGTTTGGACAAATCTACTAAATCAAAGAATCTGTACCATCTCCTCTTAACCTCATCTTCATCTAAAATGTTTCTAATCACATCTTCTTCATCTAAACCCTGATGCTCCTTGATCACACCAATGTTTGGGATGTAAGTCATCCTGGCAATCTTGATGAAGCCCTCAGGATCTATGTGCCTACAAGCACCAGTAACCATTTTGAATTGTTGTAGCCATGCACTAATTTGAGAAAAAGCCCTCTTTCCTATCAGGAAGTCACCTACCTTGAATTGCCTAGGTGTGAATGTACCCTTTCTATGAGGGGCCAGAAGCTCTCTATCTATACACATCAATTGCCAAACAAATTCCAAACAAGCCACTCTCGGAGGCACATACTTCGGTAATAAATGTGGGGGTTGGGGACAACCATAAACTCTAATAATTGTGGAATTATCTCCTAAGTAGAAGTCACCCCAATTATGATTTCCATCCCACTTATCCACATACTGCAGTGGTCTTAAAAGCCTAAGGACTCTAGGAGATAGCCTAGTGACATTTATGCCTAGCATCCTGATAATTGGAAAGACAATGAAATTCTGAAAAACACAAAAATCTACTTCATTGGAGGTAGAATTCCATATTCTCACCCACAACTGCACTGGATTGTGCTGATCCTTGAAAGTGAACCTTGGTTTTAACATGTTTAAATCAAAACTGTTGATGTTGAAAAATAGAATCAAATGCATTAATAAAGAATAATGCATGAACTCAATAGGACTTTTACTTTCTTTGACAGACATCAGCCCTTGATGTATCCTATCAATCACATACTGAATGTAATCATAGTCAGTGTTTACCAAGGAATTTTGAATATCCAAGATAATCATCAGCAAGTCAGCTGGTAAAAACTCTGCATCCCCATCAATTCCCAAAACTCTACATAACGCATAGCAAGTATATCTCATATAATGATGGAGGGATTTGAACTGGTATGGGGCATTCATGTTAGCAGGAAGGGGGGCTATATATTTATCCTATTTTGGCATATGTTTAACCAACTGGTCTTTTACTGACCCTATATTGCTTCTGTATCTTGCCTTTTCTTTGTTCAAATCAATCTCAGTTGAAAAGGACGTGTATAGACCA
This sequence comes from Chamaecyparis obtusa, assembly GCA_027943335.1. NCBI lineage: Eukaryota > Viridiplantae > Streptophyta > Pinopsida > Cupressales > Cupressaceae > Chamaecyparis > Chamaecyparis obtusa. The sequence goes on from BSBK01000077.1 coordinate 1,061,429, forward strand.
AAAGATTTCATAAAAGATCCCCTATCAAGAGTAACTAAGGGTGATTGGTCTTCTTTTCTAATTTTCCTTGAGATAGGGTCATAACTTCTGGCTAGGGCAACAATTAAATCAACATCTAGGAAAACATTAGGGACAACCATTTTTCCCAATCCTAACACCCAACCATTACAGATAGGAACATGCTTATTTTTATTGCTATAAAAGAAGTTGAAAATAGTGTAACCTAAGAATTCTGGAGTGATTAGGTCTCTACACTGTCCCAAAAGATCTTCAAACACGTCATGAACAGCCCTCTTGTTCTGACTGGAGCCCGACAATAGTTTCAAGAATTCATCTGAAAAATTTGGTTTATTCTTGTCCTCACCAGTTTTGGACTTGGCCTCACTACTAGAAGACACTGCACTCTTCTCAGGTTGACTCATCCTTGCAATAGAAACACCTTCAATTCTCTGTATCTCAAATGCTTTATGCTCAAAAATTCTCTAGACAAACAGAAACTCTTAACAACTGAGACTGAACAAATAAACAATGAGCTTCAACTTATTTATCGATATGAATCCAAGGTGTGCAACTAACATAATTAATGCAAATCTCCTTAATTGATCCCATATTCAATTTTATGTACCCTCAGATTTCAAATTTCGAGCTCGCCATGTCCGGATGTTGACAGATAGATTAAACTACTTGAAAATGAGGTGAAGAGGCAATGATCATGATTCTATACTTTAAAACTATTTGCGTCATGCAATCTTTCTTCTTGAAGCTGATTTGATGGCTTACTAGTTTTATGTCCAGATCGACAAAGTACTTTATCTATGTGGCAACGGTTCCTTTTCTTTTCCCTTTATGACCTTTTCCATCTGAGCCCATTTAGCGAACCGGTGACTATTGGCTTCTCTTGGTCGCTAAATATAATGCTAACCCTAGCTAGCAATCGGAGAACTGGTGACCACTGGCTTCATGAGTTCTCTGAATCCCTGTTTCATCTTGGTTCAAATTTGGAGAACTAGCGACTACTAGCTTCGCGGGTTCTCAGAATCCTATCCTTAACCACCCATGCATTTCATGAATCAGCGAACAAAGGGCTCCCACTTAAACAGTTAACTGCAATTACCATTTGGTGAACTAGCGAACAAAGCCACCTCCCATTCTCTTAATATTATGACTGACGGTCAATTTTCTTGGAGATCTAGCAAACAAAGGGTTCGTGCATTCGCTTAAAGATATACTTAACCGCTTGATTGTCTGGAGAACTAGTGAATCCCTTTATTCTCTGATTCACTGAATCTTTCCTTAATCATCACTTTATACTAGGATTCCAGATTGACCGTTGATCTTCATCAATCAATGGCTATCGCTAGTTCTTTGAATAACAAAAACCTTAACCATTTAATTCTGAGAATCAGCGAACAAAGAGCATTCGCTAGTTCTCCAAATACTCTATATCATTGAAAATTTCATTTCAAGAATAAGCGACTGAGACCTTAAAACTTATCATCCATTGATTCACTTATTCGCCAGATTGTTTTAACCTTTATCCTTTTATTAAGATAATTGGTGACCACTAGCTTCACTGAATCGCTAAATTATTTAGTATGTCACCAACTTATTCTGAGAATAAGCGAATGTGAGAAAAATTATCTCCACTGAAATCTTTTGGGCAAACCATCAGAACCGCCAAATTTAGAGGATAGCACTATAAGTATTTAGTCGCTCATTCACCAGATCAAATATGCAGGACCCACAGATATTTTGAGATTAAAACAGGGCCGTTGATCATGAAAACAATCCACGGTATTCACTAATTCTCTAGTTGACACGACCTTTGACCACCAAATTCTGAGAATAAGCGAACAAAGTGTTCGCTGAATCGCTAGATTGTTTCACAAGACTGCCAAAGATTGTGAGAACTAGAGATAACCCTCATTCGCTAGTTCTCGGAAAGGAAAATGAACCTACCAAAGCACTTGGAGACTTAGAGAACAAAGTAATCAAAAAGCGTGGCTTTAATGCATTCGCCAATTCGCTGGATGTTTGGGATAACCACTGGAAGATCTAGAGAACTGGCGACTGATATTAATAGTGAACATGAATTTGACTCATTCGCTGAATCGCCAGATTGTTTTGAAATTTGATAAGACACTTCCCGATTTGGCGAACACTTGGGGCAAATAAGCATATGCACAAATAGAAACTTAAGTGACTTAAAGGTAACCAAGAAAAAGAAACAAGAGGGCCACATGAAGTTTAGAAACGAATTGGAAACATTTTGAAAGACAAGACCTAGGGTAAGGGTTTTTCTGAACATGTCAAAAACCATTTTCACGACACTTTACAAACCCTAGTCCAGGTATAACACTCGCATGGAGACTTAAACCAGGAATTGGACACAAACCTCAAAAAACTTTTAGGATACCCAACACTATCTAAAGGTATCATTTTTGTATGTATTTATCTCCATGTATGTATTGAGAACCTTCAAGACCTTTATGAACATAGTTAGGATGTTATATGATATGTACTTGATAGATATATATAAGTGGTTATTTATATTTTCTTCTATTAAGGTTACTTTGGATGAATCTTGTATCTCACTTGATGATTTGATTATGTTGATTTATTATTAGTATTGATAAGAGACTAACACAATGCTTGAGATTCTAACCTTCGTTATGATGATGCTACATGCTTTGAGTGTATATATATACATGATGTGTTTTCATGATTTAGGATGAAGTTGTAGTTACTCACATAGCTAAGGTCCACATGATGTATCGATCCCAGTCATCTGTCTGCAATATTTTATTTTATATGTATATCCATGCATATTTATTTCTTCTTTGTGATGCAGGTTTGCAGGTACCGGGCATCGACTTCACCTGGCTTCACAGGTCTGAGCATGCCCTCAAATCCTTGATGGTTGTTGTTATGGAGATAGTACTAAGGCCCCTACATGAGTCTTCCTTTGTCATTATTCTAATTTTGGAATATCATGGTTCCTTCTTTGTCAGTCAACCTTTGGGTCAAAAACCCAGATCCAACGCACCTGGTTGGGCATGGTTGTAGTTAGTGCCTTGTGGCCACTTGAATTCATTTGGTTGTATGATTTGTTTACTCATTTTATTTATTTCTCCTTCTTGGTATGATTCTTAGTTAATCTTTCTATGTTATGTTTCAAGAGTTTGGCTTGACTTTCCTTGTTGACTTTGGTTGACCTTGTTTGATCTTATGGTTTTCTCGATATGTTTCATAGATGATTTGTATGGCCTCTTTCGATGATTAGATTTATTTTGAGGCATGTGATTTTATTCTGCCTCAGTGATTATATCCTATAGTAATTATAAATAGGTAATAATATTGTGATCTATTACTTCATAATCTTATAGATTATAGTGTTTGGTATTTGGCATATATATATATATATATATATATATATATATATATATATATATATATATATATATATAATTTATATGTGATTATATGTTAATTATTGTAGATATTGTTGATGGTGTATATTTTGGGATTAATGTAAAGTATAATATTATTAATAATTAAATATTAAATAATGCAAGGTATATTATTCTCAATTGTTAATTATTAATAATGAGGATAGGTTATATATATAGATATTGATGTAATTAATGATGGCATATGCATATATGTTAGGATAATATTACATATGTGTATGAATGAATACAAATAATCTTTTATTGTATATTTGAGTAATATAGTTGTATGATATTAAGTTATTTTATAATACTCTTTAGTTAAGAGTTAGTTGGGAGTTGGTTACTTTTCCTCTCAACCTTTGGAAATCTATTTATATGCACTAATTTCTCATTTGAAGAGAGGGGATTTTGGGGCTGAAGCATTGAGGAGAGGATGGCCTTACTTTTCATGGAGATTTTGGAGAGAAAACTTGGAGATGTGAGGGAGAGTTTGTAAGCATATGTCTTTAAGAATTTTTGGTTATCTCCGTTTTTGGGAGAGAGACATTTTTGTGAGATTTTTAGTAGTTGAGAGAGGGATTCTTTGCTGTGGAATTATTTCTTTCTTTCATGGAGATTTCTGAAAGTGGATAGGGTTTGAAGGATGCATCTCAAGTTTGGATTTGTCTTCTCTTTTGTTTCCTTCCTTCTTCGATTCAACCTTCGTAGGACATGAGGTATGGATTGAATATTTTAGTTACTTTATGTCTCTGATAGGTTATGGATCTATTTATATATTATCATTATTTATTATATCTTTACTTTTCATTTCTATGGTTATTTTAAAGTTTTGAGTTTTTGTTTGTAAGAATTGGCATGTGTTTTCCTAGGGTTATTAGCAACCTATTTTTGGAGATCTATTATTATAATAATTTAAATTGCATCTAGGGTTTTACTAAATTGATTTAATAGAAGTAAAATTCATAGATATCAAATGGGTATCTCTCTGATTTTATTTTTAGGGTCTAATTAATACCTTATTTTTGACATTTTGGAAGACTATGCCTGTCCATTCTTGATTCCAAAATTTCTGTCAAATGTATTCATATGCTACAGGCTGATATGATCATATAAAAGTCTAAATTTGATATAAGATATTCTACTAAGTCTTATATTTTATTTCCAATTGGTTTGGTGAATTTTAATTATGTTTTGTGAAAATTACAACCGTTTTAGTGAAGGCAGGTCTGAACCCTAACCATAATTTTCTGTTTTAAACCAGAAGTCATAACTTTCTTTCCCACCATTGGATCTTCCTAAAAATAAAATTGAGAGTCCATAATTATGTCATATAAATCTACACCAAAGATGTTTTCTTTATTATTTGTTTTATGGAAGATATGGATGACTGTTCTATGATGACTATTCTTTGCATTTAATCCTTGCTTGAAATAATTCAGTTTAAGAACATCATTAAGTTTTAAGGTTTCGTATGGTTACCAGAGGCTATTAGAATTTTTTTTTTGTTAATTGGATCTATTTATACTATAAATATATTTATAATATCACTTAGATGTCTTCTTATCTGTTTGGAACATTCTGAATGCCATATTGGGTTTAGGGTTGTCAAGTGGACTAGGGACAACATATGTTTTCCTAAACTCAATCAAATGTTGTTATGGAATTGATATGAATTCTTGATGATGAATCTATTATGTTCTTATGATTTTTATATGTATGTTAGGGAACCTAAGTACACTAGGTGAGTGGCTCATAGTGAGGGGTCGGGGCCCTAAGTGGCTAGTACCAGGATAACCTATTATGAGTTATTTAATCAAGTGATAACCTAAATAAATCAATTGGGAATGGGAGATTATTGGAATGGGAAATTACACACTAATCAAGATTAATTGTGCCTCACCCATGCCTTTAGTGCTAGTAAAGACTAAGGATGGGAGTGGGAGAAGGTACCTATGTGTAGGTACGACTGAATGACCTTGTCTGTACGAGAGGCATTCGGTTCTGCATGTGCCTACTTGGGGGCCGGGGCCAAGAGTGGCTAGTACCAAGACAACCCAAGGGGTGAGGGCTATGTGATGACACTCACCTAGCTTGTACCTTAGAGTCTCTACCAAATTTGATCATGCCTCTAGTAGTCCTTGTGGTCTTCTTATCTTTTCTTTTATGTTGTGACTTTGGGGAAATTTTATCACCACCTTAGGAATTTCCTAGTTGTTACCTCTTGTATGGGCCTTTGGTTCTATCTCCTAGTTCAGGGGAGTGGGCCTATTAGTTCCACGTGGTTGGGTGGTTAATATTTATATCGAGGTTTTGATCGTGATTCTTTGGATGATCCTAGCACATATTCCTTTCCAGATCTGCAGTTGAAGATTTCTTATTGGATATTTTAATATGTTGAGATGTACTTATGTATTTGTATTCATGTAATTTTTAATCTCCTAAAAGGATTCTTGTAGTATTGATGTAATCTCAATTCAAAGCAATGCATAAAGGAATGGGTAGTTCTAGGTAAAAGAATGTGGAATATTGGACATGTTACTAGCATTAAAAGAAAGTGTTTATGTTATTTCTCCTATCCTCTTATGTTGTCCACGTGTAAAAGAAATAAACTTAAATATAGTTATATATAATGATGTATCACAACAATAATGTATTCTCTCTTGATGAAAGAATCCAAGGAAATTATTGAGAAATGATAGATTAGTGATTGGAATTATTAACAATGAATGGTTATGAAACAATGCAATAAAATAGTAATTTGATTTTAATGTTAATACTTGGTTCATGTTAATGAAGTACCTAGGATGATGCCTATCTTAATGAATATTAATCTCTTACCTAAATTATTAGAGAAAAGTGATATAAAGGATAGTAGATGTAGATGAAATCAATATGAATTTATGGAATGAGTTGATAAAAGGAATAATGATGTTGGATGATTAACTTATGTTTAATAAAAGAAATAAGTTAGGGACATTTAACTTGATGCATTAAAATGAACGTAGATCTTTTAAGCTCATGATTCCATGAATATCTTATGCATGTAAATGGTTTATATGATGTTTCTTTAATATCGATGTGAGGGGACCCGTGAGGAATTAAGTTGTATAAATATTACATTCAAGTAGTAGAAAATTATTTCTTCTTTTAGAAATATGAAGTGTAATGATGAATATTATTCTAGTTAAAATTAAAAAAAGAAATTTACTACTTGCATTTTATAGAGGTTTATGTCTTGTCCTCTTGGGTTTCCTGGTGGGGCATTACATTGCTCATGGGGATGTGCATATGAAATTGTTTGTTCAAACTCTAGAGGGTGATGCTAGAGACTAGTTTTCTTTCCTAACTGCATGTTCTATTTCATCCTGGAATGAGATGCATTCAGCCTTCATGGAGCAATTTGGAGAAAGGGTAAGCATATCTGATTCTTATAATAAGTTTTTGAAGATCCATATTGAGAGTGACGAACTTGTCCCTCAATTCAATATCAGATTTGCAAAAGTTTTGAATGAGATCCTTGAAGGTTATAGACCTAATGATCAAGTGTGTGTAAATGTCTACTTTGATGCATTTGATAAGAAAATGAATTACTTACTAAGGGATAAAGAACCTAAGTCATTGTATCAGGCATTTATAACTGCAATGGATATCAAAAACAATTTGAAGTATGGATTTACTAGAGGTCATTTTTCCATGAATGTCTCCTGGTATAATGAATGTGAAAGAAAAGAAGAATGTTGTGTTGATCCCTCATTTTCAAATCAGCACATTAACACTTCTGTTGTTGCCTGTAATGAAGTTGAAATTTCACATCAGAGTACATGCATAGATATGACTGAGTCTTTTTCTATTGAAGATACATGTGTTCATGATACTACAACAATAGGATGTGTTTCAGACTTTGATAAAATTGGGCATTGTGCTGATTTTCAAGATTATGATTTAGCTGCAGTAGTAAATTCTTGTAGTGATGATTATGAGCATGACATCGCTAATGTTTATAGACATGAGGTTGTTGCATTTATATCTCAGTCTTGTGTAAATGAAGAGGCTGAAATTTATGTCTCTGATGATGAATGTGAAGTTGTTGACCTGACATTTCAAAGAGAGCCAGTAATACAAGACAAAGAATATGATTCACATGCATATCAGTCACAGTCAGAGGAACATAGTGCTAAAACTGGTTATTCAAGTGAGAATGATGAAGGCAGTGATGTTGAGATGTCTTCATATGAGTCAGATGCAACATGGGAAGAAGAAAGTAATGTTGGAAGTGAACATTAGTCTGAAAGTGAAGGTATGATTTCTTTTTTTGAATCTAAAAATGAAAATGCATCTTAGTTTTGGCATAATACAAATTAGTTTCGATATGAAGATAAGGAAATGGTGATTAAATGTGACATCAATGAGGTTGAACATGAAGATTTGAATAAAAGGTTGTCTAATGATTCTATATTGGATAATGAGGTTGCAGCATATAGTAGAGTGTTTAGGGGTGAATCATGGTTTTGTTGTAATGGTATTCCTAAACAAGATAATGAAGAGGATGTAATTATGGACACTATATGCTTGGTAGGTGATGTTGAAAATGAACCTTCGTATAATTATGATTTTCCTTCATATGCTGAAAGCTTCCATGAAGATGAAATGGATAGTGAGTTTAAGGTGTTTGTTAATGACTTGTATGATGAGGATTGTAATGATGATCAACCCATTTTTTGTCATAGTATTCAAAGAGGAATGTTGCATGGAATTACCAATCCATTGTTTGAAGAATGCATGGAGGTTTCAAATTTAGGTGAACCAAATGTAAATTGTAACACCCCGCCAGGGAACCTAGGAGAGATTAACCTATAACCTGCTACTAGGTTTGGTGCACATTTTTTTCTCTAAATTTAACATACAAGATACACCACAGTTTGGAAGCAATTACCATTAGCTCACATTAAACCATCAACCAAAATAGATTACAAAACTCAAGGGTCCCATGATGTAGAATTACTTAAGATCAAAATACAACTAAAGAAAGATAACAAAAGATTCCATATCATAATGATACAATTACAACTTACATCAATAATTACAAACCTTATGGACATCCATGATAACTAATAATCAAC